>JAOUZG010050968.1:1304745-1318823 GCA_026289955.1 Argiope argentata
ATATAATATGCTATTCAAATAATCTTTAGTATTTAGCCATCTTTCACCAGGTAACCTGTTAAAGGATATCATTAGAAGGAAAATAACATCCTTTAAAAGTTTCAAACCAAGCTTCTATTAACTTCTTTTTTGTATACTAGAGAGCATTTTTTTTCTAAACTTAGCACCGATTTTAACCATTACTAGCTTTTCTTGTCCTCAAAAAACCTTTAAATAATTGAAAAATATATTGTATAAATATACTAAGTTTATAAGAAAAAAATTTTATAAGAAAAAGAAAGATTTTTTTTTTCAATTTTCATGTTTTATATTTAGACAGTCCAGTTTTTTATATTTTTATGGATATATTTTTTATATGCTTTTAAAAGTAAGGATTTATGTTGAGATTTTTTTTGAATAAATTTATTAAAATTTAATTAATTAATTTATTTGTGTTAAGGTTGAATTTTTTCATTGATTATCCGAGAATTCATTCACTTTATTTTCTTATTTGTTGTTTACCTGTAAGTTTGACCCAACGAAAAGAGATATTGATAAAACGTGAAGTGAGTTCAAGAATGATCCGCATTTCGTTATTAAGAGTGTTGAAGATAAATTTACTCGATGAGATGGCAATTGACAATGTTATTGGCTTTAAAGAGATATTTAATTAACTTTTAGCAATATTCATGATACACCTTCATAACAAACCTTCTTACAACCATCGATTTATTATATAAAGTAATAAAATAACAAAAATATAATTACTACAGTGTTAATTTTATAATTATTAAAGATCCGGAAAGAACTCACTTAAGATGATCTGGTGTTATATTTAGTAGGCATTGTCGTAAACTTATAGTCCTTAGAGTATGGGGAATAATCTATGACTTTCAATTAATTTAGGATGATTGGAATTTTATAAATTCAATTATTTCAAAATTAAAAAAAATACTAATTATAGATTGCCTATCGGGTTTTTTGAAACAATTCTTCGCCTCTATTTGACATTTACTTTCATTTTCAAAGGTAATCTTCACTTATTATAATTTTAGATCTAAGAGATCAGAACACCATTAAAAAAACTCTAAACATTAAGTTTTCTACCAATTTGCTATTTTTAACTTAAAAGTATTCAATAAAGTCTTATCTAATATAATAGGAAAATATTTTAGAAATGTAAGCCCTGACAGACTGAATTTAGCCGTCAGATCCTAGTAGTGCAAAATGTAGAGCTACTGCTTCGATTAACCCTCAAATCCTTCGAAAGTATATTGTACTCTCTGTGAAATACAACATAATAGAATTTGTTGCAGAAAATTATTGAACTTTAAAACCTATTTGCTGCATTATTTACAATGTCCACAAAAATTAGAGGATATTTCAAAACGAACATAAAAAGGATAAAAAGGGATAATATAATTAATCGTTTTTGCTAAATAAGAAAATCAGCTTTGAATTTTGTAGTATTCTTTTCTCTTCTCCCATAGTAATAATTTTTTTAAAAAAATCTTTTTTACTACTTGTATCAATTTTGAAACACCTCTCATTTCTGTATTTATTTACAGCGCAAGAACTAGAGCATCATGCTAGTAATGCAATAATAATTTCATTATTCTTTACATCAAAGATTACTAAGGTGTTTGAATCAAAAATATTTAATTGTAAGCTAGAATTTTGTAATAAATTAAATTTTCTAACCTTACTATTATGGCTTAACGAAATCCTGAAGGGCTTGAAAGCGCTGATGGCAGAAAAGGATCGTCATTCCTTGCGTTATCGCCAGAGTGCGTGTGAAATTTGAGCCTAAATACTCCAACGCGAAACAACTCTTTCGCCCTTTCTGATAAGGCTATTTACTTTTTTATTTTGAATGGTATGAAGCCACAGAATTAAAAAAATGTCTCCAATAACATCGTCCGATTTCTTAGATGAAAATAATAACGAAAATGACAAAGCTCTTTTTCACCAGAGACCATGGCTTGTAATCGATAGCTATTCGCGAGGTACTTACACTTAAGTGCGAAAGTATCAGCTATCGGATCTTTCTATAGATTTCTCAGCCATTGTAGATGAAATTCTGAGTAGGACTCAAATGACTTGCCAGAATAAAGTGTCATAAATGAAAGAATGCCAAGAAATGTTTTGTAGGATTGTAACAAAAATAGACTCCATTAATCAATCGTAAACTGCCGCCCTGAATTCTTTCTCCTTTTCATTTCAAGTTTGGGTTTTGGCCATAACTGTAGAAAGTATCAGGCGTAAAATAATATAAGTGTTAATTCAATCGGCAATTGTTACAATATTATCTCGATTGGTTTAAACTTTATAAACTTTCTTTTATTTTTCGTCACATGATACTACTTTGATATATTCTTTCATGGACACTCCAGTACAACTATAAAACTATTTAGTAAACTGCAATGAAATAATCATTCACATTCATTTAATTCTGTTAAAATTTTCATTGAAAGATGAGTTTTAAAAATTGCATAATTTCTCTGGTTAACTTTTAATTTGATTAGAGTTATTTTAAAAGAATAATAGTACTGAAAAAATCGAAGAACTAAAAAATTATCTTTGAAATTAAATTTTCTGATATATTAAAAAAATTGGAGAATTCAATAACTATTGAATGATCCTATTGTTGCATTATACTATCTCTTTCTGCATTTTAAATTACTTTCTAATCTGGAAAAATGACGATTACGCTAAAGTACTTGGAATATTCATAGATTTT
The DNA here is from genome assembly GCA_026289955.1 of Argiope argentata. Lineage (NCBI taxonomy): Eukaryota > Metazoa > Arthropoda > Arachnida > Araneae > Araneidae > Argiope > Argiope argentata. The sequence continues at coordinate 1,307,465 of JAOUZG010050968.1, forward strand.
ATGTTTCATTAAGCCACAAATTATAGATTTCATCTTTATGTGATTGATCCTTTTTGCTTTCTATATTGACATTTTGCTTATAAATTTAAATACGTTTTTGATCAAACAAACATTTTAATAAGTAGAAACGCTTGTAATATCTTACGAATTTTTAAGTATTTATAGTTAGATCAATAGTTCCATAATGAAATCATTTCACAAATATTCTATAAGGTTAATAATATACTTTATAGAATCTTGAACTTACTGAGAAACATATTATTTGCAAATGTAAGGAACACCAGGAAGAACAGCTTATCATCTCACACAAGAGTAAAAATAGATTCTCATCCCACAAAAGATATTCTTTTCAGTTAAGCAAAAACTTCTGATGTGGCTAATCCGTCAACTATGAGTTTGGTAGTTGGCCTTAAAACTTAACCGATCTTAACCAGAGCATCCACCTCGCAGTAGAATAAGTAGCTTCTAGAAGCAGAACTAAAACCTAAGCAGGCCTATATATGTAAGGATTTTATTAAAAATTTGAACATGAACATATGAAAAAATGTAACAAGCTTTGTGGGATTTTTTTGTATCAAAGAACATGCTTCTCTTCATAAACTGGGTAGATATAACTTGTCTAGTATAATTTATGTAAGAATTTGAATAAATGTATATCTTGCATTTTCTAATCTTGATACTTGTTTGGCATGGCTTAGTCGGGCGCTGGTTTCCCAGGGTAGGGGTAATAAGAAATCTAGGCAACTGGCTTTGTGAAAAATTGTATAGTTGAAATGTCAACGGCGAGTTAAATTCAATATCCATTTTGGTATTTAAAAATGTTTTTTTCAGTATTATATTTATGGTTAATGTTTATATAATATGACTAAAATGCAAATTATTTCCAAATTTAATCAAAATTCATGAGACTCGGAAAATTAATGTAAGGTCTGGATTTAACCCAATAAGTTTAAGAACATATTTGTATTAATTTTCAAGGATAAGTTACTAAAATCCTCTAATTTATTTCTAAACTAATTAGGGCACGATAGAAAATATCGAATAGTATGTTTAATATAGAATAATGGAATACCGGAATTAAATATATAATTATCAATATAATCTATCAATAATGAATATCAGTATGATAAATATAGAATAAGGAATTAAAAATGAATTCAGGAATTAAATATAGAATAATGAAATATCACGATTAAATCATTATGTAATTAAGTAGTTAGAAATCAAATTATGCAAAAATGTTTATTGAATAAAAACAATGAAAAGTATAATAAAACTCAAATTATAAAAGTCACAAAGTTGGAAAGTAATCAATTCTTCAACATCTTTAACCAAATCTTTGTACAGAATTAGAAATCTAATCATAAAATCACAAGCCGAATTTTATCTATTCAGCCCAGTGTGTTTAAGATGCATTCATACAATGCTCATGGACGGATAGATAGACTTTCCCACAAATAAATTAAACTATAATTTGCTGAAAGTGCATAAATTTGATTTACATACGATATGTATAATATTTTTAACACTAAATTTCATTTGCAAATTTTGTAGTGATTCAGAACTATTATATTGATATATAGGGTGTTTTATTTAGAAAAGTCAAGAAAAAGAAAATTTTAATCAAAATATCGAGGTCGATGTTTTTGACGATTGGCACTTTCTCTTTACAAGAATTATTTTTCTTCTCTTTATTAAAAAAAGAAGAGAGATTGATTATTTTTTACATTTTAGGTAAATAAAAAAAGCGATATTTAAATGTTTTAATGTCCTAATAATCTATTTTAGTTAGAAAACTTTTATATCTAACAAATTAATTGATAAAAAAACCAAAAATTTTAGAAGTCGCTATATCTGGTCTCAGTTAACAAGGTTAAAAAACTTATTTTTCCCTGTTATGTTAGGTTAATGATTTATTAAAGTGATATACAGAAAGACATTGTAATACTGTGCGTACTAAAATTCCCTTTTCTTTTAAATTAAAATTTAAATTTTAAAATTAAAAAAAGGAATAAAAAGAATCCAGTAAGACAAGGAAAAATAAAGATAAAAAAAGAGTGATCGTTTATGTTTTTCCGTATATTTAGGGTATGGTTGATCAAGTTGCTTGCCTTAGAGGATTTTCCCCAAGTTTTTTTTCCCTAATTTATTGATGTTTCCTTATGCTCACTGAAAATAGATAGTTACGATACTGCTAATTCCTACATAAGAACAATGCGAAGATGCATACTTTATTGTCTAGGAAAACGCGTATTAAATATATGTAACACAAGTTGCAAATTCCCAGCGAACTAACTATATTTAATCGCTAATTTCGGCTAACAGCAAATCTATAGACCAAAGATCAACGAGAGAAAAGACGCTATCTCAAGCTAAGCCAATTAGCGTACCTCGTTGTCCGAACTGATATGATTCCCCTCCTTAAGCCGCGTCTTTTAAATAGCGTCCCACTACTAGGGCAAACTCAGAAACGGTGCACTCGTTCCAGACAATAGTGGAAATTTCTCTAGCATGCTCTGAAAACAAATCTTTATTTCTTAGCTTCTACTACACATTTTAGTGTGTAGTAAAACCATTAGCGACATCATTACGTCGACAGCACACCTACATCACCAAATTAGTCATATATAGCAATCATCTGTCGTTAATCTCCTTAGAACGGTCTTTACTCGCTATCACGAGAAAAGACCGTTCCATAACAATTAAGCGGATTCCAAAACAATTAATTTTATACAATTAAACTATTTACAAGTATTTACAATATTTACACAAAAAACCACTCTTATTTACAATATTTATATCTAACTTACACAAAATTCATAACAGTACAGCGATTCTGCCCTGGAAACTCGATAGCCTATGGTTTTAGTTCCGACTATCCCTGATGATTAAAGGAATAATAAAAGATTTTTCTAGTCTTAACTACGATTACAGAATGCGACTAATTAATACTCTTTTACAAAGTCTGCAAAATTCATAAACTATTAGGAAGAAAAAAACCATACTATTTCGAAACTAACGAATAATATTTCAAAATAACGCAGGATATGTTGCAACTCTGCATCCCATATTAACGAAATGAAAATAATTGAACCTAAACTGTAATCAATATTAGGCAAACCTGCTCAAGATAAACACTCATTTAGTTTACATCATACTATTCAAATTTTGTGACGCTAAGAGATTACAAGTTTGCAACACTATTGCAAATTAAAAGCTTGCACAGTGAAGACATTACTAATATTTCGCTGCTTATTAGCTGATTGGGTATATTCTCCAACTTGGCATTTTTAATGTCAGAGTTCACAATTAAAAGATAAGAAATTGACGTATTCTTTACTATACATTATTTCCTTAGACAATAAACATTTTACAATCACTATTTATATTTTATTCTTATTATTCTTATACAAATATATTTTAAAAGATTTTTTAGCATTTTTTGATCGGGTCAGGACGAGCACGGCAAGGTCAAAAATCTAACGATTAATAAGTTTAAAAGTTTAAAAATCTGAGGATTAGGTTGGGGATACCAAAAAAGATGTTTGAAAATTCTGAATTTGGTTTGGGAAAAGAAACTAAGAAATTCGAGCTTCTAATATTTAGCTCAAACATCAGAAGAAAATACAGTGTTGTGTCCTGTGTATGACGAGATCCATTTTGCCCCCCCCCCCATCATATGAGAGAGTAGTATTGAAAATTTCGCACAGAAAAACACGAAGATTGCTCATTCTAAAGCTTTGATGGAGGGCAATTTGTTTCTGATTTTTGCACTGAATGTGAGTTATTTTGATGTGCATGCAATAAAATTTAAACCTAATAAACACACTAATCAAGAAGTATTTACTAATGTTTACTTCCCCCGGTGGAACACCTCGAAAAGAGGAAGAGATGTTTCCAGCAGGGTGGTTGGACCTCGTCACCCTGGAAGGTACACAAATAGGTGGGTGTCTTATTCTTCCCATCGATGACGGAGCGTACTTCCTACGGGTAGGGTTGTACCATGGCCGATGATGACCATTACAGAATTGATGACTCAATCACAATTCCCACCAGTGTAGCTATTGCGGTGGTCCGGTTATTCAGTTATATCGTTTATACAGGTGCTTTAGGGCGGGTCGGACAGTCAGCGATATGAGTAACCAATGCTTAGAATAATTAGAGTTAATATTAATTAGTATATTTTTTGTAAGTAAATACATTCAGTTTTTATAACTATTGTCATCATTCTCTGTCATCAGAACAAAATCACATTTCTACAATATTTTTAAAAAATATTAAAGCAATTTTCACAGTATGAAAATAAATTTTTATCCAAATACGTACAATAAAATAAAATGTCCTTCTAATAATAAATGCAAAGAAAAATGATATCCTTAAAAATTAAATGCATCATGAAGTTGCTTGATTTCCTCAATCTCAATTTTTTTTACATAAAATATTAAAAATATTAAATCACGACACCCACATCCAAAACGTTCTAAGGATAATTATGTTTCTAAAATCAAGAATTGTCTTTTGTTCGCTAATATATTTTGAGTATAATCTAAGTAATTGCTTAAAAAAGATAATCGTATGGTTTATATTTCAACAGCAAAAAGCAATAAAATAGTTTCTAATCACATATTTCTATAAGATTTATGAAGAATAAATACTGTTTTAATTAATTCCTACTTCTTAGATATCACCTTCTTTTTCTCTTTATAAATACAATAGCATTTTGTGTTAAGTTTTTTTAAAAAATCTTTTGGAAAGTTAGTCGCCAGGTATTGAAATAGTATGTTATCATTAATGCACAAGTGTAGAAAATCTTAGAATTTTAGCTTCTGTGATAGTGGGGAAAAATCAGTTACAAAATTTCATTATTAAACACTTTTCATAAGGCAACTTACATAAAAAGTTTTGTAAAATACATGACTTATCCTTTTTCGGCTCTTTTAAATATGAAAAAATTATTTTTTTAGTTTGCTTATTACAGTATTAATTCCAGGTATTCGTTACAACAATTTGTTTTCTGTATTGGTATAAAATTGCAGGAATGAAAAAAATATTCTCATTTTTTTACAATGCAGAACAAGCACTTTAGAAAATAGAAACATAATAAAATGATCAATCATCATGGTAAAAATGAACATTTGTTTTCCCTAATTCTAAAGTGAAGAAATTTATGATTTGAGAAAAGCAATTATTTATCTTAAAATAAAATGTTTTGAAAGAAACGAAATGCCCATTAGTTTAAATTTGAGATTACTGTGTCTTAATAAGATTGATGGGCAATAAAAAACCCACTAAAAATCATAAGATTAAGTAAACAACGAACATTTATCAAAGCAATGCGAGCATTAGAAATAAAAGCCAGAGAGCAATTTTCCGGATTAATGACAGAAGTTCAGCTGAATCTTTTATAAATGAATATATCAATGCAGATCAAATAGATATTATAAAAAAACGTTGATGAATTATTTGTACGAAGAAAGTGAAAGCACAAATGATAAATTAAGAGCCTTTATCAAATTATTATATATTTTATATACAGGTTTATCTACAATATTAAACATAAATACGATAAATTGCAGTTACGAAATTAAGTAAATGATGATAATAGGCGATTGTGCATAATATTAAAAAATTCAAGACCATTTTAATCTCATCACTACATCTTTTCAACAAAAACTATGAAAAATTATTATTATTATTTGGTTATATCAGTTAATAATTCGAAATCCTGACTCAAAGTCTTGTTTTCAAACTCACAAACGCTGATGTAAATTTTTTTGGACAAATAATTTTTCATTATAAATTGGAACGAAGAGAACCATTAATCTATGCATACCTCTGCTTACAATTACCAAGTTTTACAAACTTAAATAAAAATTTTAAAAAAATTCTGCAAAAATCTGAGGTTTAAAAGCAGTCCAGTTTGAAACAAATAAAAAACTATAATCCAATGCCAGTAATAATAATTGGACTACAGGATTTGGAAATAATTTTTAATACGTACACCATAATTTCCTAAAACTGTTTAAATCAACGGGCCGTCTATTGAATAATCGACATTTTCTAATCCGTTACATGTAGTCTTCCCAGCAAAACGGTCAGTTCTCTGGCTTACTTTCGTTCAATTACACTAACGTCCGTTTTGAAATCAACACTAGAGTTATTTTTGGACGGGCCTCGATATTTCAAACATATGATGAACACAACACCTAAACTGACACTTCCCTATCCAAATTTCCGCACCCCATCATCTTAGGGAGATTTAACCCACTACAGCAGATTTAACGACACCATGTCCGCAAACATGGCGGAATTTAGTGGAATCGGGTTGAGATCTTTCTATACACTACGGCTGAGGTGGACACCTGACTACTCGGACATTGCGATCTGTCAGCGCTTTAGAAAAGTGCATTAGTATCCAAAAATTAGGTGACAGCTAAATTTTGCAAGAAAAAATAATTCGGAACAATTTTATGCATTGAACGATCTAAATATAAAATATAAACAGTACATAAGAAAAATCATTAAGTGGAAAATAACAGCTGTGATGAAAAATAACAAATTTATTTAACAAGAAATACAGGGTTGTAGGGAAATAAGCAAAATGATAAAAACGACTTTGATTACACCGTATGTTATCAAATTTTACTAAAATTATGGGCCTGCCTTTCATTGTAATGCTTACCTCTATCAATGTCGCAAAATCGAAACCAAATAAGAAAGTAAGAAATATTTATGTTTTATGACAGCTGGAAACTTTAATATGTTTTAAATATAAATTTATTTTTAAATTCGTGCTCTTTTCTTAATTGACCTTTAGGAACGCCATTATCTGCTGGTTATCTTTTTTATAACATAATGAAAGAAAAATATATATCTTATTGTTAAAGTGCCAGAATTTAAGTAAATTTCTATACTTATTCTTGATATGCTCGTCTTTTCTTCCATCTAAAAAAGACCAGATTAAAAAAACGCAGCTTTTTTTCATTAATTTTTTTTCTGATAATCTCTATTTAGTTTCATGATTAGTTGTTTTAATTCTTTTTCTTTTATAAATTTTAATATTTTTGATGTGACAATGCTTCTAAAAAAATGTGAACAACAATCTTTTATCGTGATGCAGTTTGATCTAAACTGTTCTGCTCGTACTGTCTTACGTATGAAATAAAATTTTCATTTTTAATTTTATAAAATATTCGCAAACTGATAAAATATTTTCCTAAAAAGTTTTTGCTCTTAAAAGAATTCCGATAGTATTTTAAGCAACCAAAATACTATCCTAAACAATTTCGAGATTGCGTATTAAATCTCTAAGTGTTTTCCCTTTTTTTCATTCTAAAGGAAAAGTAATACTCTGAGCAACTTTTACAGAAAAGCTAAAAAAAGAATAATGTGCTTGAAATAAATACCTTTATACTTTATTCGCATCGTCCAGGATAATTTTAGCTATCAAACATTCTTATTTATAATCTTTTTTGCAAAATTTCCGCATCTTCCGTGTTATTATCCTATGCTCTATTTAAATCTAGGAACTCATTCTATACAATTTTCATTAACAATTAAAAATAAACTTTTTTCCATGCTAAAGGAAAAGAAAATATCCTCGGCAACTTTTGGAGAGAAGATAAAGAAGAATAACGAGCCCGAAATAAAATATTTATATTTAAAGGTTGAATGAATTTCCTTCCGATGAAAAACTATGAAATACCCAATAATTTTCTAGAGGGAAAAAAATATTGCTCACTCCCGCTGAAGAAATGAGCAATTTCTAAGGAGACTTTCCCTGAGGGGGAACCTTAAGTTGGAACAATCACTCATAAATGCCTCAATGAACAATAAATGATTAAAAATAATTTTCAGAAATTATTTCCAATTTCTTAAGTCTTACATATCTCTTCAGTATTATCGAAAAATGCCTCATACAAGCCAGTTTTATTTTTTCTCCGCTCTTTCACAGCGGTCTTTACCATTGGTTAATATCTTTGAAATCCACGCAGGCCGATAATTTTACAGGAATATTAATAAAAAATACAGACAAAAAATTCTAACAATAATCGATCTTATAGTCGTCCTCTTTATGAATTTTTGCGTACTTAAGTTAATTACATTTAGGGGCGGTGAGCGTTAATGGACGTAGTGTAGCGAGATAATGAGGCTTAGTATGAAAAATTAGATACATATATGTATGGGTGGGCTGCTCAGAAAAAAACATAAGTAATCCCTTGGCAGATGGAGGTTATCGGCAGACTAAACAGAATAGTCTTTAACATGGCACGCAAGTATCAAGTTCTAGCTGAACTGCTGTTTGCAGTGTGTGATTCGACGTAATCATATAAGTTCATTCCACTATTACGGAACATTCCAAATGCCATATCCCATATAGAAAGCTAATATTCTACTTATTGTAAGCATTCATTTTCAGAACGAAAGTACATACGATTCTTTGTCTATCATCAATCAAAGCACAAATATCTAATTTTTGTTTAGTTGCTGTTTGCTCTATATCATTCGATGGAATATATAAAATTTATTGAATGCTCCATACTCTATTTCAAATGCCACATTGTATACTAATGCATAATATTTTATTTATTCTAAACATTGGTTTGAGGAAAGACATAACATTAATCTTGATTCACATCATTAATCAAAACACAGGTATCAAATTTTTGCTTAAGTGTTTTGCTGTATTATTCAGTATAATGGTATAAGTTCATTCGAGCATCAAAAGTCTGTTTTAGATGTCATATCATAAATTGAAACATAAATTATTATTCAAGTTTGGAAAATTTGTCCTAAGTATGCTAAGTATGATTTTTTCAATTTAACTATTAATCAAGCCGGCATGATTCTAATTGTTTATTTATGATAATAAATGTTGAAATGTTTTAGGATTTGCGATTAAAATATATTTATAAAGTTTAAAATTTATGAAAGATTTGAAACCTCAATGAAAAAAGATTAAAACACTAATTATAGATTCTGCAATAAACTTGATATTTCCTTTTTATTATTTAAAACTTTCGGAAGAACCTCAAATGCCTGTACAACTCTCCACTCAGTGCTATGGTTATTATATATTATTGTGTAAATTGTAATATACTTGAGATATATGCGATTTATTGAGACTGTTAGGAAAACAAACGTTATAATAAAGTTTTATTTATACTTTGTTTCGTTTTGATTATATGAAAGGATATCTATTATTTTATATTCATAATTCAAAATGTTGAGGACTGTTTATAAGATGGATAAAAAATTGAGGAGGTTTAGTTGCTTGTATTTATTCTCAATGGAACCATATATTTTAACTGATTTCTTAGTTTAAGTACTTTATTTATAGTAATAATAATATAAAGTTATATAATATAATAATAATATAGAGAAGGCTTTTTTCGTGATAAAATTTCTTTATCTGGCAACAAGGTATAATCGTCTTGAAGTCGAATGACATATATTTATGTTAGTTTGGATGATTTTTCAACCATGGCTTCGATAATAATATATATAAAGTTGCATTTATTTTCGTAATAAATTTCTTTTAACTCGAATAACAACGATGTTTCTATGATTAATAAATAGAGTCTAGCCTCTTTAGGCTGAAATTCTGAACTCTAATTTGAACAACTTTTTTTTAGTTTTACAAGTGAAGTAAAACTTCAACACGTTTTACTGATTCTAAAATATTTTAAATTTAGGTATAAGTATATCCCCTTAATCTAAAATGAAGTAATTTTCTTAAAAAAATATTTTTAGCCCCCTGAATTTAATCACTTCTACTATATTATGGACAATTATCTACAATATGTAGAAATTAAATTGGACAATATGTAGAAATTAAATTGGATCTCATAGAACTTGATTAAATAAAGATCTCCTGTGTGAATGAAAATGCATAATTATTATGCGTATTGAGAAATTATATGATTTTGCAGTAAAATTATTAAGTAAAATTTTAAGTAAAATTATTAAATGAAACAAAAAATTCATTTCTTAAAAACGCATTTTCACTTAAGACTATCATTCTTACAATTCGAGTACTGCTTTCTGAGTTCTTCGACACATTGAAAAAGAAATTGCTTCTATACTTATTTCACAGTTAAGTGCTCATTAAAATTTTACATCAATTTTATCTTCTTTCCACTGTTAACAACACTGAAATTTAGGAATTCTTTTTAATACTTGAAGTAAGAATTTTCCTTATATCTAAGATCTAGACTAAGATCTGAAAGCAAATATGGCATTTAATTTTTTCAATAAATTTAATATTTTTCGACGAAATGAAATTTTTTATTTTTTGCCTTAAAACAGCAACAATTAATTACGAATGAGTTAATCAGTAATATTAATTGAAATCCTTTGCTAAAAATTTGACGAACAATAAAACTTGAATCGTAAGGTAAAATCAAGGAATATTATTTAACAAATATATTTTGAATCAATAAAAAGTAGATAGTATAAAAATGACTCACCTTCTTAGATGGAATAATAGATTTAAGTATTATTTTTCTGTTCTGTTCTGTTCTTAAATCTCAATTGTCTGAATCTGTTTTTGGAAGCGATATTTTCATGAAAAATTGACAAAGTATATGACTTTTGCTTTAAATACCGTAGGCAATCACAATATTTCTTTAAAGCAACTGACGAAATTCTCTCGGTAAGGCTTTCTCATTTTTTAAGGTTAAAAAAGTTAATTTATTAGATGAAGTACCCTCTGTCGATGAATTTTCCAATCATATTTTAACATGCATCATTACATGAAATTTAAGGGGAAAAAATAGCCAGCTCATTTCAGAAACTTTTAAAGTTAGCAGATATTTAAATCAAAACACCTTAAAGGAGTAATAAAGGTTAAAAAAAGTAATTAATTTTCCAACCATGGAGTAAGATGTTAAGCCCCAGGTGGTCAGATTTTCATGGTCAAGTTTGAGCTCCTTCCAATAAAAATCATGCATAATTTAACGAGTTTCCTCTAAATTTTTGAATTTTTTTGTTTCATTAACCTATTAGCTCCTATGAACTCTAATTGGGGATTTTGGAATTTTACATTAACTACTCGGTTGAAAAAATGTATTTAATACGCCTGACGTTTAGTTTCTTAGTTTTTCATAGTCTCTCACTTCCTGCATATATATATCAATCAGAGATGTGTAGGTATTCTGTAAATTTTTTTCCAAAAAGCGAACAAATCTGAAATTTATCTGTAGGTTGAACAGAACAAAATTGTCATATTAGAAACATTATATTTATGGTTTGATTTTTATATTTTAATGAAATTTGTAATTTTGAGTTTATAATGACTTTGTTACTTACACAATATTTTTTTATTGAAATGATTTTATTATTAACAAAACATAATTTC
>JAOUZG010050968.1:1319223-1345655 GCA_026289955.1 Argiope argentata
ATTTAATATTATATAGTAAATATAATATTTTATATATATAATATATATTTATGCATATATTTTTTTATATATATAGTATATATTTTTATGCTATAATTTATCCAGAACTGAAATGTGGAAATTCACTAAAATTTCGAATTCAAAAAGTTTGACTAATAAAACTTTTTATTATTGTATAGTTAGTGAACGAGAAAGTGTAATTTATAAACTATAAAACATATATCAAAGAAATGAACTTGGTTATAATTAATAACAGTAATAGAGCAGCTCATTTAATTTACAGTCGATATACTCAGCGTTTTTTAGAATAAAAATCTTTATATAATATTTTTAGCATAAAAACTATTATTTGTATTAAATATTATATTATAAAAATTTTTATATTGTTTAAAATTTTCATCGTATGCATTTAATTAAATTATAATATAAATTGAGTCAAACTACTTTTAAAAACCACGCATAACTAATTCTCCTCACAAATTATTAAAATTTGTTTTATTAGTATTGAAAATTCTGTTCACAAATTCTAATTTAAGAAAGAATGCCGCCGTTTGAGCAATTGAGCTCCACTTAGTTATAAGCATGATAAAATGGATACTTGAAAAATCAATAAAAACATAGTCAAAAACGTATTAGAATAAAGCCAAATTTAAAAAAATAAATAGTGGAATAATTCAAAGTCTAAAAATACATATTTTTTGTTCATTTCAAATTAATCCAATATTTAAAGGTTTTTGTACTTTAAAAAGTGAATAAAATTCTTTTTCATGTATTATATAAAAAGGAAAAAAAAATTGTCGAATCGGCTTAGTGGCTTAGGAATAGATGTGGAACAAACTTACTTACATACATAAAAAGCCATAGCGATTTTAATTTATATTTAAATCAACAAAGTATTGAAATAAATTAATTTTAAAAGATAAATATTTCGTTTCAAAGTCTGAGCATGATATTATTAATTATGCAAGTTTTATTTTAAACCTAAATTCTTATTTCGATTTTGTAAAAAATTATAGGATCAAGTAAAGGAATTGTAGCCCAGGAAGGTAATTAATAGGATGAAAATAAAATTTTACTTTATGCTCGATTAAAATAAGTTGATAGAAACTTAAAACATGAAATAATTTAGTCTTTTTTAGTATAAAATGAAAGACTATATCAAATAATAAGAAAGCATGTACTGTTTCCGAATAATACCAAATTAAATGTAAGAAAAAAAAGTTCAATAGTTTTATTTTTGCTTTCTACTGGACAGGTGATATTTAAAAAATTAATTTATAGGATCTGATTTAAAATTTTTGTATATCAATTTATAGACATTCTACTGAAAGTATATTTTACGGAAGTTGTATGAAAATGTTTTTGACAATTTTTTATTCCTTATTTCACTTATCAGCTGTGGGTTTATTATTTAAAATCCATGTTGTTTGAAGCAAGTGAAAATAAGTTTCACTTAAATGTAAGCGAGTATTTATACCGAATGTCTCAAAAAGCTAACATTTTTCGATTTGATCACCCCTTACTGAAAGGCCATGAGAGCATCTTGCACAATTCCAACTAACAAAAGGTTAAACTCAGGAACTTCATTCGCGTATAAGCTGATTGAATTTCAACTTAGAAAGGAAAATTGAGCCGTCCGGCTTTTGAAAATAGTCTTCTAATATAAAGAGAGTTGATTGCGCCATTTCACGCCTCTAATCATCGGAGTTAATAGGAATGGGTTAACACATAAAAATTTCATATAGGGATGTAGCAATTCATTTTCTACTTGGAATTAAGTTGAAATTTGCATTCGAAATGTGAAATTAAATGAATTGGCTGATGAAAGGTTTATTGTGCCCCGATAAGGGGCCACATCTTGTTTGGCGTAGAGCCCCGCCGAGTAGATATCGATTCATTAGCAATTAGGAAAAGACCCCCTTCGATAACCATCCAGTCTGCAATGTGTTTCCTTATCATCAAAATCAGCGTAGAGGCGTAATTGACTCGTCTCTATCCTTTGTTTTCCATTGTACATTAGACTCTCGGAATTCACAGAAAGCTTTTGTCATCAAGAAATGCTCCAGATATTTCCTCCCACATTATTCTTTTGATGCGTGGTGGAACATCATAATAATCCCCTTTACATTTTCCCAGTAATTATGACAATTGTTCTTTTCTTGACGTTACGATTTGGAAATTTTAGATTCGTTAGATGACCCCTTTGCAGATTTCATCCAAAAAATGACACGATTCGATGCCTGAAAAATAATTCTCCGATAATTATAAAAGAGGATTTCTGGAATCAAATGCTTCTAATCTGCAATCTAAGAATTAGTGAAATAGTTCAGAATCAATTCACAATCAGAAAATTGAATAAATTATGTGAAAAATAATTTGGCTGGCGATTAATTATCACATTTAATAAGATTTTAATGAATGATTTTATATTTCGTTTTTATTAACCCTTAACAAAGTCTCATTCCAAAAAGAAGTTTTATATTATACAACGATATTCGATAATTTCATTATAATTAATTTTAACACAAAAAGTGAAAGAAAATAAAACTAAGCAAATTTGAGGAAGTTTTGAGATTTTGTTTGAAAGAAAAACGGAAGAAAAGGATACTTATAAGAAATCGTTTATGCAAAATAGAGGTTTTTAATTTTAGTTATTTTAACATCCCTTTTTAAAGCAACACTATTTTGGAACGTAATTTTGAACCACAGTCAGATGACGACTCCCCTCTCTAAATTTCCACACCACACTAGTGGAAGGAGGTACGTTAAATAGAAAGCCAGCACACTCTGGAGTACAATTACAGCTCCAAATTTAAAATTGAATCGATATAAAACAAGAATATAAGAAAATGGAAGTGAAAATTTTGAATAAAACTGACTTTTCATTTCAAAAAATGGAATTCAAAAATAAATTTGTCTGCTGTAAAAAATAAACCCCATGTATTTTTATACTTTAGTGTCTACAATCTCTTTTACTATCAAGATATATTACATTATAAACACACTGGTGTTTGATTGGTTTTATATCCGGCAAATATTTTATACGAAAACAATGTATAGTTTTTTTTAATCACGATCTTAAGTGTTCACATATTTATATTATCTACATATTTATATTACTACATGATGCGGAAAAATTGCTCGCAAAAATTGTTAATGATACAACGAAGGATAACTAATTTCGAACGAAGTTGTTATTGACCAGATTTTAGCATATTTTTTTCTGAAAAAATTTATTTTTGATTTTCACCTTTGTATATTTTTCTACGTAAATGCCAAAGAAAATATTTAGTGCCTACTCTATAAACTTTTCTAGAATGTAAATGCTCTCGTTTGTGAAAATATTTATTCATAAGTTAAATAAAGATTTATTTTAGTAATTTCTAAGGAACAGGCACAAATTTTGTCTCATATCATATAAAACCAATCTTAAAACAAAAAAGTATTCTATAAAAAAGTATTTTATGAAAAAAAAGAATAAGAGACTTAGTAGAAGCAAGCTTCGCTCTTTAAATACAGCTTTATAGTATGGTTATTCCTTAGACCTTCTAAAAATGAATTTTTGGAGAGTGATGGATTGTTGTGTTGTGATATCCATGTTCATATTTAACATTTTCGATAACGTTCTGTCAGGTTATGTTATGTTGGACTATAATATGTCTTTGTTTTTCACGTTAATATACGTTGGCTACAAATATATATTTTTTACAAGATACTTTTTACTAAACCAAGATGTCAAGAGAAAAAATAAATTTCATTTTATTAATTGAACTTCATTATATTTTTCACTTGTTGCATAGCCTTCTTCATCAAGTCTCTCATTTAGATGCGTAATATTTTAAAAATGCCTTAGGATTATAATAAAGAAACATTGTTACATTTCCCAAGATATTTCTTTAGTTCATACCTTAAATTTAAATACTTATGGCAAGTTTTATAACAACCAATAAAGAAAATTGATATACGAAATATTAACAAGTTAAGTCTCAACACAGTTTTTGTTTCCAGCAGCTGAGTTCCCCGTTCAAATGTAACAATAGATCTTTTTATACATTGAATTTTGGATTCATAAAAACGTTTCAAAACTATTATTTAAAAATAAGCGTATATTAGGTTTTATTTTAAAGATTTTCTATACAATATGGATATAAAATATGAATACAAGAACTTCGTGCGTAGAAGTCTTAAAAGGCGCAACTCTGACACAGTTCTTTTTCCACTAACTATTCTCAACTTGTTTGCAAAATGCGTCATTTTCTTCGATTTCAATTTTTGAAATGATATTTTATTACCCACCAGACGACTATTTTATTGCTTTCGAAAATGAGTCTTCAGAATCTTATATGAAGTACGCAAAGATGTTTTTTCTGTATCTTATTTTAATTCGGTATTTTGAAAGTCTTTTACAAACTGATAAATTTTCAGTTGCTCGGAATCTAGACAGAATACGAAAGAGGGCAAAGGATTATTTTAAGATCCTAGACATGTATATTATTTCAAAAAATCTCTGAAATTTAAAAACATAAATAAGCTTCTATTTTCTTGAATATCTTCATATGCTGTATGTTGGCTTCACAGATGTTGAGTTCAACAAAGTATTAGATATATTCTCGTTGTTACATGAGTTGATTTTGATATAAGCGATGAAAATCGAAAATTATTTTTAAAATTCAAACTCCGATCTTTCAAAATAAGTTAAGTTTAAATCTGATCTCCAAAAAAAAATAATCCAAGCAAAAAAAAAAACACGAATATTTTTAGTACAAATTTCATTCGTAACTTGTCAAAAATAGTACTTTTGGAAACTTTTCCACATGGACATTATATTGTTTTCTATGATACCTTACTTGGAAATAAAGAATTTTGCGAGAATGTCGAATAAAAATGCCACTATTCTTTTAAAAAACAAATATAATATTAAAAAATTTTAAATAGACTTTTAGGACTTTAAGAAAAATGTATAATAAGGGAAGAAAGTTTCGAATGCCATAATTAAATCGGTTGCAAGACTAGAAGATATTGATGGTATAAATTATAGATGGAATTCATTATAAAATCACTAATGAAAAAATTGAAGTTAAAGAGTTTTGTGTTGATCCATTAGTTAACAATTCTTTGACATATATAATGTTAGTATTCTCCTAATGCAACAGAGACGATTTTGTCATCAAGTGATAGGTTCAGCACTTCTTATGGAAACCGTACTTTATTAATTTTTGTTGTTTAGAAATATTATATTATTGTTTTAGCAATGTTATATTATTGTTTCAGCAATATTATATTAATTAACATTGAAAATCAATATATATTTGGTATATTAAATCTTTTAGTCTATATTATTTTTAATCCCATTGATCTCTGGTTAAAGAATTTCATTTGAATTCTTCCAAGTACAGCAATATTTTATGCAGAACGATTTTAATTTCAGCAGTTAACTATCTTGAACGAATTTCTCGAGGGACATAATATTGTGAAAATCGTGAGGAAATTCACAAATATTCAAAAAGTTGATAAGTAGGTCTGTATATCAGGAAATTGAAAATTTTAAAAATGTTTTGTATGTGATTTTAATGAGCCATGATATGGAATGCAACACTATATATATCAAAAATTTTAGAGATTTGGCATATGCAAACGAAGGATTCAAGTTTTTAATAAAATTCCAAAATCAATAAGTTAACGATTTTTGACGATTCTACTTTTAATTGGACGTTTCACGATACTAATATCATCATCATAAGCTCTCGTTTTAATTAATGATGTTTATTATTTCTCCTGATATTGTAATTAAAACGTAGACTGATTATAATTTTAAAAGAAGCCAATTAATAATATGATATTTATGATAATAATAAACCATCACGGCTTGAGAGCTCGATTGCGAAAATTAAGAAAACAATAATTAAATATTAATTCTAAATTTAAAAATTTCCAAAACTCAGTCATAATTTTTTAATGATAATTATTTTGGTATGTTATTTCATAAATGGAGATGACCATAGAAAGTTTTTTTTATAAAATATTAAATAATGAATTAAAATTAGCTGAGGATATTCGAAGAAGCATTACAGAAAAAGGCCTTTATTACGAATTCTTTTTATGTGCATTTTGCTTTATTCCCAATATTATAACTTCAACCCTTTGCATATAAGACATGCAATCCGAAAACATAATTTGTTATTGTTCTTTGGAGTTATTTTTTTTGTGTCAAATTACTTCAAGTTCAATCATTAATTAAAATACTTAAAAAAATAATATTATTTGTCAACTAAAAATAAATAATTAGTTTTATGCTAATTATTTTTTGTTTCTTTTCTTTAATTTAAAATTTATTATAACAAAAGTTACAGAATCTAAAAATTAATTTTTTTTCATTTCACTACTAAAAAATACCTATTATAGGGACTCGAAATTAATTAAATTTATCAATTAGTCAATAATGAAGTACTGGAATTGTTATATTAATGATATATGCTATTTTTCCGAAATTATTCTTGCTATTCTTATCAAAAATATAAAAGTATACACATTTTCACTTAAACTCATTAGGAAATGAATGTAAAATTTCTTACAATATTTCAATTTCGCGATGATTCATGAAATAAAATTAGTGCAGCAAATCAAATGAGCATTTGTAAGAAAAATTGATTTAGAATGATTTATAATCTATAAATTTCTTTTCGAAAAATTCATTTCCTTTGTTATTTGATTAGTGGTGAAAGTAAAAACCATTTAAAAACTCATTTATTAAAAATTATAAAACAAAATTTATCCTGAAAATCCAAATCCTCTTGACTCAAAATTTAGGCTTACTTCATAGATGATTAACTTTTCCTGCTTCACTAGTGAAAAAAGAGTTTTTTACTATCCTAAAGAAAATGACATCATATTGGTATTTTGTTGTTTAAAAAATATTCTCTTACATGAATGATTGAATTTCAGCTATTTATTGATATTCATAGAATGATCTTAAATCCTCTGAAAGTTGAAAAGCGAAATATTGTAAAAAAAAGACTATAGTTATACATTTTTTACAGAGTTGAAACTCTTTCCCACTATTTTTACAATTTTAATTTCATAAATCTAAGCTGAAAAGAGAAAGAAAGCAGCAAAATTATTGAGTAATTCTAATAATTGATGAAATTTGAATACTTTTAATCATAAACATTTAGAAAAGTTACTAATGCAGTGCGATCTCTTTCTATGCATATTTGGTTTCTTGATAACATGAAAGGATGAAATTCCCCCCCCCCCTTGTTTTAAGATATTTAAAAGACGCAATTTAAAACTATCGTTCAATACTTTTTTACGAAAGTGAGCGATTCCTAAAAGCTATGTTTTTATTCGAAATTTCCGAAAACCATAAAAAAAAACAAGAGCAATCTCATTACAATTTTCTTATTGCTTTTAATATACCTTATAGTATTTTTATAATTATTAATAAATTATTCTTCCTAATAATATAAATTATTAGCCGATTAATAACATGCATCAATGCATTTATTTTGAATACTGACTTCAACATTTCAACTTTCCTATTAGTTTATCGATAGATATAGTTATTATTAATATAGATATTTTGCAGAACAAGTAATATAAAAAAATTAAGTCAATTCCTACTTAGGCCAACAAAGAAAAATTTTATTTTATATACTTTTTATTCAATAATTACAATTACTATACATAATTTATCAAAATATTATTGATTTTCGCAATAATTGAACTCGCAATCTTCATTTTCACATGAAAAATACTGAAATATCTGCATTTTACCGATTGAGATACAGTCTGTTGAATTTAGGTTTTATTACAAACTGCTAAAATTCTATTTAAAGTGGATGAATAAAAAGTATTTTATCATTTATTGAAAATTTGTAAAGGATAGGAGATACTCAGTGTGTGAATTAATAGTAGAAATTGAAAAATCTTGCTGTATTAAGGTTAAGGTGAATAATAATTTAAGGAAAGGTAGAGTTATAAGTTGTTTAGCCAACAGATTATTTTTTCTTTTCATCCGATGGAAGTTTTCTAATGTTAAGCAAAACGCAAAGCAGTAGATTTGCTTAACGTTAAAACATTGAAATAAATGATACTTTACAAATATTTATTATTATATAAATTATCCTTCTCAAATTATTCATTTCTATAAACTATATATTACAATTTTATAGTTAACATAATCAGGAAATTCCGAAAAAAATTTGGAATCTGACCTTTAAACTCTTTTGCTGATCAACTCTTTTGGAGATCACCAGACCTATCGTTCTTCAATCATCAAGTTTTAAGTATTTAAAAAAATATTTAACAATGTTCCAGTACGTAATTTAATATGTATTACACAAACAACTTAATAATTCTGTAATAGAGAATAAGTCCTGAAATATGTCTAAAAAATCCATATAATAATATGAAAAGAAAATAATGATGTCTTTATTATTAATGTCAATAAATAAATAATTTTCTAAATAAGTGTTACAGAAATAATAAATAGTAATTAATTCTTTATGTAATTTTTTTACACATAGAAATAAGGAAATAATATTCAACTGTAGAATGTGTAAAATTTTGGAGAATTTGTTATAAGAGTAAAAGCGTACATTTTGCTTCTGAATGTTAACAAACACATAGAGAATGCAACAATTTTTTTTGAATAAATGTTGAAACTTGTCATTTTTAGAAGGAAGATTCTGTAATTATTTTTACTGCTTAGTATTCTAAATATTTTTATTATGGTTTGATCAATATTTAATTATCCCATTTTTTGTGAAATTAAAAAAAATAAACATTGGTTTATTGGGCCAATTTTTAGTTCGGAAATGATGTCCCAGTATTATTGGAATAATCATTTGGCATTATTTTTTACGTTTAACTGAAATAAATCTTTTTATAAAGCTTCAATGACAAAGAAGGGGGAGGAGGAGGCAGCAAATTGCCTTCAGATTGAGATTTTTTATGTGAAATATCTCATATAAAATAAGAAATGATATTCTGTTCCTTTGATATTGGTTCAAGCTGGCAAATAGGACAAACTATATTTCTATGAGACTATTATGTATGTATGAATTCTTTTATTTCTTTTTAGATTCTTAATACAACTGAGAATTTTCTCAAACATATGCAAATGAAGTGCGTAATACGAAAGAGTGTTTAATAATTTTTTCAGTATTCATAATTCATACACTGATAACACATGCGGTGAATAGTCCACAATAGTCTACAAGGCGTTACTTTCTTGTTATCTTCAATCGTGTAGAGTATTTTTTTCTATAAAGATGTCAAGATAGAGTGTGAAAATATTGTCAGGAAAATAAGGAAAACGTATTTTCATACATTTCAAATCTGTTTAGTTCAGATGAAAAAATAAAGAATTCTGTCAATTTTATATTCTATTTTTACCAAATTCTATCAACAGCATTCCATTATCATCGTTGTTTGTAAATAAGATTTGGAGAATAAGGTTTAAATTTCTTTTTATTCGCCCACTGAATCAGCACTTTCTATAAAATTTCTATTTTTATCTGCATCTTTAAATATTTATTCAATGGATTCAGCGAGTTTTTCATACATGTTTATTTCTTTGGTAGTAAACAAGCTATTTACCACTTGCATTCGAATAGTGCCTCTCACTCTCTATTAAAGAAGGAACATCGTCTTCAACGTTTTGTTTATTTATTTTTTCATTTTATTTTTAAAAAATATTTACAGAATGATAAAATGATGTCGATTTATATTTTCATGGAAATTCAATTGTGCGTAGTTATTTTTTGGTTCAATAAACAAGTTAATGCATTAAGTGAATAATTATGCATCCAATTTCTTTTCCGAGTTCAAAGGGTGAATTTTATTTGTTAAATAATTAAAAATTACATTGACTTGTAGAATAAGTCAATCAAAAGCATTCATTTCAAAACAGTACATAGAGGGTAGTTTACAAAATTTATAGGATTAAAGTTACTTTATGTATTCAAAGAACCATTTATTTGGCTAGACAATCATTGCAAATTTAATGATTATCATTATAAGGTCTCTTAAAAACAGATATTAATATTCTGATTTTGATTCAAGAATAAGGAAATAAAAATATAAATTCCTAAATAGTTGCAAACCAAAATTCTGTTCCCATAAAGAAAACAAATGTATGATCATTGTAAAGCAATTGTCAAGCTTATGAGACTGCTAAAATCTTGCCTTAACTAAAACAAATAAGCAAATTAAAACAGAGCGTAATGATGTAATTTGAATTTACCTGATAAATTCGTGTGTAAACTATTTTTTATATCTCGCTGTTAATAGCAACAACCTGAAAAAAAAAACAGGTTTTGAATCTGTCTAAAAAAGAATTGTGTTCCTTTTTTTATTTCACTGCTTTTGTATTATTGAAAAAAAGTAGTTCGAACTTGCTAAGCGTATTACAACAACTGAAATACTTCAAAAAAAATTCAACTTCATATTGATATTTAGCTTCTGATTAGGGAAATCATATTGAATTCTCAAGAATATTAATAAAAAGAATAAAAGTCAAACTAAATGAATTTTCAGTTCATATTTTGCTTTTAATTAATTTGTTTCTCACCTAAGCTTTGCAGGAAATAAAAAAAGGACATATTTCCTTTATTTTTTACACATTAAACGAGTGTTTCGGATAAGTTTTCTCTTTTAGAAGAAAATACAACAAAAATTAGACACTTATTAATTTAGAGACACTTATATAACTATGGATGGGTTTTTAACATAAATTGTCAAATGTGCTAGGTATTAAAAATAGTAAAGAATAGGAATTTCCGGATGTTTTGGAATCCAGTATATTATGAATGTAAAAGAAACATTTCATTATTAATCTTAACATGCATTAGCCCACTATTAAAAAAAATGTAATTCTGTGTGAGCAAAGAATTTTATACATTTTTAATTAAGAGTAAAATATAAATCATTCACACTCATATTTTTAATAAATTTTGGTTCCCATTCTTTCCATAGAAGGCATCATAACCAGAAATACTGGTTTACATAATTGTTCTCGATATTTTCTTTATACAATATGTAAATTTTAATTATTTATTTCATCATTTTCAACATATTGGAATGATTTAGGTAAATCTCTGTGTCTGTATTCGTTGTTGTTCTAGTATTCCGCTTTACGACGGAAGAAGGGGTGCAGTGACTTATGAGGGTATGGACCCTTGAGTACCCGAGGGCAGAATCCTACTTCTAGCTCACATACGTTAAAAACTCTTTTTACGGAGTGGACTTCATTCATGCATTTAATTCATTCATCCACAGATCGTAATTTAGATCCGAAGCAGAGAACGATCATCTTTGAACCAGCACCTCTAGTGGTATTACGACATGGAGGACTTTGTGACTTTGACAGATTTAACGTGCACCAGCCACCATACACATACACGGAAAGTCTTCGGCTGGCGGGTTTGAACCTGTTGCTGAAACGATGCGAATTCAGCGCCCTACCACCCAGGCTACCGATAAGTTTTGTATTCATTGAAAACATAAATTTATAGTTAAAATCTTGAAGGAAACCATTAGAATAGAAACAAGAAATCTTTTTCGTGTTGAGCTATCAACTTTGCAAATATACTTGTCAGAAAATTTCACAAATAGAAATAAATCTTTTTTTTTACACTAGTATATGAAACTAATCTTTAAAACCTTTTCTTTTTGGTACTATGGCCAGTCATGAAACGAGCAATTTTTTTTAGTTATTATCTTGGTTCACTGTCATTTATTGATTGTTTTTTGAGGTTTATAAGCATAAAAGTCGAACTGTTTGCTCACTGTAGCCACATGTATGGCTATAGTGAAACCTAGTTATAGCGGCAAATCAGCTGAAATTTCTGTAACCTCATGTAGGGATTTTCCTATTTTCTTACTTGGATATACGTTCTTTGTATTTTGTTTTTACTAAAATAAATATAATTCTGCATTGCATTTATAAAAAAAAATTGTAGATGAATCATTATTTAAACTACTGGGACCATTTTTCGCTCACATTCTGGTCATTGATTCATTTAATGAAATTCTGCACTTCTTTAAAAAAAATTTTTTAATCTATTTTTTTTTCTTTTTATCTCTCCTATGCTCGTTAGACGCCGTATAAATTATTCTATTTTCAGCTAAAGTAAAAACGAATGCTTCAAACATTATATTAAAAAACAAAAGACAGAAAGCAAAAATTTGTTTCGTGACTTATTTGCCATTTACTGCATCTTTATAACTTATTTACCATTTACTGCATCTTTATAACTTATTTACCATTTACTGCATCTTTCTAACTTATTTGCCATTTACTGCAGCATCCCACAGCCAGATCAGTACGATTACATAACTTTTCAAAAATAGATTATTCATTTCACAAAAGAATCAAAATATCATTGCATAAAATTCTTTTTAAAGGTTGAAATTGATTTCATTTTCATTGCCTGAATCATAACTCCTGACAGACATGGACTTTTATCGACAAGACACCATTAAGTAATGTTACTACTAATGATCTGCGCTTTGAAAATTTAATAAAGTTCCATGTATGCTATTCATATGAAACTGATGTATTAGTCTAAACAAGAATTATTCATAATTTAATTTTTAATATCTTTTTAACCTTAAAATTATACTGTTTGTTTCTTGACACATCTGTCAACCTAACAAGAAATTATAGCGCACAAGTGAAGAACGACCTCAATGCCAGGCAGTTTCTCCATTATTGATATTAGTTACAACAGAAATTGTTTTGTGGCAATTTATTCCAACAAAAATTTAAAATTCCGTTTAAAAAATAAAGTATGATTTCATCATTTTCTCTCAAATTGATCTAAAAAGAACTTTCTCTTTAGAAAATGCTGTTGAATAACAGTAGAAAATCTAAACATTTAAGATAGATTTTTATATTAAAATTGGTTATTCCTGAATTTATGTCAGAATTTGCTTCATTGCGTTTTGGCATAGGGTGAATTATTGCACCTAGGGTCATTTTTTTTCTATCATACAATAAACACTATCAATTTACGTTTTTATTGTGATTATAAGTATCATAATTTATATAGGACATATTCAACTTCAAATTTAACCATTTCGAGATAGGGATAGTTAAAGGATAAGCTACAAAGAAAAGTTTAAAGGACGACTTATTTCCCTTTACAGAGCATCACTGTCCAAGATATTCTTGTTATCTGTGATGATTCTTGGTGCCATGAGGAGGAAAATAAAATAAACTCAACAAGATATATTCAAGGTTTTTTAAGGAAAGATTCAACATTGATAGGGTTGAATGCGGTTGTCTTTGACAAACTTGTCTATCTTGATTTTCTATTCAAATCTTTTCTCGTGTGGCTTGACATAAATAATTACAACCGTTCTCTTCCAACCGTTTTTTCTTCGATTCACTTGACAAATCGAATTGGATTATTGGCTTACAAGAGGGATTCCGAGCTCTTCTTTACTCATAGAGTTCAACTTTGTTACTATTTATATATTCTTCGAAGCAGAGCTCTTCTTCACATAGAGTTCAACTTTGTTGCTATTTATATATTCTCCGAAGCTCAGTTCTTCTTTTTCAGAACAGGCATTCTTGTATCATAGAGAAAATTATATTTGAATTTCTCTATCCCGTATATTTTTAAAGTTACCTAACGCCGAATAAATGTTATAAATTTAAAATTAAATTTATTTAAACTTGCTTTATGACACAGCAAACGAAATTTTACTTTCTTGTTTAATGCACATAAATCTTTTTTTTATTTTATGGTTTAAGCCTGTACTGAAAAATTAAAGATATTATGTTTGCATTTTTGTAAACTTTTTCATACAATAGTTATCTATGGTCAAAATTTTGTACCATTTGTTGCTTAAAATATGGTGCACAAATCTTATACATATGTATAATTCATATTGTTCAATCTTTAATTTAATCGGATTTATAAAATGTTTACCACAACTGTCGGTATTGGTGAATAACCTTATATATAATACAACTGCTGCTTATTGTTTTATCGCTAAATATTTGAAGCCTATGGATTTGTAAAAAGTTCATGGCTTTTGATAATAGTTTTGTAAAGAAAGGAACCTAGCATTAAAAATTTAAAATTCTTCTGTTAATTTTTTAAAAAAAATTTGCAAATATTGAAAACCTTGAAACTCATATTCTCAAAAATCATATTTTCATTTCGCTTCTTAAAAATTATAAGTGTGAAATTTTAAAAAATTCGGTGAAACAATACGAGTAAAGAAAATAATAAATAAAATTATTGAAAAATACTTGAAAATGCCCGATTAATATTCTGAATATTACTAAGTTCGCAATAATTGTTCGTATTTTGTTAATGAGTGAGACTGTTTCCATTCATCTTTTCTAAAAAAATTAATTTTTTATGAACTTCGAAAAAAAATTTGATTTCCAAAAAATATTTTCTTTTAAATTTTATTACTTGAATTTTCAGAAAGTTGTTTGTTTCTATAAAATTTGACAAGATTTATGAAATAAAATAATTAACAAAAATTCAGATTAATATTCGAATCGAATTTTGAGCAGTTTCCTTTTAATAATGTAAGATCAGTACTATTCGACATTTATCTTCGCAGATGCATTAATTTAGTAAAATGGACCAGAACTACCTTCTAAAAAAAATTATCTAATAGAAAATTCTTTATCAATTAAATTAGGATCAGATTTCTTATTAACGAAAACTGAAAATTTTCCTTTAATTATCTAATCATTGAACTATTTTAAATTTTAATGTGTTACTACTTGAAAGGGTTTATAAAATTAAAAGTGATTTTGACTAGATATTTTATCAGAATTTGAAAAAAAAGGCTCGAATAAAAATTAGTAGGAAAATGAGTAAATTAATGATTCCAACTTTATTAAGTTATTATTTTATTTAAAAAAATCGTCACCAATAATTTCGAAGTTTTCGTTTATATTTTCCTTAAGAATACTACAATGAGATTTCATAATTATAAATACTACTATGCCCATGGACAAACCACAGTTTCATCTGAAGACTGAATCTAGACAAGTATTGATCCTGAGAATGTCTAGAATTTGTTATCAGGCCAATAACATCCGTGGAATGCATGCATGCAGGGGCTGTGATTTGATATGATTCGGACGAGGGTGATATTGGTGGTTTCATCGATGTTCACAAAACGTCGTAACTGTCACTTTTAAGTCTTGCAACTGCTGTGAAATTTAATGAAATTTCTATAGTATATTTTCAAGCAAAACTCGCAGCTATAGATTTTGATTCTACTTTCCTATATTATGTTATAAATTCAAGTTTTATTTTATACTTATCAGAGACATTATTTCCTAGATGATATTCATCAGTATCATCCGACTTATCGAGTTGGCATCGGATGAGTTAAAAGAGGTTATTGCAGCTTCCGTCAAATGTTTCTGATTTTTTCAATATTTTAAACATTTTTTTTTTATTTTTTCAACTCATTAAAGAAATTCATTTATCATACATAGCTTTGTTTGTTATTTTATATTTATATTCGCTGAAATAACATGTCAGATATCGACTTCTGAAAGTTTTCAACATTCTCACTAACTTACTTCATTCGCCTCTCACAATTTAAAATTATTATCTATCTCTGTTCTTTCATTATTTTTTTGAGATTTTTTTTCATAAAATGTCTTTGTTTCCTTCTCCCTTATTTATGACAATATAACATTATATTTCCTTCTTTTTTTCAATTATTTGCTTAATATTTCGGTATGAATAAATTCGCATTGAAATAATTAGGCGAGAATTTTCTTGACAAATACTAAATGAATCAATTGGTACATCTGTAAACTTGATTGCGTCGTTCGGAAGTTTTATTTAACCAACGCATTTCAACTCTTTTAGTGAACTTCTTTCTTTTTAAGTATTCTGAAGCATAGTATTTAAATATTATATTTAAACAGTTATCCCGACGTTGAAAATATATGTTAAGTTATACAAGCGCATTTCTTGGTCAATGATGGGGCAGATTTTTTCTTTAATTAAATGATAGTAAAGCTTCAAATAATTTGGCAAGCAGTCTCGTATATAGCAAAATTTTAATAGCTATTTAAATAACTGTTTCTTTCATATAATTCGTACAAATATCATATACATGTAGTATTTTTATTCATAATAAATCCTTTAACCCCTTCAAGTTACTAACTTTTTTATTCCTTTACATTTTCATTCCTACTGTACAATATCATGCTCATTCATCCATTTTTGTTGTACTCCAGATTTTTTTCATTCTAGTTTTATCATTTATTGTTAGGTTTTAATTTTTTCATTTGTTTATATTGCTGTTTAATTTTTAATAAAGTCTACCTACATCTATGCCAAACCCGAAAGTGGTCATATGAGCCCTAGAAATGGAGCTGTGTGTGATGTTAAGTGTTAAGTATTGCTACTGTAAG
Source organism: Argiope argentata (assembly GCA_026289955.1). Taxonomy (NCBI): domain Eukaryota; kingdom Metazoa; phylum Arthropoda; class Arachnida; order Araneae; family Araneidae; genus Argiope; species Argiope argentata. Next base: position 1,335,638 of record JAOUZG010050968.1, read on the forward strand.
AATAAATTCCTCTTAAATCTTTTGTTTATTAAAATTATGCTCTTTCTAAATTACCATACAGAGTGTTGCAACTCATCTAAAGTTATAAACTTTTATTTGATCGTTCCTATTCAGGTTTCATTTCAACCATCTTTAAAGCGAAAATCTTGTTTACCGCTCTTTAGTGATGTATTAGCGAACTGAAGACTACTTCACTTCGCTTGAAATGGGATCGAATAACTCGGCGGGAGCGCGATTAATTAATTAAAATTTTGTCCTTCGGGACAGAACAACTGACCTATGCAAATGTAAGATCAATTAATTATCATATTATTACACCATGGTACATGAATAACCAATTTTCGCCTCGCATAAAATAGCACTCAATGTTTTCGCTCAATTGAAATTTGCTACAAGCAAATTTCTAACTTTAAACTCATTGATTGCCATAGAAGTGTCCATTACGTACAAGTTAGAATCAGTCAATTTGAATAGTAAATATGGATCTTAAAAATGAACCATTCTTAGAAATAATGAAATTGTATCTCCTTGGGAATGATTTGGAAACAACTGAGAATTGGTATTTTCATTGAAATGATATTTAAGGTTACAAGTAACTAACACCACCAAAAACATTCACATTAAAAGCGTTTTTAATAAAATCTATTTGCACCACATTTCAGGTAAGATATATAAATAAATATCTTATTTAGGCATACATAGTTATCAATGTTACCATTTCAATGTAATGTAGGTTCAAATTTTTTAAAACGTTACAAGTAAATAACAACATTAAAAATATTCATATCCAAAGCGTTTTTAAGAAAATCTCTTTGAACCACATTTCCAATGAGACATCTAAAAAAAAATCTCATTTAGGTACACAAGGTATTCAATGCTACGATTTCAATGCAATATTGGTTGAATAAAAAAAATGTACTATCTCCTTATAGACAAAAAAAGTAACTAAGCATAGGAATAATAAGTAGAAATGTATATTATGACTTTAATATACATATATAGTATTTTAAAATTATTTATCTAATATCGAGTGAAAATATTTATTTCTATGTAAAACATTCTTCACATTTTTCTTTCTATAAATTTTATTTCTTAAGAATGTTATATCAAAATAAGTTGATATAACATTGAACAAAAGAATGTAAGTGAATGCGGTGATTTCAGCGATCTACATATGCTTACAGTTAAAATTATTATTTTTTAATTATTTATATTCTCCAATCATTTGCATAAATCCCACCGTGATCTAGTGATAAAGACTAGGCTATGGGATCGAGAGTCGAAACCTAGCTTCAGCAAATGTCCGTCCTGTTTTAATGTCTGTTATATAGTAAAATTTTATGAGAACGCTCAAATAAAGCTCAAGCATAATCAGACTGTACACACAAAATCTTAATATTTTAAGCAGTTCTAGGTATGCAGTTTTTCAGTTAACTATACTATTACTATTTCTGTTATTATTATTTATGTATTGTGACTTCTTAACGTTATTTCTCTTGACTCGATGAATTTTCTCAGTTATTTTTTGTGAATATTTTAAAATGACAACCGAAATCTTTATTTTTTTCGATTAACTTTTTGTAGAGGACGAGTTCTGGTTTATGTTTATCCCTTTTTTTATTACGGACGCAATTTCTTCAGTTGTTAGGAGAAAAGATTATCTTTGTGATCTTTCAAAATTCTGTATACTAGTTCTCTTATATTTGGATACAAGTTTCTTGACATTTTAACGAATGAAACAATTATACTGCTTCTAACCAAAACGATCAACTCATGCAAATACGCTACTGTAAACAATTTTGTGATAATTTTATACGCACAAAGACGAGTATTAAACACGGTGGCAATGTGGTTTGTTACAGCTTTTGTAATTACTTATGCTCTTTAACTAAATGTGCTGCATTTCAGTCATTTTCAGCATAGTTTCTTTCATAAATGATTTCTATTCGTAGAAAAGCGTGTTTACTAATATTTTAGAGTTATTAAAGGGCACATGGAGTATGAAATTATTCAATCACACGTTGGCATCTTTTCAGGAACAAATTGAAGAGCTTGTAGATCACGTTTACAGCGTGTAGATCAGCATGTCTGCAAGCCAAATTTCACTTCGTAGATGGGAGTTAATCATGTATGTGATGAAAATTATGTTTGAATGCTGCGCAAAAAACGATTTATTTGTGTAGAATTTAATACATCAGAAAAAAATTAGATATTTACAGTACATGTTTAGGGATCATATTTTTATAATTATCAAGAATTAACCAATATTAAAACAAAGATAAGTTTTATTTGCGATATCTCAATTGATGATAATAACTGGATAAATCATTTTTTTTTAAATTTTTTGGTATGTTACATTTTTTTCCTGGAATCTGACGTTTTTATTTAATGCAAAAATTAAACAACAAATTTGTTTATAACTGAAATTAATCTTTATTGTGTGATAAGATGTATATAAACCTGCATTCCTTTAAACAACAATTATTCTTATAAACTTTTCGTTATGTGTTATGGCTTCTTGCTAGTTTCGAAGGTAAAACTCTTCATTGTTTTCAAAGCGTCAAAATTTGGGTTAGTACAATGTGTATAAACTTTTCATTATATGTTACGGCTCCCTGCTATCTTCTAAGCTAAAACTGTTCATTGTTTTCTAAGCCTCAAAAATTTGGCTTAGTCTATCATTCATAATACATACATATTTTTTATTATTTTAGCTATTTATATTAAACTCAATTACTGTCTAATTTTGTCTTGTATTTTAATATCTTAAAGAATAATATACATATTTCAATACAAATATTAATGATTTCGCTGCTAAGTATAATAAAAAAATTACTTTACAATCCTTTTACACAATCCTTGAATTTTTTAGCATCAAACAGTCTATTGCTGTGCTCTTAATGGATATAAAGCATTTTCACCGTTTATTTTCTGCGCATGATGCTATTTCTACTAAGATTGATGCCATAAGATTTTATTTTATTCTACGTTCAAGAAATTGTGAATGATTTCCATCTATTTTATACTTTTGACCTAGAAGTCGAAATTTTTCGGTAAAGAAATCCGGAAAAATGAATAACAATAAATCGTAATTTAACTACTGCTGTTAGAAAAGGAATTCAGCCGTGTTTCGTTGCTATGGGACTTCATCGGAATGTTTTAATAAGAGCTCGCAGGAGAAATCTCGAACAAGTAGCGCTATTTTCTCTAAAAGGAATTTTTGTTTCATATTGATCAGATGAAGATTGGCACATTTATTAAGCCTTTTATTTGTTAGTAAAGTATTTAGGTTAAATGTGGGCTGCCAGGCAATAAAGATAGCATTGCCCCTTTATTTGCAATCATAACAAAATTAAACGAAAATCTTCTTGAGTTTACTTTTACGTTGAAAATGAACATTATGCATTCGGTTACACACTAGGAAATGAACAGTTTATTATACATATAGTGATAATAAGAGTGTTTACGCAATGCAATTTTGGTAGTTTAAGTAAAAATGAGTAATTAATGCTCTGTGAATAATTACGAAAATCTGTTTGTATCAGCCCGAATTCTTGTTTGTTTTTCTTAAAAGTTGTATACATAAACTGCATTTTGAAACGTCGGCATATATTTGTAACTCTATATTATATTTAAAGATTTCAAGTTTATCCCTAAACACTGAGCACAAGTGTAAGGCGTCATAAGTAACACGAAACTAAATATTAACGTAAATAAGTAAATTAAATATTCTAAACAAATTACATAAACTATAAATCATATAAAGCAAAGTTAATGATATACGCATGAATGATAGAAAGAACTTACTGGAGTTGTCTTAACAAAGTCACAAAGAAAGATCTAAAAGCAGAGAGCGTTGTTGATGAGTGAGTACGCCACTACGAAAACTTTTAATTTCTCACACATTTTATTTTTAAGTATCTATGAATCCAAATTAGAATTCATAGGATTTATGAATGCATTATTAAAGAAATAAGTTGATATAGCAGAGTTTTGTATAGGTAAAGATTTAAGTTGGTTTTATTAATATATATTTTTTAATAATAGCCAATTTTTCCACAATAATGTGTTTCTAAATTTTTCCCTCTATCCTATTGTGCATATATAAACAATGGTTTTGCTAATTCCACACCATTATCGTTCACATTCTTTATATATATATGGTTTTAACTTTAAGGAAATGACAAGGGGAATCAAAGACATAAATAATACTAAGAAAAAGTTTCTTTAATCCTCATTTATTCTTTTATACATTTTGTTATTCATTAGTCAAATTTTCTGCCTCGAGAGAGTTATACGATTAAACGCTCAATAACTGGTTTGTATACTTTTTTATTATTTTCTAATTTAGATAAGAGTAAATTAAGATTAAAATAGTGAAGTTAACCAAATGAACATAGAAGGTGATCTCAAAGTAAATATTATTAAGTTATCTCAAAAGGTATAGAAGTTTCAAAAAGTGTTTTTCGAAGACGAAGTTTATTTGGAAGAAGCAGATAAAGATAACAATGCTTTTCGCTCAATTTGAATATATTCATTAATAATTTCCTATCGTATATGTGAGAATTAGAAAACTGAAGAACATCTGATGCTCCAGGAAAACGTCTAGAAAAGATTAAAGACGACTTTAAAAGGATGCTTTGAGACTTAATGAATAATCTGGAATAAATAGGTAAGTCATACATTATTATCTCTAGTATTAAGTTTATTCAATACAAAGCAAAGCCTCGTTTCAATTCTTCCCTTTGTGGAGGTAAGTTTTAAGCCTCTTAAATTAATTGAAACTTTATTTTTCTGGGACTAGTTGAACAGATGCAATTTCAAAATTTCACTCCTCTAGAATGCAATAATTATTCTCCAATATATATTTTGATGTAAAATACCCAGAAGCAATATATCATCTAGAAGTTTCCACCACTATAACGTTTAATGCGGTTGTATGCATTTTCAAAGACATGCTTGGCTAAACATGTAATTTAATTTAGTGATATTATTAATGCATGTAATATCACCTCAAACAATACTGCAGATTATTTAAGATCTTTAATGCAATAATATTCGTAATTGTAATTGTTCAGTAAAGATTCGGTTATAATTAGTTAAAATAAATTAAAATTGACATTTTTACCATGCATGTTTTTCAAAATGCTAATTTACATTTTTTTTCTCCGGTTTTTAGTTGGTGGCATTAAAACCAAGACGATGATAGGAAAAGTTTGGTATGCAAGACCCAGATGAACCAATGAAAACAGGCGTCACATACACAAGCCTTTGAAGGTGATAAGACTACTTTCAAAGTAAGAACAAAAACGCCTGCAAAAAATTAAGCCTTGTAAAAAAATGCCTTACTAGATCTTCAGATGGATTGAATTTAATTTTTAATTATAAAGTCTTATAACGATATCGGTAAATATTTATGAGAGGGAAATTGTAATATAAAAATAATTATTTTGGGGATAAACGAATGTATTCATTTGAATTTAGTAGATAAAAGTTCTTACTTTTGGTTAAATACCCGAAAGTTCTTTATACTACGCTTATAAGAGGTTTCTTTTCATACAGTTTTATTAATTAAGAACAAAACGTCATAATACATTATATTTATTATGATATCTTTTTTTAAAAATCGAAACAGTTACACAGATTTTATGACATTGCTTATCAAATAATAAAAATTCCTTTAATTTTGAATATCAGGGCAAAAAAGTCTATGATCTTATTTCACACAACTTATTAAGAAAAAATATCTACTAATGTAACAAAGTTCCACTAATTCTGGCCTTCTTTAAGCAATTAGAGGTTTTTAAGAAAAAGTTAAGATTTCCACAATGTTTACTATGGATCTCATAAAATTTCGGAAGAGATAACTTTGAATTCGTTTGATGAATTTCTACATATATTTGTTCAAATTTACTTATTTTTTAATAGCCTTTAACAAGATTCATAATTGTTATGAAATATATTTGGAGTATAATGTATGGCGGATTTAGAAATATTTAATTTTTATTTAGGATGTGCTTTGTATTAAAATAATAATTCAAAAAGTACTGAAAGGTTTAGAAAATACATTACTATTGTTTATTAAAGGGCGAAAGTAGTATGTATTTGTGTAAAATGTACATAACAATAATATATTTCGAAATGAAATTTTTTGAATAGTTTCGTATGGAGGATGTTCACAAAATCTAAAACTTATCGAGAAAACTTGAATTTAAATCATCTTGTTGTACATAATTATTTTAACAATTTGTGAAATTTCATCATTTGCTCCCATTTTTTTAAAAAATCCCTTTTTTTAAGGATTTTCAGCTTCTTATTTTATTTTAAATATTTACAAACATTTTAGAATTTTTTAAAATGCATTTATTTTGTCAGAAAAGACTACTGCTTTGTATATCTTAGTATAAATAAAGTTTACTTTAATTGTTTATAAATATTTGAAAGATTGATGGCGGATGCTATATTTAAGTAAGTACGAAATGAATTTATTCATTTGTTGGTAAACTTTTAAAAATTTAATAAATTAACTTGTAAATTTATATTTTGGCCAGTAAATTAATCAAACAGTTTGACTGATCAGTCAATGAATAAACACAAACTATAGCATGAAAATGTATAAATCCTGCATGTTGGTTATCTACTATTTGAGCAAGTAGTATAAAGAAATAGGATACATTGAAATAACAAAATAGGGTGAGGAGAAAAAATCAAAAACAATATTACGGAATAATTGTAAAATAGGCACACAAAAAATTATCTTAATACTTCGTTGTCAAATTAATAATTCAGCATTGATAGCAGCATGTGAAGAAAAAAAACATATTTTACTAAATAAAATACGATAAAGCACTTGATATTCGTAAAAATTCGTTTTTCAAAGGATTCACAAATAGGAATAGTATTTAAAGATCAGAAGGAAACAATTCGAAGATTTTTGCTGTGCTCAACAGCCTATGCTGATCAGCGGAAGTGCTTAACGAGATTAGTTTAGTTATATTAACGCCCCGTTTCAAAGCAACAATAGGACTACTTTAGGGAAGACCTCTTAATTTTGAACCATGATCAGATGAAGAGGATAACACCTGAGGTAGCACTCCCTCTCCACACCATACCATACCAGAGAAAGGACATCTGGCCCTGATGGATTTAAAGTGCAACTGACCCCCAAACACGACGGTTCTTGAGTTAAATCGGATCTCGAACCTGAAACCTTACTTTTCACAGTTAAAGGCTTAACGAGATGAATAACCTAGACGCAATAAAACAAGATGAAGGAATCTGATGATATAGCAATGTTTTTTTTTCTTTAAAGATATTAGTGGGATTATAGTGATTGATTGTAAAATGACTTGAATATTGTATCCTGACGCTCTGTCTGAAAATTTAAAGAAATTAATCAAGAATATGCATACTAGTCGACAGTTTGTATTTTAGTACAGTAATACCCAAACAGATTCCAAATAATTCTCAATAAGTGTGGTTATGCTGTTGATGAGACGACCACAAATTAAAAGCCTTAATTTCATTGAAAATTTATGCCTAATCAAAAATTACCTTTTGAAGATTAAAACGCCTTTTCGATGTTTTTCTTCGGATTTTTGGGACGTTCAAAGGTGATTGGTGTATTATCTATTAAGGGAGAGCTCAAATACTGTTTCCTAGCATTAATCGAAGACTAAAAGTAGTAACTAAACCAAACGAGATTCAATTAAATATAAAATCTTTAGTTTATGAAATTTGTTCTGCTCCTTTTGTCCTTTGAAAGAATTCGATTGCTTGAATAATACGATAACCTAACTTTTTTTTATTAACTCATAAAATAAATTGAGTCTTTCTAAATATGCCAATGAAATTTTAGAGCTGTAGCTTTATTTTTTATTAAGTTATTGAAGAATATTGATGCATGAAGGAGAGTAAATAATATTTCCACGTCCAATGTTCAGATTCAAACAGTAAAAGAAGCAAGCTCATTTGACAAAAATATTGCCAATTTGGTCTTGCATAAAATGATCTATTAGAGCTTTGTATTTGGTACATGACACAAAATTCCAATGAGACTGACTCTCCACGGTGTCATTTGGAGTAAAATATCAAAAGCTACAACTTCATCGATCAAGCAGAATATGAGAAGCATCAAAAATAGCAAGCTTAAATATCCATTTAATCCATTTTGATATGTGTAATAATTTAAGGTGTTATTAAAAAGATCCGATTTTGATCCGTCGTTAATCTTTTCCTTATATTTCCAATATGAAAATATGTTACTTTGTTTCAGTAAATGTTTGCATTTTTTTAACTATAAACAATTTAGAATAACTCGAATCACACTTTGTAAAAGTTACAGGCATTTTTTTTACAAAAATTCAAAACAGGTAATAGATTTTATGTTATGATTTAGATGAATCAACCCTTTAAATTCATTTTTCTCAATGTTACGTTTTTGCTTGCATAGCGCATTTCGAAAACCTAAGGCTTTCTTAAAAATGAAGGTAGGGATCAGTATGCTTTATAAAACTTAGTATGGAACTATTTTAAGCTATGCAGTAATTTTAAAAAAATGTGCAAAATCAAAATTTCTGCATTTTTTGGATTTTGGGGGGCTTTTTACGATAACAAAATTATAAAAAGATAAATAATATTGGCAGCAGAAATCCGTACTTAATTTTATGTAGTATATTAATAGTTACTATTAAAAACCTTTTAAGACAAATATTTATATTTAAAAAAAGCCCTAGGGTTTTAAAAAAGCTCAATTTTTAAGAAAAATTTAATTTTTTTTACATTTCTTTAAGGAAGATTTATAGAGTAATGTTTTACATAAAATAAAATTTAATTTAATTTCAAATATTAAAAATTAAAAGAGAAATTTTTGAGGTACCGTATCGCCTTAAATAAAAATTATTCTGTTTTGAAATATTCTCTGGCAATGCTTAGATTTTGTAAAGCTTTCTCTCTCAATGAATAAAAAAGAATTATATATATATATATATATATATATATATATATATATATATATATATATATATATATATAAGGAGAGATTAGTAGATAAACGGATAAAAGTTTCTTTACGATTATAATAAGTTTGAAAAATGTTGTACTTCTACTGTATTTCTAATTTCTTTCCTACAGTTTATTAAATATGAATCCTAAAATTTCTTATTTATATCAGTATGTAAAAATTAAATTTAAGGAAAATGTATCATTTAACATTAAAATCCTGTTGTCTGAATTCTTATAAGGGGTCATCTCCATATTCTATTTGCATTATTTTTTTTAATTTTCCATTTGCAATTCCCTTTCTTTCGTCTTTTAAATAATTCAGCATAATGATGAATTAGTTTTCTCACAAGTGGGTGATAATCGATATGGGGGGGGAGAGGAGAATCAGGCGGGATCTGGAGTTAATTGGCCTTTTATTAGATTATTTAACCCCAATAGAAAATGTACAAGATACTTTTGAAAGTGCATCGAGAATATACCACTGAAATATTACCAATTATATGGTGTAAAAAATACATTTACACCGTATAATTGGTGAAAATGTATACGATGCGAAAAAGTGAGAAAACGTCCTTGTAATGTGAGAAAATTATTAGAGAGGAAAGAGAGTTTGGAGAAAAAAGAAAGAAATGGAAAAAAAAATCTCTCAGTGGTTAATTAGTTGAAAAGATTAAATTTATTGATTACTTTAAAAGAAAAGAAGGCATGAATCTTAAGGTATTTATAATCTTCGAATAGTTTATAGAAGAAATGTTCAACAGGATATGCAAGGTAACGTATAAAACAGTCTATTCAGATAGATGAGATGCAAGTAAATGTGATTAAATACCAAGAAAGTTAAATTGATGTCCGCATAGAGAGATGTATATGAAACATTAAATTCCAGCTTGGAACTTCTTATGTGTCCGAAAGTCAAACACAGGATGACTACAGAATGCAAGATAAGAAAAAAAGGAATATTTATGTAAATAACTTAATCATATGATCAGAAAAATAAAAGAAATAAATTTCGCTT
>JAOUZG010050968.1:1350655-1394151 GCA_026289955.1 Argiope argentata
CTGGAGAGTGTGAAGGATTTGGAAAAGTCTAAAATGAGATGCTTCAATAATTTTTGGTGTCAAAATGTTTGCCGATTACACTGCTTTATATTTGCATATGAGAAAGTACAAATAATTTACAGGAATGAAAAAATATCATTTGAGATCAACTGATTTTTTTTCCGAAATTTAACCTTTATTTCTGTTATTTAAAACATTTACTTATTCCATTACTGTGATTAAATATTGCTGAAAACTATTAAAACCAAAAGCCTAATATCTATTATTAAAAAAAGTACCTTTCTGGGAATTTCCGATCTGATTAACAATTACTTCGACCAGAAAATAGAATTTCCTCCTTAAAGTAAAGACTGATAAATTCATTGGCTTAAAATGCCATTAAGCGAATTAGTTTCTTTCCAATGAGGTTACATTTAATTTAAAAACTTTCGAATCAATTCATGCTGTTCACAAATAAAAATTTCCGAGTTCTTCTGAAATATTTTCAGACTATATCAAATATACAGGAGTATTCAAAAATATTTTCAGAAGTCATGAAATGCTTATTTTCCATTTTAAAAATTATACATTATTTGGAATTTTAAAATAAATGTCTTAATTAATCCTAATCATGTTTGGTTAATTTTTCAAAATGCCAGAAGGAAAAAAAACTGAAGTAAATACTTTTTCAGCTATAAACGAACCTATTTATGTTTACCCTAAGTTTTTTTCAAATGGATTGTTAATCGGTCATAATTAATTATATCTCAGAATTTACTGCGAATTTTGGAAGGAAATTAGATACGTATATAGAAAAAAAAACATGCCAAATTGAATTATTATTAATTAATTATCTTTTCTAATACTATTAATTAGTTTTTATTTAGCGATTATTTGAAATTTATAGTAAAAGCAAAATCCTTGCATTCATATATATGCTCAGGAAATAAAACGAATATTTTCAAAGTAATGTTAAAAATGTTTAAAATTTCCTTAAATTTTAAAATATTATTTTCTTTTTAAGATGTAAAATGAATACAAAAATGGTGTAAATTTATGCCATTATAGTTTGAAATTATATTAAACTGAAAATTTCTAAAATAAAATAATAAAAAAGTAAATAGCATCCACTGACTTTTTTTTCAAACAAAAATAAAATCTAATTAAATGATGTATTATCAAGGAAACATTATTATCTTCGTCTTTTTTTTAAATTTCTGCATCCGAGATACTCATGATTATCTTTTTATTAACTAATTTGCGCTCTAAATTGATGACCCAATCAATTGGAGACATAAACTATATAAAAAGAAGAATCAATATTGACGGAGTTTTCTTTTAAAGCTTTTTTTTTATCTTTTACTTGTTTATGGATAAAAATAGCTCACTGTGAATTCCCAGAAGTAAACAACTTCGATTCGATCCCCGACGGTCTATTTTTAAAACATTTTGTTTATTGATCCTCTCAATTTTTGTAAAAAGTGACTTTCTTCATAATCATTTCGTTCTGTCAGTTTTTGACATTTTGAAGTTGCTCGTTTAAAATGGGCAAAATTAAGACGTTCTTCAAGCCCATTTCATTCTGTCAGTTTAGTTTTAAAGTTGAAGTTTTAATTGTAAAGGGCATAAAAAATGAATTTTTAAAGTAAGAATGATAAAATGTAATATTTGTTGGTTTTGAAGTCTAAGAAATAATTAAATTTAATTTTGAAGTATTGTAAATCAGCAAAAACTTCCGTGACGGTTATACGATATGATTATTGATGCTTATTTGATATTTATATTTTTGACTATTGTAATTATTTAAATTTCATCTCTAATTCAAGATAGCATTTGTTTACTGGTTTTCCTAATTATAATAAAAATAAACTTACTAAATACAAAAGTACACTACAGTTTAAAAAAATCAAATAACTTATTTTGAAATGTTAACGATAATATCTAAGTCTTTTTATATTTTTTTAACAATATTATATGGAAAAATAAGAATTATAATATTTTTTCATGAAGATTTTTTTATAAAACAAGTATAATATATCAAGGTAATAAGTAGAGGTGTACATTATTAAACTTGCACAGTCATATCTGGTAAACATATAATAGTAGAAAAAGGCCTCATGTTTCAGGAACTTTTAGACTACGGTGGTTAGGTGATAAGGTCTCGGCTTCGAAACTGGAAGGTTTCAGGTTTGAAACCATATTCCAATGAAGAACTGTCCTGTGATTGGGTATGGTGCACAATAAATCCATAGGAACCAAAAATCCTTGTGTGGCGTGGAAGTTTGTACAGGGGGGTGCAAGTTCAGATGTCCTCGTCATCTGACCATAGTTTAAAATTACAACTCCCATCCCAAAATGTATTCTTTTCATTCAGAAGCTTTCAATATACAAAACTAAAATTAATGCACACCAGCAATTCTAATCTATAGTTAAATGGTATCTCTTAAATACAACAGCACTGGTAAAAAAAAATCTCATTATTTCTTTCTTTTTAAGCCATTTGAGTGCTAAGGAGAAGAAACCAAATGTTTGTGTGTTTTTCTCTTTCGTACAGCTTTTTTATCACATTGCAATAGTCATGTTCTGATTTGTTGATTTCTTTTATTAATTTTTTTTTCACTTCACACGCGATCAATTCTATACTGTTGATATATATCCAAAGATCTTGTTCAGGTCTCGAACGGTTAATCTTGAGAGTTTCTTTTTTGTTAAGGAAATATTTTATCTGCAAATTGTGGCAATTTTTCTTTCATGCTACGAGTTATGTTACAGTTCTTTGCTTTATTGAATTTCTCCATTTTCGTTTTTCTGATTTTTACAAGTCTCTATTTTATCAATTGTAATTTTATATTGTTGGAAAAAGTAGAAAAATTAAAAATGAAATTATTAATGACAAGAGATTTACAAAATAGTGAATCTAAATTTTCAAATTATTTCCTATTATTTTTTATAACAATTATCGGTGCATCACATGTTTAAAAAACATATTATCCTAAAAAAATAATGGAAAAATCCTTTATACTTGAAAAAGCAACAGAGAAAATTCAGAGTTCGAATGAAAAGAGTGCAAAACACGTTTTATTTTAGTGTTTAATATGCATTTCATTACATTTTGACTACTCCAAAATTAATTTCTTACTCAACGGAAGAAAAAAATTGTTTAATAATTAGTTAACTGTATTAGAAAATATTTCTACAAACTAGAATATAATTTTATTTTCAACTTATGGATCTTTTTCTTTATTCATTATTCAGACATCCTTCGATTACATTTGATAACCAAATTACTAAATAACAAAGAATTATAAAATATCATAGAAGGTTTCTGAAGTGCTAAGTTTTAGGCGAATGGTTCTTACAACTTATTTGTAAGAACCTAGGTTTAAAGTATAATTCGAGGTTTCAATAACTCGATTTTTTCCTTCATAAAATTTTTTAAATGTTTTTCAATTTTCACTATTTAAGACTTTTATTTGCTGTACTCAAACATTTTCTAATTCGAAAGACTTAAATTATGTCTTTATTATTCTTCCTTAAACTGTTTTAACTCTATAATAAAAAAGTCTCTCTCGACAAAATAAAAACAAAAGACCTATTATTAGGTGATATTTGAGTAAAGTTCAACAGTTTGTTTTTCAATCTCCGAATACAAATAAATAACTAAAAAATGTAAGTATAAATTGTTAGGAAGTTTAGAGACAAAAAAAATGCCAGACTAACAAAGGAAATAGGAGGCAATGTAATGAAGATATACAAATAATTAGCACAACTAAACTATTCAAATAATTCAAAAACAAATAAAATAGCTATTTAAACCAATAGTTTCTGTATAAATATAATGTAAAGTAAACAAAATTTTTGTGGAATAAGGACTCGTTTTGAGTATTCAAATAATTTAAGATAAACAAATAAAGTAATACTGTAAAAAATGTTCTTTATTAGTATAATGCAAAATCAACAAAACTTTTGTAAAATATAGACTTGCTTTAAATAAAAGGAAATTTTTTCTGTGATTTTTAAATCGATCGAATTTATTTTACTCAATATATGAGTTAACTCATTCAAATGTGATGTATGATTCATAATTTGTTAAATTTAGATAATATTATATATTTACTTTAGATTATTTCATTCTTTAATATTTATTAAATTTATGAACTAAAGGATTAAGTATATCAATAATTATTTTGTGACAGTGCACTGTCTCTGTAGAGTTCTTATATTCTTTATCTAAAAATATTTTTTGATGTATTAAAACTTAATATGTCTCAAATAATTAATATGTATATCATGATGTGTATATGTCATAGTTTTTAATGCTTTAATAGACGAATGAAACTTTATTTGATTCTAATAAAAATAAATATTCAAATATTCCGAGTATTTATTGCTAGAATGTCAAGGCTTGCAAAAAAATTCTATAATTAAGTTTCTTTAAATATAATTTAAGAAATAACTTCAAAAAGTAACTTTAGTCACATAAGTTAACGATAAACATGAAATTGACTCTTTAAAAGCTTCATGCTATTTTATCCTGCCAATATCTTTCCCTTTTTTCACCATTATATTGCCAATAATGGTTTAAGGAAAGATTTTAGATGTATTGGAAATTAGCTGATTTGCTTAGTACCCATAATAGGAAACATCATTTGCTGTTATGGGCCTACCCATAATAGCAAACTTCATTTACTGTTATGGGCCTACCCATAATAGCAAACTTCATTTACTGTTATGGGCCTACCCATAATAGCAAACTTCATTTGCTGTTATGGGTAGGAAGTTCGAAGTGCGTTTTGTGGACTCAGATTTCATCCTGGTCATATGGTCACTTTTCATAATTCAAAATTCCGCCCCCCAATTAACCATATTGTAGATATAAAAAGTATATAAATCAGGAAATAAAATGAAAAATATTTTATTAACCGGTGACTATAAATTAATGTATAAATCATAAAATCTTTCCTATCTAAAAATTAGAAGCTGTTTATCTGAAAGGAGGGTCAAATTTTATGTAATATGTAAAATTTCATTCTGTTCCGGATAAAAAGAAGGACCCTTTCCGGAAATGGAATTAGTTTCCTGAAATAATTTTCCGTCAGAACAGAAAACTTATAGAAAGGAAATAATTTAGAAATTCCGCAGTTTTATTTGTCTCAATTTTCTGAATAATTCTCCCCCGCTGTATAAAATTATTTTAGTTCCAGAAAGGCAGATATAAAATTTTAATTCCACTTATTTCAATGTTGACCATAAACGAATTTGTTTATATAGAAAATGCAAAAAGCTTTTACAAAAAATTAAAAAAAGGAAAGATTTCAATTTTATTTTGTTTTTAGTTCATAAGAAAAAAAATAGATGTTTTCTTTTAATTTTCCATAACAAGTAAAATAAAGTTTTTTACAAATACATTTTATATATATATATATAACTCTCTGAATAATTTTTTTTGTATAATTGAAATAAATTCTTTGAATGACTGAGTTTTAATTTTTCTGTAATAAATGAAAAAAAAATTCTATTTCCTTTAATCATAATATAAAATGTACCAACCTTTTATATATTGTGAATAATTAATACCTCTTTTTTATTTGAACTATACATTTTTATATTTTGAATAATTAAAAGAAAATCTTTGAATAACAAAGTTTCAATCTTTCTGTAATTATTGAAAAAATTCTGTAGCCTTTACTCATAGCATAAAATGTACCAACCTCTTTTATATCTATATATCTAATCTCTTTTCAATCTCGGAGTCTGACTGATGAACACTTGTTCAGTTTTGAGGAACAAAGTAAATGTAACAAAGAAGTCGGTAGCTAAAAGCCATTGAGGAAGCATAGCCCACAATAGACGGTGGCCACATTATTTCATTAGCAAGACAAAAGATACATATTCTTTCGTTATATTTTTAGGAGAATGATTTTTTGCTCAATTATCACGCACGTTTATTTTTATCATTCCATGAAAACAGATGATATGCCCATAATAAAACGCATTCATTTTAAGTGTCAGCAGCATTCATAATAAAACAAATTTCAACAATTTTTTTCTTCTACGGACTTATTTTTCATTTAGGAGTAAATTTCGAGAAGCTAGATACACTAGTATTGGAACAAAAAGACTATTCTTTCTATTTTGTGTTAATATATCTAAGATGTTTGAGTCTTCTGCAGAACTTTATAGTGAAATTGAGCTTAGTTTAGTTTAATTATAAAAGCGTCCAGTTGTAAAGCCCCACTGAGACTATTCTAAGTCAAATCTCGTAATTTTGAACTGCGGTCAAATGACGGAAACGACACTGTATTTGGCAACCCTTCCCCACACCACACTTGCTGGAGGACGTTTGGCCTTGACGAATTTAACATGCAAGGTACCACCTTATACGATGGATCTTAGGTGTAATCCGGTCTTTAACCTGAAACACTACGACTCGCGAGCCGAAATCTTGCCATCAGGGCAACGCGGCCCTAATGAAACTGGCAGAATTCATTAATGGATTCTGTTGGGGTGAAAGTAAAATACTTTTTATAGAAAATAAATCAGCTTGCTTAAGCATTACGTATTAAAGATAAAATGATCCAAGTTAATTCGAGGTAAAAATAGAAGCGTAGTTTTGTTGGTTTTTACTTAGATTGTTAGTTTCTTTATGGCATTTTAAAAGCAATTTCCGGCTAGAATATCGTCACTATTATAATGAAATTTCGTTTGTCTTGTTATGAGTGAATTTTGTTATTCGATAATTTTAATAAAAGAGATAAAATAAATATAATATTCTGATTGCATGAAAAACGATAAGAATACCAAATTTAACGCGTCAATTTTTCCATAACCGTAACATTTAAACATGAAGACTTTTATATACTTATCACTCAAATGCTCACTCGGGTCTCGCTGAACACTTCAAAATTACTTATTCATATTTCATGAAAACATATTTATCAGTTTCTCAGAAGTGACTATCTTATCCTGTCCCAAATATGCTTTAAAAAAACTTCAGTCATTAGTCAAGCGTCGATCATTTATAAAATTTAAGAGCTTCATGTTGGCTAATTTTACTTCAAATCTTGTTACATTAATCATATTTATCTAAATTTTCTTATTAATGAGAAGAATATAAATTTTAGAATGCTTCTTGAAACTCAAATGCCTTTAACTTTATCTTTGAATGACAGAAATTAAAGGGATGCGATGACATTTTATTTACTTAAAAGTTGACTTTCGTAATGAAGCTAAATTGTTCATCGATTACAATATTTTCAAACGCTGAGAATAGTATGGAAGTCAAATTACGATTTACAAAAATAATAAAGGATTAAATGGAAAACAGAAAAAAAAAATCTAAATTTTAAAGTTATTTTACTGCCATCAGGTAACTCCATGAGGATGCTGAGATTTATTAATTATTTTGATCAAAATAGGTCTCTACCCTTTTGTTTTTGTTCTATCATAACAGGGAAAATACTATAGCTTCAGAAAACTATTCTAAAAAAGAATCTTTGTTTTAAGTATAAGGAGCAGCTGAGAACTATATATAAAATAAAAGTATAGCCAGAAGTTAAGCAATTTGATTAAATGACAGCCAGTGTTTTCTTTTATATTCAGTAACCAAATCAGAAGGCAAAACATAATAGCTGGAAACCTATCAAGAAAGGAAAATAATAAACTTAGCCAAAAAGTTCGGAAAGATAAAGGAAACTTATATAAATGGAAAAAAACAAAACAAAGATTAACAATTTAAGTTGAAAGTGCCAGAGGGAAAGGTATTAATCGGATTAAAAGATTGTTTTTCTTGATGATTATGGTTTTGGGGCTCTAGATATCGGTGCTTAAAAATATGATGAATTATTATTGTTTGTCTTGAAAATAAGTATACATATCCGTTATCGACTTTTTGCCTATTTTTAAGGCAAAGATACATATTATATTTATACCCATAGACAAAAATGACTAAAAAGGCTTTTTTCGAAGATACCAGGTCATTCACGAATTTAACTTCAGAATTCCATAAAATTTATTATAATCAATTAATTATTAAATATTGAAAAAATAATTGGAACTAAACACCAACTGTTCAGTACGCTAATAAATGTTTTAATTTTCATAAATTAAGTGTGAAATGTTAAAATAAAATTTTAGATAATTTTGCATAGACAGGATTCGAAAAAAATCTGTGCATTTCACAACGAAAAGAAAAACTGGAGAGAAAACAATGAAATTACTCAAACCGGATTCTCGAAATATAATTGTATTAAGTTCGAAAAATTTTTGACCAGCTCTTTTAGAATCAAATCGCTTCTATATAATTTCTGAGAGTAAAAATTTACTGAAACTATTAGTAAAATATGAACCATATAAATATGCTAAATGGTTTATTTTTTAGATAGTATAATATTTATTAAATACAAGAAGTGCTAAGAGAAGTATCTTACCTCAGTCAGATCTGAATTTTTAAACACAAAATTTTATACTTGAAATTCCCATCAGTATTGAATAGATTCAAAGATGGTTTTCACTACAAGAGAATAATAAGTATACTATCATATTAGGTTTTGATTGTTTTTAAATGTAGATACCCTAATCGACAGACTGAAGTAACAAAGCTTTTATATATAAATTACCAAAGCTTTTATTTTATTTTCATTGCCTTGTTTATAACTAATAGAATTCAGTTATTAACTTATTTTTTTCCGAAAAAAATATAATGAGAATAAGGAACAGTTATTTCCAAATTCTCTTTTTATTTTTCCATTTTCTTATGTTAAGAATTTTTTTCCTTTTCATCTTTATTTTTTTCTTTATTTTTTTCTTCCTGAAATTCTAATTTCCATCTTTCAAATCTATTAAAATATTTGCAAATGCGTAAGCCTCACCACGTAACCAATATTACTGGTTGTTACAATACTTGTTTCTTTTTATGCAGATATATTTTTCAATTATTTCTTATTTCTCCTTCTTATTATAACACTTCCATAACATTCCTTGTCATTCCAATTCTTTTGTCAGGTGTCTTTGAAAGAATTTATATATTTTTGCATATCATAAAGGGTTTTCTCCCTAAAGAGCAAGGTAATACACATTTTCAATCATTTATCTTAAAAGCAGGGTAATACGCATTTTCCATTTTATTTGTTTCTCTCTGGCACTGTATATCATGATATGTCTTTCTATCTGTCCTTCTTTGTGCTAAGGGAAAGGTATATTTTGGTGACAGAAAAGAAAAAGTGTAATTTGTGCCTGTAATAGTTATTTTTTAAACCATAACTATCACTAATAGTTTGTTCAGTGATGCCTTGATGAATAAAATATTCTGTTTTTATAAATATTTAATTTGATAAAATAATTTTCATACACGGTTTTATTAGTACAATAAAACAAAGAAATTTACATTTTGTTTATTTTTAATTCTTTAATATATAGTTTAAAACTCATTCGTAGAAATATTAGGAATCTTATAACAAGTTATTTTCCAATTTACATTCATATGGAGTAATAATAATATTATTAAAAATGATTGGTTAACTCATAATTAAATTGAGGTCATAAAATGACTGGTTAACTTACAATTAAATTGCGATCATAAAAATGATTGGTTAACCCATTATTAAATTGCGATCATAAAAATAATTGGTTGACCCATAATTAAATTGCGATCATAAAAATAGTTGGTTAACTCATAATTAAATTTCTATCATAACTGAGGATTAAATCTGCAATTTTTGGTTAACTGTACTGAGTGTTAAGTTAAGTTTCCATCATTTTATATTCTATTATTTTATACATCACAACATACCACATATTCCAGAAAATTAAATATAAAATCCTATCCTCAAAATTTAAAAAATAACAAGCATTCAGAATTTTTTTGCAAAATACGGATAACTGTCAGAAATTTATTTAAAAAAATAATTGCACATTATCTTAATTATAAAGTTCTTAAAATATTTTTATAACAATTTTATTTTTAACCAATGCTTCAAGAATTAATCTATTTTCTTTTGAATAACCTGTAACTTTGAAGAATATTTAAAAATATAATTTATATACAGGTTGTTCATTCATTTTGGATTTCAATAACCACTTTCTAAGCCGTTAGAAACAGAAATTTACTTCCAGTTAGAAAAATAGTGTATGTGTCAAATACCTACAATTTCGGTACTCTTAGTTTAATTATCTATTAATTTATTTCTTGTATTATCTGATGGGAGAAAATTTTAATTGAAATGAAAAGATAATTTTTTAAATTCACATCCTGGTAGATGAAAATAGTTGAAAATATGCTGTTATTCTTACTTTTCTTAACTTCAGCTATTAAATTTAAATTTCAAAACCACATATATGCTCTTTAACATTCATTCTTTTAATGCAGAAGGTTTTTGATTGGGAGAAAATAATCAAATCTTTCAATTTTGAAATTGTTTATTCGATGCGTAGATGTTATATCCTAAATCTGAATTTCTTTATAATTCACAGAAGTTATTGAAAATAATTAATCCAAATATGCTTTAAAATAAACCATATAAATCATGGAATGAGGACTTTCAATATATATTCAAAACCCTTTTCCTCTCGTTCGAAAAATTAAGTACACTTTTGAAACAAATTAATCAACATAGATCTTTGTCTCCGTTAGTTCTTGATATAGCTTTGAATGTTTAATGTAACGAATATTATTTCTGAAATTATTTTTCTATACTTATACTAAATTCCACACCCTGGATTTAAACGTTTTATTCCGGGAGAATTATCTGCAATCAGTTGCGTCAGAATTAGAACTTTTGTTTTAAACATTATAAAAGTTACATAGTCTAGAATTAGGTTTCAAATTATTTAATCCGAGGAAAAATATCATCACTGGATGCTTGAATAATTTATCTAATACAAAGGCATTTTCTACGATGTATTAGATAATTAAAACGCTATTCACCAACCAAAATCAGGAAGAGTACTTTAATAAGCCTGAATAAAATTAAATTCCTGAAATGAAAATTTTTTTTGGACAACAAGTAATATATTATATGATTGACGACCGAATGTTCTGCTATTTAATCTTGTTTTGAAAGCTGATGGAAGAATGCGTTAACGCAGAAATCAGAAATTGCGCTGAATTTCCGGATTCTATGTGTTGGAATAACAGCTGCAATCACTTCATCTGACCAATTTTTCACTCTGCTATTCGCTGTGTTATTTGACCTTGTTTTGATAGTTAAGGTGATTTCGTCCTTTTTATGGCCCACATGAAGCAAAAAATTTTCGGAAAATATTGCTTCATACCCCAGAACTCCGTTGGCTTCTGAATTTTTATAGTAATATTAAGGTCCCATTTATTAATCGTAAATTCGTTGATATTTTATTGATGGTTCTCATAAAAATGTGATTTATTGGACTCAACTTTGGAGTTTTTCAAGATTTCTTTTAGGCCGCGCATTACTTTATAACTTTTCTTAAGTTATTTACAATTTATTATGGAAGAAAAAGAAGAAAAAACAACAACTTTAAAACTGAGGCGCAAGGTCTTTAAATTTTTTTTCAAATACATTTTATTCCGAATTTTTGTGTTCATATTTCCTCGAAAATTGTTTTACTTAATTTATATTAAGTTATATTTTGGCCAGGAAAATTGTTTTTATAAAGTAGAGACAATCAATACTCTTGTATAGGGATATTCTTAAAATTAAAAAAAATCTATTGAACTTTTTTCAACTATTTATTATTACTATTTAATTATGATAACTATGCACATCATGTGTTCCTCAGTATAATTTAAATAAACCAGCATTTTATATGGAATAAGATAAAAATTCTATAGAAAAAATAATTTTTTATCAAATTAAAATTAAACAAGTTAAATAAGAATCAATCCATGTTAATCATAAAAAATAATAAGAAATGTTATTTTAAAAATCTTTAAAATGTGGACAAAAAATTAAAAAAATTAAATTAAAATTCTGTTCTGAATACTCAATTCATTTTTTCCCTAAAATGTTGCAGAACAAAAATGAATTGCAAGAATGATGATGTTAAGAAATTCTAACCAACATTATTGAACAATATGTGTAATAGATGCGTTGAAAAAAGCCGATGGCATTTATAAGAAGCAATGAACTTAAATTCCAATCCTTGTAACACTTTTCAACAATCGAAACAGCCTCGTGGAGAGAGAAGGAGAGTTTTTAAAAGAACAGAAAACAAGCAAGATGACGAGGAGACAGTAAAAACGTTTTCTATGTTTACAAGAACGGCATCAGAGGTCAAGTGTTTTTCATCAATAAATTTTTCCAAGCAGAATTCATATGAAACATGGTCTATCGACAACGGATGGCTATTTTTCTGTCGGTTGTAAGATGACAGGTTGTTTGATTCAACCTGATACCCTTAAGTTGACAACTTAAACTATGTATATGAATACAATAAATATCAATTGGATAAGGATCAAGTGCGATTTATTTCAAGGATCTCAGTACGGTTTACGAATAGATTTCCGACGGTTATAGATTTTGAGATTACTTTTAAATTTGAATAAAGCAAATATGTGTAAAAGGGACTAATGCATAGATAGCAACTTTATAACCTTACTCGATCGCAAGATACGTTAGCCTAATCTTTGTACATTGTGCTTCATGGAATGGTTTTCAGAATTACCATTTTGAATGACCAGAATTCTTATGGAAACGATTACATTTTTTTCCAATCCATTCAGGGAGCAAACCCTGAATGGGCGCAATATATTTTGGTTTTCATTAAAGAACTCATTTCGAACTTTACATTTGCATGATTTTGTTTATTTCAGTTACTTACTTTTTATAATTTGTATTGATCTTTTCGGTATTCATTCTTTTGTTATAATAATCCCCTTAACTTTAAATAAACTAGTTTCAATACTGTAAATTTTTTTCCGGTTCATTTCGGAATCTTTCCACCCAAGCCAATTATTCATATTGTAGACCCCTGAGGGTCATGTCGAAAAGATGAGATGTTTCAGGCTGGGTGGTTGGATCTCACCACTCTGGAGGATGAGCAAATAGGTGGAGGTCTGACTCCTCCCATCGATGACGGGACGTATTTCCTACGAGAAGAGTTGTACCGTGGCCGGTGACGGCAATTAGATTTCAACCACATATCCCTCCAGGAACACTGTTGCGGCGGTTCAATTTTTTGGTTTATCTGTGTGTCTTCGTTCAGTTCGGGGAGTCAGTGATAGGGCTATTCATATAGTAGAATCCAGTACAAAACATTTTAGAAAATTATTTAATCAAATAAAATGTGAAGATGTTTTCATTTCGTGAAGCATTTTTTTTATTTCTCATGTGTTAATGTTTTTTACTAACAACAGTGTTTTGAAGATATAACCGATATAGCTATGTGTATTACTTTATAAAAACAAAACAACCGTGTTCGAAAGAAATGAATTAATGCTCTGTGATGAGAGATTTCCAACTCTGAAATTAAAAGATCCGATCATCTAATACGCAGTGGAGGCTGAAATATGCGCTATTGCAAAAGAAATTATTTAGAAATGTCATTTTTTTAAGATATCACTTTTCCTGTAATTAATCTACTTTTTTAAACTTCAAAACTAGCTACGAAATTTGTGACTTCCAAAGATCTTTATATCCATTACATTACTCAAATGTTTTTTTAGAATTTCCTCATTTTTAAAAAATTTCCCATGGAGAGGATGTTAATCATTCACACAATCACCAATCCAAGCATTTATCGTCACTGAAAAATAAATATGAGAAACAAAATAATATGTTTGTTAGTCTGCTCCACTGTTTTAAGGCGAGTCCGATGGATTTGCAGCTTTGATACCTCTCAATTCAAAATCAGAAAATGTTGGTTTTGATCTTTAAATCAGTCGAGCAAAGGGGTCGCGGTGGCCTTGGTGATAAAGTATCGGCTCGTGATCCATAGGATTTCAGATTCGAAGCCTGATTCTTTCTACGAACCTTCGTGTAAGGGGGTCTGTTTCTCGTTAAATCCACCTGGGCCTCCAACAGATGTGGTCCTCGTCATCTGACCGTCGTTCAAAATTATGAGGTCCATCTCAAAATACCCCTAGTGTTTCTTTGGAACGGCGCGTTAATATAATTAATCTAAACCTGTCGATCAATCTTGTATGAAGTAGGATTTGATGAACTGCCAGACGATTAGCCCCGAACTCCATTTTCTATATTTACATTTTAATCCCCTCACCTTCTTTTCCTTTCATTATAGGAGTAAAAAGATAAAATAAGCCCATGATGTCAAATTACTAGACTAGATAAAAAACGAAAATGTCACTTTAAAAATCAATTTCAGAAGCTACTTCAGTTCTATCTTCGTGCCACTGCCAGTATATTTTTTTCTTTGTTTACTTACCCCTTAGCACCACATCACACTTTCATCTCTTGAATCATGTGATTCCTTCCCAGTTTGAAATAGGTGCAAATTGATTTTATTTAGGAAAAAAATTACACAGCAATAAAGACAATACAAAACACAAATGATCAAGGACAAACACATATAACATGACAAGAAATGATTAAAACTGGAATGAAAAATATATAATTAAATGATGAGTATTCGATATCGTATTATTTTGAACAATTTATTAATTTGTATTTCAACTACACTTTTACATATCTCGCCAAGGAGATATATGGGTAAAAAATGTTTTTGCCTTTGTCATATATACTGGGTATTGTTCTTGTATGTGTTTAAGCAAAACAGCACTGGAATTCATATGAATTTACTTATCTTTTATTTAAAGGACTTTAAGGAATTCTAACAAGGAATTCTAATTCTTCTTCTTCACATTTGAGGATACATACGAAACAATTTGTGATTTATAAAAAAAATTAAAGTGAATGTT
Organism: Argiope argentata; assembly: GCA_026289955.1. Lineage (NCBI taxonomy): Eukaryota > Metazoa > Arthropoda > Arachnida > Araneae > Araneidae > Argiope > Argiope argentata. The sequence continues at coordinate 1,365,486 of JAOUZG010050968.1, forward strand.
TTCATGTTGTTTTGAAACATCAACTCTCCTAGAATATAAGTGTGTAACAAACTATCAATTTTGTCATTTGGTATCAGCAGGGCATCATTAATTTTTTTTAAAAAAAATTTGTTTACGAGACGTACATTCACACTCCTCTAAAACCCAATGGGAAACGATACGCTAAAAATATATTAAATACAGTAAAGCTTCAAGTAATCTTAAATTCTTCAAAGAAAGTCATTGAAAAAACTGACATTATATCTGTTAAAGCAAAAAATGCCGTCTTATTATAAAAGTACCTTCATTTTAATTTTCGATTCTAGCAGATCCTTATAAAAATACAGTTACCCCTATACTCGACTTCTTAATAATGTATCATTTCATTTATGAAGAATAACTTATATTTTTCGATTGTAATATCCTGTTCTTACACTGAGTGTTATTTGAAGTGTTCAAGATAAAAAAGACATTGAAATGAAATATGCCGGTATTTTAATTTGATTTTTGGGATTTTCCTTTTTCTCATATTCATTTAAACGAAAGGAAATCGATTTCTCAAACGAAACGAAGAAAATTCTTACCATTTTACATAATTTGCCATTTGACTGGATCTAATTTTGGTAATTTACGTCTTCCAAAAAAGATATGTAAATTAACTTGTCTTCTTGATATTAAAGAAAGATGTGTTTTGAAGATGAAAGTAAAGACATACGTGCTTTATAATTTTGATTTTAAGATTTCAGTAAGTCTTCAATATTTATATTTATATTAATTATTAATATACTGGGTGACTGATAAAGCCGTTTTAAGCTCTAAACGTTAAAAAGTTGTTTCATATACCCAGGGAAGTGGCGTGTATTAAGAGTAAAGTGACTGTGCTAACTTTATTGAAACAGATTGCAGTGTTCCCAACGGTGAAATAAAGAAGTTACAAAAAATAAGAGATCATCCCAAAAGTCCTAATTTAAAAATGCACACTAAACTATAGCAAAAACAGAGAGTAAAATGGCAAGGATTTATCTTTAAAATTGGTGGAGATATTTGCAATTAAATATGTGAACTATCCCTGACTTCAAAAAGGTGGAAAAAAAGGGAGAATATAATTATTCTCATGTTAATGTCTAGTCATACTGAATTCGTTGATGAAAGACATTGATGATGATAACTTTTATGCATTATGTCAACAAATACATGTAAATTCTCTGACAAGAGTTGAAAGGGGAAGATGCATCCAGAGAGGCGAAGATTTTCAGTCACAACTGATACCATCAAGTCAATGTATAACCGTTATCAATCCATAATTGCAAATAATAATAATAATAATCTTATTCCGTATGTAATATATCTTCAGAAATATAGCAGAAAGAACTAGCTGCTATTAATGTTTAAAGTAAAGTAAAGTCTGTACACTGTGATGGTGTAGAAATAAGACTAATGCAAATGTGAAAGCAACGGACTTTTGTGCAGTTCAAAGTATCGCATCTGTTTAAGTTTGTTGAAAATACGATTGTATAAGCGTTAATCACATAAATTCTTTGTAAACATATTATTAGATTTTTTTTAATTTAAAATATATCATTAAGGCTCAACAGTTCATTGCATAAGCTATTGCTTAAGTTTTCTCCTATTCCACCATATGGCATAATATATTTTTGTAATAAAGTTTGATTTAAAACATCGCAATTTTTCTTTAACGTAACAAAAATGTTTTTATTCAACATCCATTGTCACTGTAAGGTTAATGTCAGAACTAATGATATTTAGTAAAATATGCAGACTTTTTAAAACGTATTTGGTATGTCTCGATATTCATCAAAGTATATCGGTATTTGTCAAAGATCGATCATTCACCAAAAATTATATATACAGCGTTACAAAAAAGTAAGCAAATAATTACTTCCTGCATCTAGATAGATTCTTCCAATTATAAACTTTTGTTAAATAAAGTGGGTAACTGCACACAATTATTTCGACTTCTTTACAGGCTGGTAATAAAAAAATAAAATACCCATCACATTTTTGTACGACTTTCCTGGCATAAAAGTACCAAAAAACAAAATGTGCGATAAAGTATCAAACAACAAAATTCTTTAATAATATATTTGATACCGTTTTTCATTAGAAAACAATATTTATTACTAAAATAAGCAATTACGTAAAAAAAATAACAACATATTTTCGTTTCAAAATTTAAATATTTTTTTAAAAGTACATGCAATTATCTTTTGCATACTTGCAAGATGTAAATTACATGATGTTATTGTTTATTACAATAGATCATGTAATTTACATATAGAAAATTAAATATTTTTTGCAGCTACAGTACAAAAATAAATAGAAAATAATCTTAAATTTGAATTTCGTTTAAAATGATACCACAATAAAATTAATTGCTTTTTAAGGTATGATTTCCCAATAGAATAATTACCTTATTGGCTAAAAGATAAATCTACTTGGTGATAAATTATTTGCTAGTACGTAAATCAAAAGTTGCAAAATTTTAATTAATTGGCTTTTGGATGTTACACCAATATTTTTGAATAAAGATATTATCCGAATAGCTATTCATTATTTTAATTCATAAAACAAATCTTATATTTTAACTTGAAACTTTTCTTCTTTTTTTATTTATCTGGAATTTTTTTAGGCAATAAATAATTTTCATTAAATATTTTCTAATTTTAGCCAATGCTTTGCCTTCTTGAATTTACTTCGAGACTGAGACAAAGTAAATATATTTTTCAATTTCAACATTTTCTCTTTTAAGAAATTCTGTAGAAAGACCGTAAACTCTTCCCCTATATTATGAATGAAATTTTCCGGAATTTATTTGTTGTAGCTATGTTCAATGAAAAAATAAACCGAAAATTTTCCTAAGTATCATTATTCATCTCCTACTTCAATTATTTTCAAAGGATTTTGTGAAACTATGCATTTCTTAGATCGATAGAATGTATTAGGTTAAGAGTAAGATTTAATTTTCATATTTTCATTTAAACTCTTTCCCCTAAGAAATGATAGATTTTCAAATATTCATTATAATTTTCCTTTTGGCGTAGTTAGGAGCAGGTATTTTTTGCATTTTAATTAATTTATTAAATGAATGAAAATAAAGTCTAGGTAAAAAGTAGAGCCATATTCCTTCAATTTAACCCTTTGCACTCCAAAAAATAATTAGATGCAAAATTATTCATCTAATACAAAAATTTGTTTATAGCTATGAAAAATAAATATACATAATTTTTTATGTCGAATTTCTTTGAAAAATTAATCCACACCTCTTAACCATTATGTAGGCGTTTTTAACTATTAGATTTGAAAAATAAATAAATAAGACTTCAAAATAATAAACAATCTTGAATAGTGAGCCAGAGGTAGCATCGGATTGCAAAGGGTTAAATGAAAAATTGTTGAAAGGAAAGACAGTGAATTTTATATATTATATAAGATTACATAACGAACGAAATTCGAGCACAGTTTCGCAAGTATAGTTTTTGATTTTTTTTTCATTTGTAGAAAATAAATACCTCACAAGCACTTTCACGAAGCCATATATATGATCAGCCTGAAATAAATAAATTTTAAAAGAAAACTATTCATAAAATATAACCCTACATATAAAGCTTATTCTAAAGATTTTTCAACTACCCAAATAAAGGCTGAATAAGACTTATTACAAAAGTGGCCTTTTTCAATACATCACAAAAAGAAATATAAATGTAAAGTCACAACTTTTAAACCTTTGTGTAAAAGTTGTTTGAAATTCAGAAGTTTAAAAATTGTTTTCAAGTAATAAAAATGTTACTTTAGTTCACTGAATTTTCGAATTAATATGTAATAAATTAAGTGTGAACTTTTTATTTCTAAATAAAGAAAATAAAGAAAAAAGATTTAATAGAAATTCCTATCTGTAATAAAGTGTCGTCATTTATGACTTAGCAGTTGTCCTATTAATGAATCTTGAACATTTTATTTCAAGAGCTATATACAATAAAGGTCAAATAGTTTGCTAAAACATAAATCGTCACGTATATTATAGAAAATCTCTTCACTTGCCCGATAACTTAATTAAGAGCTCTGGAATGCAAATATTGCAGTATCTGTTCATTGTCATAACTACATTACTAATGACTTCGATGAGTTAATACTTCAAAACCAAAAGGGCAATTCCCCATCACGGTGAAATAATGATAGCATGCAAATGGAAACGGCTTATGATGTTTTATCGGAAATCATATATTTGCTGTCAAGAAAGCATGGCAGACAACGTATATATTGATTTTTCGAGTTAACTGACTAGTTATTCTTATCATGAGTACAGTGAATTGAGTACAGTTGGTTATGTAGGTTGAAGCAGTCGCTCGTCAAGACTATCATTACAATAACATGCTTTACACTTCTTGGTTGTGCACATTCTGTTGCAAAAGCAATTATCAATATTTATTTGGCGATTCAGAGGAATGGGAATATTGTAATTTCTTCCGAGGTGGATTAAACCTACATACCATTGTCTCATGTTATTCCATCTCTCTGTGGTTCATGAGCTGTCCAGCAATTCTCCCTGCAAGGGAAATTTTTCGCAATTTGCATACTTATCCGTACAATGCAATACAAATGCATAGGATATACTCGAAATATGCAGAATCAATGGAATTGGCGAAACTTTATAATGACTACATTGGATATACAGAGGAATTTCTTAGTGAAATTTTGATGGAACATAGACAGCTATTTAATTGATAATGGGTATTTAGCAAATAAATATCCTATAATTTGGTTTTTGAAAACTCTTAATGACAAGAAATTCTACACTTGATTAGTTGGTCTCTATTTGAAAAGGACAGAATTTGAAAGAATCGAATCATAACACAGTGACTTATGAATTGTATCGTTTTTGGAGGATATTGAAAAGTATTTACATAATGTATACATTAAATATATGGTGTATCATGTATGGTGTATCAATCAAACAATAAAATGCTATAGATGTCAATAGAATGCTTTTAAATATTTAATTTTGAAACAGCTAGAAGGAAGCGTTTTAAAAAACAATATTAATTCTTAGATATTTATGTAAAAAAGGCTACATTACTTTTTTCTTTCTACAGACATTGGTACGTCACTTAAACTTCAGAAATGACACAAATTTATAGATGAATATATATAAAGTTCAAGCGCATTGAAAAGCGTTCAAATAGTGTCCATTAGACATACCAGGTTTCTCTCGTTTGTCTTGTTTGATAGAGAGAAATCACTTATATGCTCGATTATTTTGTAGCAGCATATTAAAGTTAACTGTTCTACCAGGGTCAATATGTATTTAGTGATTGGTTTTAAAGTTTTATGCACTAACTATGCACTTCTTAGAATATCGGTAATGAATTATTAAATAACAAAATTTATGAAAAATATTCAAGGAAACACATTGAATTAAAATCTTTGGAAATTTATTATTTAAAAATCTTCAACATTAAAAGAACTTCCTAATTATGCTATAAATTCTGTAAATAATTTGACCAGTAAGATCCGAAGAATATATCTCAAGATAATCCTGAATTATCAATGCCAGTGACTTGATAAGAAAGTGAGAAATATACTAATAATGACGAAATATTATGGCGAACGCTTTAGAAAATTACAACAAATCAGTTTGAAGAACTTCTATCTCGGAATTTAATACATTTCAAAACAAAAGAAACGATTCCGTCTTCAACATCTGACAATGGAATTAACTGGAGCAATTTTTTCAGTAACAGAATATATCATAATACTTTAGTAATTCGAACTTCCATTTTTCTAATAAGGTAAAATCCTTGTTTGTTGATTGAATGATGACATCAAACTGAGAGCATTCAAATAGTGTACGTTCTTCAAGAATGGTAACAGTTAATGAAGAAATCGGAAATTAATACGTTATTTTTCAGAAATTTATTGTTGCTGTCCATTATTTTTCAATACAGATCTCATTGTACAACATTTATGTGATTTTGAAGCATTTGTTTAGTAAAATTATTTCAAAACGCCTCCGGATATCTTGATACATTTTCTCACACGTGAATATAAAACTATGAAAATAAATGTTTGTGAACTAATAGGAAATTAATGATATTGCATGTTGAATGAGAAGTAATATTTCTGTAAGACACTTCGTTCAAAAAAGTTTTTTTCGTAATCCCGAGATTACTTTCTGACGTCATTAGTAGTTTTATCCTTAAAAAAATTTTTTTAGCAGAATTCAACTATTCAGAATAAATAGGCAATGGTAAAGTTTCAAATCCACTATAGTTTAGCAACTTGAAGTATATAAAGATTAATTTGAAAAATTACATAGTGATATGATATACTCATTTTCATCAAATTCAATTTGATATTGAATCTTTTTAGCAACAAAATAAAAACGTTTATTTCAATTCAGACTTATTTAGAAATTAGTGAAAAGCTTATTTTTAAGTGGGATCCTGTCTGAAATTGTTTGCTATTAATTTATCAAAAATTATTCGAAATTTTGTTGACACTGTTATTTACCAGATGAAATACAATATAAGGAATACTTGTAATTTTATATTATACTTATATGGCAGAGATTGAATTTTTTAGATACGGCTGAATAAATTTCATCAATTTTGTTCAAATATTCTGGAAAATTCAATGAGGAAATTTAATGAGGGAATGAACTTACAATAAATTACACAATTCTGTGAAGATGTTCAAAATATATTTTAATTTTTTTGTTAACTTTAGAACAAGGGGATTTCGATCCTATGTAAACTATGAAAAGAATTTAAGTTGATATAAGATCTTGGCTGATACAAGTTCAAAACATTTTGGAGATGGTTTTGAAGTTATGGTCGTATGGTTTTGAAATGAATAAGGCAAAATCATAAAGGATTACAAAACATCGACGACATTTGCTGATACATTTGAATATTTCTCTCGAAGTCTCAGAAACATTTATCACATCATTTTTCAAAAATAGGAATGGAAATAATCATTTCTTAGGAATGCAAGCTAATTGCCACTTACCAGATGTCAGCATGTTCTAAAAAATGCTAATTATTAGTTTAAATATTTTTTTAATTCCTAACACGAATGAGAAAACCATACAGTATGGTTTTTAATCGGTAATACTCAACTTTTTTACAGATTTCACAATTTTTTTCTGAAACATAAATTATCTAATAATTACGTTTAAGATCGCTTTCTGCTAGATCCGTTTCACATTTACAGAAATATCTTTTTACACGATTGGAGAGCTCTTAGATCAAGGATAAGGTAAAAGTAATCCCGGAAGCCTGCCATTGCAATACTTCGTCCTCCAAAAGCAATTAGGAAACTAAAAATGAAATGAAATACTCATTTTGAATCCCATAAATCATAAATTACAATCTGCCTTGATGCTTATAAGTTTCTGCAATGTGCAGTTAATCATACTTAATGAAACTTTAAAAGATATTTTGAAGAGACGTGAACCTAGCAATATACAGAAAATGATTGATCTCAAGATTTAATAAAAAAAATTAACATGAGCTAAAGCGACGCAATTTTCACAGAAATCAATGACCTACGTAAAATAGCAATTTTAAATATTTTTTTAGCATTTTGTAAAGTTAAATGCTTTACTTGACATCTAGAAAACTGCTAATATTTTATAAGTTCATTCAAAATGGTATTCTTTCTTTATGGCAACTTTCGGTATTCTTGCTTTCAAAATATACGAAGTATATAGAAAGTATTGTAATCGTCAAAAGATTTAAGATCAAGATTTTGATTAATCCCCACATTTTGAACCTTCTAGAATTTTAAAAGAAAAATGTGCATCTGTCTGTCTGTTCAACTGTCTGTATCTGACAAAGAAAACGTATAAACGCTTTGAGTTAGACGGATAAAATTTTCTATGTGGTCTTTAAAACAAAAAAGGAAAAATCTATTTAAAGAAAGTCTATCTCGCTCTGCGAATAAAAAATTAACATAACTGTAAATCGAAGGAAGCTGGATGGATAAAACTCGGTACATATATTTAATATCTAGAGTGTAGATGCCTATCAAATTTTGTGCCAAATCCAACAAGGAATTGAAAGTCTGTCCGTCTGTAATTGCAGAAGTCTATAAGGCAATGAACATTTGACTCAAAATTTCAATGTCGAAAATATATTTAAATTTGTATGTGATTTTGTGATTAGAGTTATAGTTCTGTGTGAAATTTCGGTTTTAATCGGTTAGAAAAACCGTAATTTCGGTTTTCGCAAACTATTAACCTTATGCCAGAGATAACTCGCTAAAATAAACCTCACCAAATGACACGGTAAGTCCTGTAAAAATTCTAGCCAAAATTTAAATTTTAGCAACTAATACCCTTGTAATGCATTTTCGGCCTTATACACGGTCCACAATCTTTGCAGGGATGAGAATAACACCTGAGTTAGAAAGGGCACGAGAAAGTTTGGGAGAAACTACTCCTGCCGGTTAATTACTTTTGATTATGTTGATTAACCCTGGAAATATGTCAGGGCTTATTACATAATCATTACCCTATTATATTCCTTACAATGCAGTTCTCGCTAATAGCAGGGCAATTCTTCATTCGCTTTTTTTATCCCTCATGTATACTTTAAATTATATTCATCAACATTTATGAGACTGATTTTTAGTTATGTGTTTATGGTAGCATTACCTGATATTTTCCTTTTCAACAGAAAATAATTTTTTTCTATTTTTTATTTAGGCGTAGGAAAATTCTTATCTTAAACATGCTTTTTTATATATATATTTATAGTCAGGGTCTAACTAACAGAGATAATAAACGGTTATTAGAAACTTCTTTTTTTTAGTATTGTTTCTTTACTAGCAAATTAAGCAGCTATTCACCAAGAAATGATATCAATCCGAACAAATTGTAGTGCTTGGATATATATTTTAAAGCCTAAAAAGAGATAAAAAATGAATTTTTAATTTCTATTTTTTTTTGTTTTGTTTAATTTCGTTTTTGGAGCATCTTATTTGTGGATGTTGTCCCGAATAGTGAAGTAGATTATATACCTGAACTCCATATTATATTAGTTACATTTGCTTTATATATAGACACTTACGTAACTTCGAATATTATTCCAAAATCACTGTTTGAATGGTTAAGTTTCAAGATTAATAGATATGATAGTAGCCGAAATTTCAGTGGACTCGCATACTTCCAAGACTGGAGCAAGCTTGAATTTAATAACGCAAGTATAGAATAATTGTATTCTGAGTTGGTCGATTTGAGCGGAATTAGAATAGACTAATGGTTTTATAGTTCATCAGAATAATAAATTGAGAGTAGGCGAACACATTTCAAAGTTCCAGTATTTTCTTAATTGTTTGATTAATTCACTTCTTTCTACTAATGGCAGTTTTCGATGCTTTGATGTGTGCAATTGTGTGTAGTTTGCTCAATGGGACTCATTGAATAAATGCACATCCCAAGCATCCTTTCATAAAATTTGTAACCATGGCAAACACCGCAGTAGAATCGAGCGCAAACGACGTTGTCCAAACGTTCAATTTTGATCTGGAGAGAAGCTTTGTTGAATTAAGCATAACATTAAGGCCTTTTTAATTTAAAAAATATAAAATCTAAATATAAACATTTTTTGAAAATCTCCAGTCTTTATGTCATACTTATTTCTAGATTCTTCTCTAAAAATAAAACTATTTATACTGAAATATGATTTTTCTTTTTCTTTCTTTTAATCAACAACATCAAAAGTTTTGCTTCATTTAATTTTTGTCAAAAAATTTGATTTATTTTTGATGTATTAAAAATATATTATTGGTGTATTTAGATTTTGTTGAAAATCTAGAGGTTTACATTTTCATTAACTTCTTCTATATTCCGATTATATAATAGAAGTGATCTTAACCCTTAAATTACTAAAATATAATTGTTAGAAATAAGACAAGGACAAATAGACAATTTTTTTTCTGTAAGTTTTAATCGGAATATAGAAGCCTAATCAGTTATTCGTTAAGTTGCATAATCGGTAGTTGCATCAGGATAAACTCAAACAACAGTTAGCAAAATTTAGTATTTATTTATATGTAGCTTTAATATATTTAAAATCATATCTATTTTAAAACAAGAACTTAATTGAAATATGGAATTTATAATTTTGCATCATTGTATTTTCTAATTTGTATCATTATTTTCTACGGTTTTCCAAATTGAGCATCTCAAATAAGAAGAGTAGAGACACAGTGTTTAATAATTTATTTTAAAATAGGTAATTAAATTGTTTTGTATGAAAGTTAATTTTTATTCTCTTTTCTAAGTCAATGAATTAAATGCTTGTGGTATTTTTTTACATATAAAATAAATACTAGAAACTTTGTTCCATATCATCTTAACAATTTTTAATTGATTTTTTTCCTTTCCAAAATTAAACAAAGGATTAGGTAACACAAATACATCATATAATAACCTATTTATATCCATCCCTATTTATATGCCATTTATAAAAATAATTCTTTCAGTATAGAACTTAAAAGGATTATACGACATTGTAAAACCATTAACAGCATTTTATGGTTACGCTTACAAGGTAAAACTTTCTATTCACTTTGTTTCTGGAAAAAACAATGAATTATTTATTGAAAGGGAAAGCACAGTAATAATGACGATGGTCATGTTATTGTTCGGCTTAGGATTTAATAAGAAGGCTACACGCTACTGTCATTCGATTAGAAAAATATTTCCTGAGACGAGGAAGTACTCGATCTTTTTCTTTCGTAGAAGGGATATCGTTCATTTATATTATATGTTTGAATGTTCCGTTGGTTGAATAATATTTCTTATTGTCATACTTATTCACGCTAAATACATACGAAATATACAGCATGACTGCTTTTTTTATTTCCTTTTCCGTATATACAAAATAATTTTTTTTTGAGAAAAATTAGATATCAAAAAAGTTTTCAAATGAAAGTTGTTTTTATCCCTCAGAATTTATGTGTTTCAATGTGAATATTAAAAAAAGGTTTCATGAATATTTTTAACGATGAGCTATTTAGTAAGATAGCTGAATATAAAAAAGATGGTTTATAATATGAAAATCGGGATTTGATAGCTAATCAAACTAACTTATAGGATTAATTATCCTCAACACTGCAGTTTACCTTTAAAGTTCTAAGTTATAAATTAGTGTTTTTCTTTAATCCCACGTTTCTTTGATATATGTATTTTTCACCATTTGCGTTTGTCTTTTCAGTATGTTTGATGATTTATTTTTTTGGAAAAATTAAAATACATCAATATTTTTTTTAAAAAAGTTGAAGGAATAATTAAGTACATTTACTTTCAGGCCTTCCTTAGCTATAAAATATTAATAATATTATGTATGGTTCCTAACAGTCAACAAACGTAGTTCTTATGAATATTTTTCAGTTAGTGCAAACTTAGTCTCATACAAAAAAAATCCGCCTAATGAATAAATGCAATCTTTAAATTATCTTTTAAATGAAATAAATAATATTTACGTTATTAAATGAATAATCTCTAAATTTGAAAGTTAAAAACACATATGGGTTTGCCTGAAATTAAATTAATAAAACTGAAGGCGTCTGAAAGTTAATTTAGGTTTCATTGTTCATTAAACATATTTAAACACCTTAAAAAATCCTTAAAAATATAAAGAAAAAATGTTGTTAAAATGTAATTAATTGATTTCTTAACTCATAATCAAAATATTTCTGTTCATTCAGCTTCCTTGCAGATTTTTTTTTTAAAAAAAATAATGGAATTCAAAGTTGCGACAACCTAAGCGGGATTTTGTAGCGTAAGTAAGTTTTGTAGCATAAGTTGCTACCTTATCAAGTATCCAGATCAGAGCATCATTTTTTGTGTTGCGTGTCTCTCGTCCCTTCAATCTTGTGTCGCATACAAAGGAAACTAAATGAAGGATTTACAAAATTCAAGAATTCCGTCGCCTCCTATAGAACTGCCCACTCTTTTTGCAAGAAAACATATAGGAATAAAAGTGGAGCATTTATTCCTCTTTCAAAAACAGATCAATGTAGAAAAACGCGTAGGGAGCCCTGTTTCAAAGCAATAACAGAGGTTTGGATCTTTATTGAAAGTCAACTTTGTTCCTAGAAATTTAATAAAGAAGGCCAAAAGTTTGCCTTTTCATTTACGCTATGAATGGATTGTATAAATATTTGGCTGAAGTTTAAAGATTTACGAAAGAGGGTTTCTTTCCATTTTACCGATATTTATTTCTTATACTTTATTTTGTTTTAATGGATATAGTTTTTCTCCTACGGTATCGATTTCAGATATTTACATCCTTAAGATATGCAGGTTTCTTCACGAAATGCTCAGAATATTTCTCAAAGAGATTAGAAAGAAAATAAAATAACTTAAGTTTAAGCTGTTATTTAGATGTATTTGATTATTAAGAGGCGCCAATTTTTTTTCATATAAAAATATTTTCCCTCAAGAGAAGAAAAAGAAATTTTCTTTTGAATCCCATTTTAGTACATAAAAAAATAAGCATATTTGCTACTCGATTCCAGACTTCAAAAATATTCTCACCCTATTTATTACATTTTTCTCTTTGATCCTTTTACTTTCTATGCGAAAACACATGTACAGGCAAAAGGTATTGAAAAGGTTTCAATCTTTTTACGCAAGAGTTATTTATTTCATCCATTGTTTCTCACAGGAATATCATATTTCGAGCTAAAATTAACAATATTTTAACAATTGAAAGAAGCAAATGAATATATAAGTGTGAAAAATGAATTCAAAAAGTGAAGGACAGTTATTTAGGCTCTTTTGTTGTCGCTATCACTTTAAATTATTTGTTGTCATGGGCCATAATGCGGGGAAAAAACATTTTACATTTAAATTTATAACTAGACAATAGAAATGTCTCAAAAGTTTGTAGAATCGACAGCATAGTGCTTTTCAAACATATGAAAATAAAATTAATCAATTTTGTTTTATTTTATGGAAAATAAATTCGTCAATTCTGAAAACTTGGGCCCCTTCAACGATTTATCCCGTATAATTCATATACTTATCACTACATGTGATTTACTGCTCTATGTTAAAAAGTGAAACTTACAAATTATATAGAGAGATTCTATTTGTAATTAAAGATTTATTATAGTGTTTTTTTAATAAAATCTTATCTGCTGCATTAAAATCATGAGGCCAGATGTGATCACGTAATAACATTTTATATACTTTCTCACATTTTTTCAATTACTGCATCTATTAAAAGTCTAATCATAAAATTTCAAATAAGAATGATTCAAACATTTATATAACATAAATTCAACGTATTAAAATAAATTAAGATTAATTTATGTCTGATAATTTACTTAAAATGATGCTTCGTTCTATAATACTAAACTCACTAGCTCCTTAAAATTAATTTTGTCTATTGCCAAATCTAGACAGATAATGATATTGGAATTTTAAAGCATAATTTTCATCATAAAATATGAAATGTTAGAAAAAATTAGATTTTTTAGGAAAATTAATTATTGATGCTGTTTATGGTCCAATTTTTTTATAAATACAAAATATAATTTCTAAGAATTCCGATTAATTTTTAAAAAGCTTTAAACTATATAATTATTGCATTTATTTCAAATTGAGTTGTGTCATGACTGCCTATTTCATTACTTTAACATTTTCTATCTATTGAAATAATTTTCACGAAGAAGTAAAAAGGTGAATTTTTTTAGCTTAGGACATATTTTGAAAGAAACAATTCTAATATCTTTATATTTAAAAAGAAGCTCTCGAAACCCTTTTAGATGAAATTTATACCCGAAAATACAAGGTTTGTATAGGCTGTTATTTTTCACTAATCTAGAGATGATTAATTATTATTATTATCTCTTAAATTTATAAAACGTTTAGTTCTTGTATGTCCATCGTAAGAAAGGAAAAATATTATAACATTTCATATGTATATAGAAAAAATTATGCCATTAAAATGAATCACTTCAATTCTGTATGAAAAATATTATTTATTTGTAGAAAGATAAAGAATACCCAAAACTTGATTTATAGACCCAATATTAAACATTTCATAAAAATAATTGACTTTATTAGAGTTCCTTCAAATAATTTTCGTGACATTCAATATTGCCTCGCGGCTCTAAAGACGACGGAAATATTAACTTTGATATGTAATATAATTATCTACCAAGTAATAATATTCACGAAGAATTGACATTCTAATAAATGTAAGCGATTCTCCCATTATAGTTTTTTTTAATAGCTAAATCTTTTTTGGCTTTTAATGTGATATTTCTTTATTTAGCATTTACTTACATGGTTATAAAAAACTACAAATTCCTTCTATTAAAATGGTAGTTCAATGACATATTTTAAAACTGTGCGAATCCCTGGACGCGAACCTCATCTGACCTTTATAATAAAATAAATTTTATATTAGATGTTATCTCATTCTCCAGACTTCAATTTCCCATAAAGCTGCTTTTAACGAAGATTGCGCTAGTGTAATGATTTTGGCCTAAAGCATGAAAATATTTCTTGTCTGCTTAAAACTGTCATTTTTTATTGTAATTGTATGGGGTTAATATTTCCAGCATACGACGTATTAATATTTGATTAAATATATGCTAAATAAGTTTAATACGGATTATTAAAAACATTGATATCTTTTTGAAAGGAAGAAACCGACATTTCTTATAAAAAAACAGGATTAAAATAAAATACAATCAATGAATTGAAAAATAAAAAAAAATATTTTCCGACGTAATATTGTGGTTTTGCAAAATGACTTGTCGAAGTATTGAATTTTCTCGGTCGTCCAAATGATTATGGGTAAAAGAATTCTTCATTGCAATCCAGAAGAACGCATTCAAAAACTAAAATACATCGAAAAATGACCCACGGAAATACTTGCAGTCAAATGAAAATCGATTTGGATTGAAATTACCTATAGCTCCGGTTTTCAGATTTTAGAAACAACGAATTTGCATTAGGTAAAAAAATCTCTTAAACTCGGCTCAGCGTTCTATGTGATATCTTAAGTTTCTTAACTTTTTCTAAGTAAAAATAAAGTTTCTAAAACTTTGCTATGTATAGCTTAAGTTTCAAAAATTATACTACGTATAGCTTAAGTTTTAAATAAAATTTTACTATATATAGATTGTGTTTCTAAAATTTGACTATGTATAGCTACGATTTCTAAAAATTGACTATGTATAGCTGTTCAAGTTGGCTTTTAACATCTCTTGTACTCTTTCTTGCAAAATCTTTCTCATTAAATTTTACTTATTAATAATATGTCATGCTAAGTTCCATTTTGAAACTTAATAGAAACTCCAAATTATTGTTAATAGTAAGTTGAGTTCAGATTTAGAAACAACTTTATACCTATTCTATTAGTAACTGGTTGGGGTTTATTATTTTCTATATTTACGTGAAAATCTCACTGTTATGATAGCAAGGCATTTGCAAATGTTTAAACTGTTTTTTAAATATCAATAAATATTATTTAGGAAATGATATAACAATACTAGAAAAAGGAAACAGTAAAAAAATTTTTTTAATCAGTTTGAAAATGCGCCCTTTTGAGCAATTTGACTTGGAGTTTCATGTTTATATGAACAGATTATTTTAATTGATATATAACGCACTTCCTGAAGAACTAGGATTTCATAAGTCCGTACCCATGGGCGTTCTTTATGGAAGTATTCTATTTTAATATTGTTAGGCCCCACTCTCAGTTGATTTAGAAATTCAATTAAATTTTTTCAGAGCAAGAGGCAAGTAAATTTTAACTGAAAGTAACTTTTAAAAATTCTGGATTCGTTAATATTTATAAAGATGGATTAAAAATTAAAGGTGAAGGTGATTAAAAATTGACTTAAAAGTAGAAAATAATTTAAATAAAAATTTTCTACTCTATTTACTGATTACCATTCATTAATTTTTTTAAATCTGTCGTTGGTGAAATCGTTTTTATTCATCCTCTCAATGGAACCAAGATTTTGCCTCTTAAGAACCAGGAAAGCTCCCTTCTTCTAGGTGTATAGTCTGTAGACTTAAAGACAATTCCGAACCAGCCATGCACCATTACTATACTATCTACCATTTCCAGTTCAGCAGGTAATTTTCAAAGCGCCATGAGTCAAATTGACTTATCTCTTGCAAAAGAGGACAAAGAGTGCAGTAAATTTGACTCCTTCATTCCATATAGCATTATACGAAAGTAATAATTTTGACTCCTTGTCTCCATTTTGTGTCCTTTGCATCTTTCATCTGATTTAACTCAGGTTAAAATAATTTTGCTGATTAAATTTTTCTTTAGAAAAATGGAGTAAAAATGCATTATAAGAAAATTTAAATCTCACTCAGAAAAAATATTGAAAAAGGAAATATAAGTACTTTATAAGCCGAAGAGATTTTCGTTTGTGATCAAACAGAATAAAAACTTTCATTATTAAACATTATCAAGATAATAGCTAAATGTTTTAAAGGATTATTTATAATTTCTTCCGGCTGGTCTTAATTGATAAAACCAACTGATAGGGCTTTATAATAGATAATCTTCTTTAAGGCTCTTATATAATTTATGATAGTCTAAGCCAACATTATTAATTTTTTATTAAACTCTTTCATATTATCACTTTTCTCAAAAAGCTTTAGATCTTTATGCATTTTTAGAATTTCTTCATTTATTTAATAAATAATATAATTATTTTATGGTTTATTTTAATGTATTGTATATTAATGCCTTTATATACTTAACAAAAATTATTTAAAATTTTATTATTTCAACTAATATTATTTCTTTTAATGATTGTGGAGGTAATTTTTTTTCAAATAAAAGCAGCTAATTAAATTTCGAATTTGCAACATTTGAAAAATTTATTTAATTATTATAAGAACATTTAATTATGTTTTTTTTTATCAGTTTTGTTTCAGAAATTCTTAAATTATGTCTTAAATATATAAGATTTATAAATATTTTTTGGGATATTTTATCTTTACCGGTTTTTAACTAAAAGCATTATTTTTTTAAAAAAAATTTATTTTAAAAGTTCCTCAATTCTTAGTATGAATTAAAATCTGTGTGAAGAAAAGGATTTGTGCAGCATTAAAAAAAACGTTATTGAAAGAAAATACTTTTTGCATAACTAACCACCAAAAACTTTAAAATAGACTCTAATCTAATAGCAGAATTATATTGAATAGACGTTTAGAATGATAAGATACATACCATGGACATTACCGTTCCATGGTTGATAAAATTTATTTTTCACCACTATTTATGGCTTTCCTTTACTTGATGAAACAAATATCCTTTTTTGTATAATTTATAAGCCTTTTGCTTTAAAATTTGTTGGTGTTCATGCAATCCTTTATGTAAATGTGTTTTTTTTTATTTTGGAAATGCTGAAAGTAAAAGACATTGCGTGTACTTAACACCAAACTCAGATTCAATAAAAACCAAAGATCTGAATAATAGCTGTCGTTTTACTTATATTTATGTTGTTGTTGTTACTTATGGCACTTGCCTATGAACAAGTCCCCCTCTGATACAGCAGTAGATTTAAGCCGAAACGAGCGTCTCTTGTTTTTGAAGTAGCGCCAATTAGGGCCAAGAGCACGCCTTAGCTACACACTCATCACATTCGCTTGCACAGCCCCTTTTTACAGGGGGGAACAGTCACTCATCTCACAGATAGCACACAGAAGAACAATCATGCCCTATCCGGGACTCGAACCCGGGACTCCCAGAACACGAGGAAGACACGGCTCCTCTTTGCCAAAAAACCGGCACTTAAATTTATAATAATGACTATTCAAATACTTAAAAGGTGAATGTTACATCATTTTAAAAGAAACTTTTATTTATTTACACATCAATGTGGCACGCTTGCGGGACAGTAAAGGGATACACGGATGATTTGATATCACTTTGTAAAGCGTGTAAATAGATTAGGAATTTTAATCATTAAATTTACTTCTGAAGAAAGATTAATGCTATAGACGGTGTTGGGAATTTCAAAAAAAAAAAAAATATTTCGCAGCGGCTTAACACGCATTGCATACATTCCCTAACATTATGAAAGGTATGTGATGTATCTCGGAATTCTCTGTCAACGAAAGAGATACCAAAAGAATATCCTCAATTAATTCAATGAGGATTTCATACAATTTATTCTATATATTACTGACAGAAAGTGAGTCAGGGCTGGATCTGGCTGGTCAATAAAAGAGACTACAATGGCAGATTCGCTATTGACTATCCATAATTAACGCTAAGTAGATCTACAGTTCAATGTGTAATAGAATAGAGTTTCGAATACTGAAACCATAATACCTAACATATTTATGATAGGTGGAGTACTTTCGCTTAATAGAATTTGTGTGTATTTAATTCTGGGTAATATTTTATAAAATAATAATTAGTTATAATTTTCTTTGAAAGTAGCTGCCTCGTATCCTCAATTTCATTATCTGTGATTTTTAAGCTTAGGGTCATCTGATAAGATGGACTTATAAAGGGGAGATTGATAATCAAGCCAACTTGAACGATCTCTTTGGTTGGTTGGTTGGTTGGTTCTAATGGCACTTGCCTATGGACAAGCTCGCTGCTGGACCCAGCAGCAGATTTAAGCCGAGTGAAGCGTCTCTTGTTTCAAGTAGCGCCAACTAGGGCCAAGAGTACGACTTTTGCTACACACTCATCTCATTCGCTTGCACAACCCCTTTTTACAGGGGGGCACATTCACACATCTCACAGATAGTACACAGAATAACAACCATGCCCGAACCAGGACTCGAACCCGGGACCTCCTGAACACGAGGCAGACGCGCTACCCCTGTGCCAGCAAGCCGGCTGAACGATCTCTTAATACTACAACTGCGACAGATCAGATTTGAATTCCACTATTGATATCAAAATAAATTCATTTAGTAATTAAGATCTCTTTAATTGTTTGACATTGACTATAGTGATTCCAAGCATAGCAGGTATTTTAAGTACTTCGGTGAAATTGATTTTTTTAATAAATCATAATCTTCTAGTCGAAATAATGGGTAGATCAAATTTGGCTACATTAGACTGAAATGGGTTTTTTGTATTGAGCTCCAAATACCAGGCATCATTTTATGGACATTTTGTATATTTTCGAGAGAGCCAAGTAATGAATCTTTTTTTTACTTTAATGTGAATAAAAATAATTCTATGGGTGCACAACAAAATTCGATTATTTCTTTCAGGTGAGAAACATACCTATCCTACTTTATAAAACCTATAAATCCCAACCTCTATAAAAATAATAAAATATGCTATGTTTAAAATATGTATGTTGGTACAATCTCACCAAATTCCCATAATTATAAAATATATAAATAATTATCTAAACGTCGTAAAACAAAGCTTTCCTTAAATAATAACGTTTTTTTAGAACCATTGCTATTAACAGTGTGAAAATTGCTCTTAACTAGCAATTCCTATTGCGCCTATAGGAGGTAAAAATTATAGAGCCATTAATTTTTTTGAGCATTCCAAGATTAATGGGATTTTTGTACTTTGATAAAGGGCGGATGAAGTATCTCTATATCATTCTTCTATATCGAATAAAGAACAAAACATTTCTCTTATTTGATAAATAATATTATGAATTACTCTTATTCAATAAATTTCTTTTAATTTTTCTTTGTCACCTAAGAAACCTTCAGATTTATAGCATTTTAAATTGGAAAATATTTGTATTGAAAAAATTTTCAAGATATCAAAAATGCTTATCAAAAAATTATTTTTGGATTGAAATATTTCTTTGAAAACTGCAAGAAATAAGATTCATGGATATTATTTCATAAAAAAATTAAGATGATTTAAAATAAAACAGAAGGATTTTGTTTATAATCTGTTTATCATCATAACAAAAATTTGAATTTGCATTATGCTTGTGTAGAATATGCAGAATTACTGATAATTTTTGACAGCATTTCATACAATGAAACTTTTTACCAAGTTATGGACAGTACTGAAATTCACCGAATTTTAACTATGCACAATGCTCATAAAATTATCTAAAATGGCAGCGAAGAGCTGTTATTTCTTTGTTTTTTTCTCAATAAAACCTTTTCAATAGAAATGATTCAAATTCAATTATTTTATCAGTCTTCATGCGCTACAAATATACTACTAAATCATTGAAAGTTTTGTACACATCATGGTAAAGGTGAATTTCAGAATGTTTTATTTAAATCACTACATGAATCCTGATTTATTAATGCAAGTCCATATTTTCTTCAAATAATCCCAACAAAGCAGCCACAAATATCACAGAAGAAACTTCTAAAATAAGAGATGGCATTCCTCCAGAATTTTAAATCTTGTCAAAAAGTATTAGCTACTCAGTTGTCCCAATGCTTCAATTGAACAATTTTCTTATCAGGACGGGAATTTATCGCAAAGAGAAAGGAAGAAATATAAAACTTTTCCTTGCTTCCAAGTGATTTAGTTACACTGGTCATCATTTTGGAGCAACGTATGCTCCCAAATAGAGTAGTCTGGAGTGACCAACAAACCAAATAAAGCGAAGAGAAAGTGAAGCTGGACTGGATTGTCATCGCGTTCGACATATTGCTGACCCAAAGTCCACTTCGGTAAATGCTGACTTCTCTGAAATATTTCTTTTTATTTCCTCTTCTTACAATGGTTAGCTAGATGGTTTTAGTATTGATAGGGTTGAGCGAGAAAAGTTTCTGACTAAACAAAATCGAAAAAGGATAGTTGGGCGGGTCTCAGATGAACAGTTTTGGACTTCATTCGGTTACTAGAAAATCAAAGGCTCTCATTTAAGTCAGTGAGGTGGAAAAAATGACTTCTCTATTCTAAATTTAATAAGAGATAAATAATAATGCTTCTTAATAAAGCCTTTGTTCTTTTTAAATAATCTCTTAAATTTGTACTAAATACAAAACTATTAAAAGTGCCATATTAACATATTTATTGTTTCTTCCTCATCATTTCTGAAGGACATCCAGATAACAGAAAAACGCCCTGTTTCATTTTTAGTTAGCTTGACTCCATTTTTTTACCATTTTTGAAAGGAAAAAAAAAGGAAAAAATTATACTGAATGCTGAATTATATATAAAGAAATACCACATTAACATATTTATTGCTTCATCATTAAAGGCTTCTTCTTCATCATTTCTGAAAGACATTCAGATGCAAAATAATAATTCCTGTTTTATTTTAAGTTAGAATTAGAGAAAAACTATAATTAAAATTTGTATCAAATGCAAAATTATTAAAAACAGAAAATTAACAAATTTATTGTTTGTTCATAAATATTCTTCATCATCATTTCTGAAGAGCACCCATGAGACAGAAATGCGCCCTGTTTAATTTTAAGTAAGGATTACTCCAATTATTTTGCTATTTCGGAAAGAAAAAAATGTATAAAAAAATTTGCACTAAATGCCGAATTATAAATAATACCACATTAACATATTTATTGCTTCATCATAAAAGGCATCTTCTTCATCATTTCTGAAAGGCATTCAAATGCAAAATAATAATTCCTGTTTTATTTTAATTTAGAATTAGAGAAAAATTATGTCAAAATTTGTATCAATTGCAAAATTATTAAAAACAGAAAATTAACAAATTTATCGTTTGTTCATAAATGTTCTTCATCATCATTTCTGAAGAGCATCCAGATGACAGAAATGCGCCCAGTTTAATTTTAAGGTAGCATTATTCCTATTGTTTCCCTATGAGTTCTGAGAGAAAATTTATATTGAAAATGTGTACTAAATGCTAAATAATTAAAAACACATCATTAATTTATTTACCGTATCTTCATCATATTGTTTGAAATATATTGTTTCATTTTAAATTGACATTATTCAAAATTTTTTATTATGAATTCTAAGAGAAAAATCCTATTGAAAATTTGATAGTGTTTTAATATTTATCCAAAAATAAGATATATATTTAGTGAAAAATTAAAATGGAGTAAAACTCTTAAGACTGTTAATTAAAACACAATAATGTCACAGTGTAAGCGGAGTTTTTTTTTTTTTTTTTTTGTTAAATGAATTCACAATTACTGTTGCTTGAAAAAGTTTAGAAATTAGAAGTCTTCGGTTTTTTTCCAAAAGAATTAGATAAAAATTTTTAATTATTATTTAACGATTTTACATTTAATATTTCAAACGCTCTGTTAACATGACTTTGATATTATGAAAAAATCTAACTATAGCAATGTATATTCATTCGTTGCTCATACATTCACAATTTCAGATTTTGTAAAATGATTTTTTTGCTGATTTCTGGACATAATTATTCATTCGTTTACTTTAATGAAATATCATACATGCATACTCTTGTATATATATCATATTCTAATATTTTAGACGAAAAATTTGTGAAATTAATATTTTAAAAAGAATGTAGCGATGAATTTTAGAATAAATTATTTCTCTTTCGGATGACTTTTGAAGGTTGTTCTTATTTCGAAATGAGAAAGATAAGGGAGTTTAACAGTTTTATCTGGAAAATGTTCCCTGATTTGAAACTGATTGTTGTAAATTTCATGATCTAAATTTCCCTCCCCGTGCAGATTTGATTCCGAAGTAGAATCTGCTCAAAAATACGTTAAAGAAAGGATTAGACTACTCTGTGGGCCTCTTCTCCAATGTCTTCAGCGTAACTAATAATTTATTTCTTCATTTACACTTTCAATATTACCAAACTCCTTTTGATGATAAAATATTTTTCTATTATTTTCGTTTTTGAGTGATTTAAAATGCATTAAAATAAATTAAAGCTATTCTTCTGAAGTATGACGATATTTGTTCAGTTCCTACTATTAGTTCACACTCTCACTATAAATATTTATATATCTTGTTCAGATATTCAATAGGTTATAAAATACTTTTATTCATCTACTGAAGTTCAAATACATTTTTTAAAACTTGTGGTAGATTACACTTCGTGTTAATACAGTTGATTATTAAAATATTAGTTCATTAATTAAATTTATTAAATTCTTAATATTTTAAAAAGAGTTTTAGCAGTTTGTAATGAAAATTGAAATCTGGCAGTTGCTCAATCGGTAAAATGAAAGGAATTTACTCGTGAAGGTAAAGAGCTCGAGTTTAATTCTTGTAAAAATCGATAATTTTTTGAAAATTTTTGCTTTGACTATACTTTTTATCCAAATGATTTTCAAGAGAGGGTTAGCAGTTGTGGCTAAATCTTTAGAATGAGAGATCAAAAAATAAAATTCTCAAAACATAAAATTGAAGAAATTTTAAACTTTAGGTTCAATTCCGATTTCTCTCCTTAAAATCTTTGTCATCAATTGTTGGTCAATTCTCCTACCTAACGTTACAATTGAACTACGTGTCGAGAATGAAGAATGGAGCATTGCGAGGAAATTTTTATATTTTTCTACTTAATATTGTGATTCTGACATGTGTATATATATATATACATATTTATATTAATTGTAATTATTTAATAAAAAGTAACTAAAAAATTTTTGCTTTTTTTTACCTTAGGAATTCACTTAGTTTTTTTTCATATTACTTGTTGCATAAGTTAATTGCATACTTCCCAATGCTTCTACAGTACTTTAAAAAATGAGAAATACATTTTTAGTTACATGAGAAGTTTTCTAGTTTTTGCAAATATCATTTCTTTGAAACTGTAACAAATCGATAAATTGAAGCATCATTTCAGTCAGCATATTTTGAGTATTTATTAACAAGCCCAGATGTAAGTTTATTTATATGGCCTGCATTTTTTAACAGAAATTATACACATATAACATTATTTCGATAAAAATGCATGTTCCATTATTCTGCATTCTATTCCATATGTATTTCTTGTTTTAAAAATATCCATCTGATTTATATCCTGTGACAAAATCTGTTGTTCTCTTTTTAGAAATATTTTGGTTTATTTGATAAGATTTGTGTTTATTTTATAAAATTGTTTCAGTTAGTAATTCACAAAATCCAAAGCTTAAAAACCTTTTGAAGTTTTTTTTTGGTATTTTACTTTTTAAGGTCACTAATTCAAATATATCTAAAAGTGTAAAAAAGTGCTCATAATGCAAGGGTCAGATCCTCTTCTGCAAATCAAAATATATTGATAAATCAATTTTCCATATATACTGAAACGAAGAGATTTGCTCTTTGAACGAATTAAATCGTATCATTTGCTCTTGGCAAGATATTCTAGGCCTAGCCCATAAAAAAACTTTTCTTGAGACATCTAGACTTCAACTTCTTACAGTATGAACTTGAAAGTAAGAGGGATTCTTGTAAAATAAAAATATGACAGCATAGGAAAGAAGTGTTCACTCTAGTAATTTTAAATTGTTTTTTATGCGATCTTTTATAACTTTTTTGTATTCTTAGATTTTTTTTGTCTTTTCTGGAGTTGGCTTCAAATTTTGTTGTTGCATTTGAAATTAGGGTTAGGTTTTCTCGTTCTTTTTCTAACATCAGTAACTTTTAAAGTAGATAAATTTTTGTAAAATTTTAACTAGATTTTTCATTTGAAACACATTTTAATTTATACTAGTTTTGCACAAACAATGAGATAGTAATTAATTCGTATGCTAAGAAGCTTTAAATTATTATAAGACAGATTTATGAAAACCTGATTTCTCCCCCCTCCCCCTCACGCACACACATTTTTCAGTAAACTGATTTCGAAAAAAAAAATCTAAAATTCAATAGAACCGAAAATCAAGAAAAGCTTTCACAGTTTTATGTAGGCAAATGAGGAAAGAAATGCGATAAATTGTCACCCAAAGAAAAATCATACAGTTTACTTGCAGCTATTATTTGATTTAAAGAAAGCTTATTACTATGAAGTTATTCAGTAAGTATATTTTGTTTTTTAAAGGAAATATTTTCTTTCGTTTTTGTGCTCTGCGAAAGTTTTTAATATTACTTGATAGACAACAGTCTAGATCTCAGTAATTTTTGTGGTATTTTCAAATTAATTGAATACGGTGCTTTTAATTAAATTGCGAGGCTTCTCTATTTGAACTTAATTAGGTATAATTTAAATTTTGTGACTATTCTGCTAATTAATTACTTTTTTCAAGCTTTATATTATACTTTTGTTATTACTGTTTTTTCCCAAAGGTATTTCCAGTTTATAATAAAACTAAAGTGGGTGATATTGGGAGATTTATAAGCTTCTCACAGTGATGGCAATTTTTTACTTTAAAGAAACAAAATGTTTTCTTGGCACAAATATTCGTTTACTTATATTTTTGCATAATTCAATATTTACTTTCACTAATAAGTAATTTCTTATTAAGATTACTTACAACCTTTTAAATTTTACCGTTCTGTGATATTAACTTTTTAAATTCCCCAGAGGCATTTAATTTTGAAACTCTTTTTCTACCGTAAAGTGTGATTTGTGCAGCTCCTCCGTGGCCTTCAAAAAGAAAATTCAAGCCGAATAAAATTATCATTGATTATACTAAACTATTCATCATAATTAAAAGGAAAAACTTCTAAAAATAGAAACACCGTATCATCGCTTTTCTAGTAACTTTGTTTAATTCTGCTTTATTGCATTTTGAAATGTTTCACTTGAGGAAAGAGCTGTTCCGAAACTTTTGTTTCACGTTTGGATAATCACTGACTTTCAAATCAAATACATGGGAGGATTGGTTTAAAAATTGATTCTTTTAAGTGCTCCACACTTCAAAATTCATTAAACCGTTTTATTCTAAGTGATGGCTATTATAACAATCACTCTCTCTTTACGGAAAAAGCAAGGAAGCCATCGATTTCTTCGAGAAAAAAGCTGCTTCTAATAGATTCTAAGATAAATAGAAAGCTTCTGCAGTCCTATCTGTATCGATACAAACTGGAAGAACTATGTAAAGTTCGTTGCTCAGCTAATTATTGAAGGCATCGATTTTGAGGCACTTATCTTTCGGAAGCACGCTTCTGTAGAAGGCAAAGCCCAATAAATCTTTTCCTCTGACAATCAAAGAGGCAATAAAATTTAATCAGTTTTATGGAATGCCTACTTTGAGACATCTTGCTCGCGAAAATTTTCTGAGTTTTTCCCCGTTTCACTCCCTCTTCATGTTCCCTTCATTGCATAGATACATGAATGTCTATTGATTTTGGTTTTCGCTCTATTTCTTCTTCGTTTTCCTTCCTTCCTTCCTAGAGATGTCGCTTACACTGACCGAAAGTTCGCCATCTTTGACCAGAGTCCTTGCATTCTCAAGAGACTCACTTTGAATTTCTTTCTGGTTAGCCATGAGGGACTGCTTTACCAGTAAGGAGCATTTTTGGTCATGTAACTCCAAAATAGTTTTAGGTATTAACAAAAGCAGCCAAGAGTATCATATTAAAAAAGGCATTTAAATAACAAGGTAATTTTAATTACAGTAAGTGACTTTCGAAATTTATTCAAATTTGAAAAAAAAATTAATAGTAATAAATCTGTAAATAATTCATTTTAGGGTATTATGGAAGATATATTATTTTTCAGCTCGATATTTAATATTTCTTTTTCTCGTCATTTATTTCAAACATAAAATTAATTCTTTCTTAATTCTAAGATAAAACCACTTCTACTTTAACTTATTTACCCCCTCGAACTTTCTTTATTTTTCCGAATCTCAGTAAAACTACTGAATTAAACGAAAATGTAAGAATTCCAAGATCCGAAGCTCGTAAAAGCTGCGATTGCGTTTCCCAAGGTCGCTTTGTACATTGAACACTCCCTGAAGATTCGCGATAGTCTGCACGGAATGTTTTTACAATAATTACGAATTCTTCTAATTATCTTTAAATCAATAATTAATCATATGCACCACTCGGGCTTTTTTCTTTTTCCGAGCCTCAATAAAACTTCTGAATTAACCAAAATGAAGGAATTCATAGTTTCGAATCGCGTGAAAGATAAGATAATGTTCTCACTGTCTTTTTCAATGTTAGACATCGCCTGAAGATTCGCGACTCTCTACACACAATAGTTTTGAAACATAACGACTCCATCTAATTATCTTCGAATCAATAAATAATCATATGCTTTTGAATAACTTTTGTAGACAGAGATGTCTGATGTTTATAAAACATAAAACACATAAATCTTCTGAATCACACCTGAATGATGTTTCAATTTTTGGGGGGGCTACGGAAAACCTTCCGTGAAATTAAACATTCTTTATTTAATAGCACGAGTTTTATGACATATAAATGAAGATTTAAAAGTTTATTTGTATTAAACTATTATTTTTGATTAAATTCGTATCATAATTAAAATGATTTGACTTGACTTGACCTGACTGTTTGACTTCCCGATATTGTCCATATGACATTCTACTGACTATTCATATTTCCAGAATCAGTTCAACGTAATCTTCTAGAAATCTATTTAAAAAGCAAGGCAATATCATGAATCAAAAGTAGAATTAAGAAAACCATCTGAAATCAAAAAACCGTAGCAACAGAAATAGAAGTTTCAAAATTCTTCATTGTTGCAATAATATATGTGAACAAAATGTCTTTCACTATGCAGATATAACCTAATCCTTTTCACTTCATTTTCCATCTCATTTACTTTGTCTGATATTTGATGGAGTACATTCCAGAAAACTACTGTAATTCCTGAATTTGAGTCGAAAATTTCAGTGACAATGATAATATTAGTTTTGTCATTTGATACAATATTCTTTGGATTCTCTTTTCGAGAAAAAAAATAGTTTGTTGTAGTAAAAGTTCAAAACAACTACTGTAAAGATTTTGGAGTCGAACGGAAACTCTCAAGTGATTTTCTATCAGAATTGGAGGCAACTTACTTTCGCCTAAAGGGAGAAGATTAATTTAATATTCTAAAACAAGTTGGAATACATCCGTGTAAAAGTGAAACTGGATCGAACAAAATGCTAAAGTATTCATAAATGCAAATCATCACTAAAAAGAATATTCTCCATTAATTCGAACATTTTGACGCTAACATCATTCACGTTTGAATTCCATATTTTTCATAAGTTCTGGCGGGTGAATATAAAATTTATTCGTTACTCTTTACAGAAGTATATAAATCAGTTATCCATGTTGAAAGAAAGTTCTCTATTCAAAATTTAATGATGCGTGCATCTGAACAGAAGCAGAAAATACAATTTCGTTGCCGAATTCATCATTGTGCAACGAATTTTAAATTGCATTCACACTTTGTGCGTAAAATTTTTCATACTTTCCGAGGCATGGATGCAGCTTCGGGGTTTTAGATTTTAATCCTATTTCTCACCCATATCCACAGTGTATGAATTCCCTTTAGAGAAATATTATATTAATAGCAAAAATAGGTATTTTTACATAGACATTTTTGCTAGAATATAAATTTATAAATTTTTGAATCCAAAATAAGGTTAGATGTTAGAATCCAATTAAATTACTCTGGATGAATTGAAATTTAACACCATTCAAAATATTATTTTATTAAGTGAATATTTAGGGATTTTTATTTGAAATTCGCCACACCTTTTTAGTGAATATGTAATTTTTTAAATATAAAATTCGCCAAGCTTTAGTTATTTTATACTACTGCCTTCATCAAATCGAGCTTTAATGATCTGATTGTGATATCGCTAATTTCGATATATATATATATATATATATATATATATATATATATA
>JAOUZG010050968.1:1401693-1437751 GCA_026289955.1 Argiope argentata
TGTGTGTGTGTGTGTGTGTGTGTGTGTGTGTGTGTGTGTGTGTGTGTAATATAACTGTACTATTTGCCACAAGCACAGAAGTGAATGAATTTTAATTTCACTTTTTTGGGGGAATTAGAATCCAACTGGACCTCATTTACGGATAGCTTGATTTTTAGAATCTATAACACTGATAACAGATACAACTGGTTCTCATTTACAGACAGCTTCATTTAAAAAATCTATAATACTGGTATCAGATATGGTGTCCATCTACGAAATAACAGGTTCTTATGAGAAATCTCTATTAAAGAGAATGTGGACTTTGTTTCTTTCAAATACATTCCGTTTTACGTCCATCCTGACTCTCAATAAGCCATTAATCTTTATTGCGTCATTTACATCTGTACAAAAATTGTCCTTTATTCCTTTATGTTCATTAGCAACAATAATTAACAATAACAACTAACGACAATATAACATGTGTTCTCACTCCTTAAGATTATGACACGATCATAACAAAAAGAAAATAAAGATTTATTTATAAATCTTCTTGTAAATGAATTTTCTTTGAAAATGAAGAAATCGGTTGTCGAAAACACAAAAGATTCAGGGAGAGAAAATGTCTACTTCCTCTATATCACATTTTTCTGAAAATTTGTCTTCATTTTGTTTTGTTTCTTGTTTAATTTTTCAATATTATTTTAATACTCTCTTACGTCTTACGGTGGAGAGTATTGAATAAAATCTGTAAAACAAAGTAATTTTAATTTTTGTTTTCTCTAGTAAAATAGAATCACGGCATTAATTTTTATGGATAATATATTAACTTATTGTATATGCTAGTTATACTTTCAGTTAAGTACAAAAAAATGAAGGTATGACATGAATTTTATAATCCAAGAAACAAACAAAACTTTGCCTATCATTTCTAGTATCGGAGAGCAAAAATAATGAGATTCAAAGACAACTCTATTGAAGGCAAACATATAATTTAATGATAACTAAAACTAGTTAGCCACTTTATATGCTGAATAATTAATGATAAATTCGAAATTTTAATCATTAGTTGGGATTCGTGTGTAAAATGGTGAAAGAAAATTTCCAGAGAAATAGAAACCACTATTTAATTAATTAAAACATTTATTTGATTCATAATTAAAAGTTATTAATTTCTGCCTTCGACTATCATCTACTGTTTGTAATAGGAAATAAATTTTTCACGTTATTGCGAATACAATCGAAAGGAAAAGTCATGTAACGGAGCTAATTAACGATTAATGCAATGCTTTTAATTGCCTAGGGGTTATAAAATGTTTATTTTATTGCTACATTTGTAGATGTAATGGCATAGTGTTATCGATGTAAAGATATAATTATCTTCCAAATTTCACATTTATTTAAAGCATTCTGGTCAGTTTTAGGTGTTTAATCTTTAGCCAAATATTTCAATAATTTGTGAATTAAATAATTAGTGGATATTTCATTATTAAAGTACAAATAGTACTGCAAATAGGTAAGAGTTGTTTTTAACACTACAGTAAGATCAAGTCAGTACTTAATTTTGCATAATTTTAGTTTCCAAATACTTATTCTGAAAGGACAACTATCAGGTTTTCCCTCTTTTGCCGATACCATAATCTGTACAAGATGTAAAATGATAAATTTTCTGTATATAAAACGCTAATGTACATTTCACAGAAATCACTGTTATTACATATTGCCGAATGGCAGTAGCTAGACGTAAACAAATTATACGTAAGTTTCAGACTGCTCCGTTGAATTTTTGAAAGTGGTGCTTAATTCAAAACTTCATTACTTAAAAGAGCTTCAAAATATTATTAGAAATGGTCTGGAGAGTGCGCACTGCATCTTCCAGAATTCCATTCAGAGGAGGTAATATGTAAAAGATATTAAGAAATAAGAGCCGAAAAGAAAGTTTAATCTAGAGCAATAATAAACTTAATCTTCACCAAATGCGTAATCTTTATGTTATAATTATGAAAATTGATGATCATACATTCTAAAACAACTGGCTCACCAATTTTTTTCTTTATATTATCTTGAAACTCAAAAAAATTACATTTTAATGGTATCAGCTTAATCTCAGTACAATCTTTTTCCTTATTTCTTTATAATTTTTTAAAATTCCAATACACAATTAAAATTATTGTGTATTCAATACGCAATAATTTTTTTCAGTGATATATTTAAATTTAAAATAAACAATCAAAGTAAAGAATCGCTTGCTTTTTCCAGTGTTAAATTTAAATTTGAGGATAAAAATTTGCTTTCTTTTTGCATTGACTCCGAAATAGGATTTCCCCTTTCGCTTTTATTTTGAAGTATATAAAGTCTTTGATTTCCATCCATAATTATTTGTAACTGATTGATTCAATGAAATTTTTGTTTTTCAATCATACCCAATGACAAGATGAAAATTTAAACCGTGCACTTTATATTAATTGTTTAATAGCCTAAAAAGTCAACAATGTAGGTCGCTAATGTCGGCTAATTAAATAAATGTCTCATTTCAATTTTTATTTGAAGGGTATTTGAAAGATGCTTTACATCTTACTTATTGATTGACAATTTACTTTTTTACGTATTTAATTCCTAAAATGTGCCATTTTTATAGGAAAATGGATGATAAATTTTCTACCTAGTTTAAAAGTTAATTTCTTGAAAACAGGTTAAATTTGTGAAAGCTGATTTTAAATATAGACTTTATATTCGAAAGATTAAACTGGAAGATATTCCTTTGTATGTTTTTCATTCAATATTTATACAATTTGATAAAAATTTATAAAATTGCGTTAAAAAGGCTGAAAGAAAAAAATTATTATTCTTTTAACTTGATATTATATTAAACTTATTCCACAGAATTATATGAATAAGACGTCTGAATTCCTTAATATCTCTGGATATTTT
Organism: Argiope argentata; assembly: GCA_026289955.1. NCBI lineage: Eukaryota > Metazoa > Arthropoda > Arachnida > Araneae > Araneidae > Argiope > Argiope argentata. The sequence goes on from JAOUZG010050968.1 coordinate 1,404,604, forward strand.
CAATTTCTACTGTTAGTTCACACTCTCCCTATGTATATTCATACATCTTGTTCCAATTTTCAATCATTAATAAAATACTTTTTAGTCATCCACTTCATGTTACTACAGTTTTTTCAAATATTAATTCATTAATTAAATTTGATTAATTTTAATGTCTTGAATAGCGTTTTAACAATTTCTATTGAAAATTGAAGTCAACAAATAGTAGTTCAATCGGTAAATTGCAAGGGAAATTATTTCTATTTATTGTAATTATTTAATAAAAAGTAACTAAAATAAAGTTTTCTTTTGTTGACCTAAGTAGGAATTGGCTTAATTTATTTTATATTACTTGATCCAGAATAACATACAATTCATGTACAAACATTCTAGAAACCTCTGGTTACATTTAATGATAAAGGCAATAAGCATGTTTCAGCAGAAGCTGTAATAGATACATATGTAGCTAACTTCATGTTAGTAATCGACACATTTGACGAATATAAGGCATATAAAGATCGAATTCAGTAGTAGAGCCTATATCGAGCAATATGATTTTATAAATCCCATTTATATGCAAATAATGTGATTAATTCAATAATATTTATAAATTCAAATCTACGGCAATTTAAATTATCCACTCATTTAAATGCATGCAAGAGTATTTGGAATGTCTGAAACCTTTATGCAATTCAATATAATTATTCGAAGTTTCCATCTATAAAAAATATTTAAAAGGAAACTCTTCATCATTTATCTTCTCTCTTAGGGAAATTGAAAAGCTTTCTAATAGGCCTACAACTCTCTGAATCTGAATGGTATTCAAATGGAATTTTCGTATAAGTTTCTCTATGTAACTAGTTGTGTAAAAACGAAAGAAGGAAATATGCCTAAGACTTTGCGCAGTTTTATTTCGTACAAATTATCCTGTAATATTCCTATTGTATACCTTCATCGTTTTATATGTCCATGTTAATTTGTTTTCAATATATTATCATAATTTGGTAGAAAAACTTGACGTAAGCAAAATTAGATCATATTTTTCATAAGCAGAAATATAGAAAAAAAAGTGGAAGATTTATATCCTTCGGAATGTTATAATCTTGTTAGAAAAATGTATGCTAGCATTGCTTAGAGCAAATAATTCTTTTGAGGAATCATAATTAACTTTTAATGAAATTAATTGAACACAAGTTATTTTCTTCTTCGCCAATTTGTACTGTTTGTCTGCTAAATGTTCTCGTGATTAAATCTCCATTATACAATGCTAATTTAAACACCCTCTCCGCATGATGAAAGAAGAAAAGCTGTTCGTTCAGGCTTTTTTGTGGAAGTTCGAAAAAATGTGCAAATCCGGAAAAACCCGAAAATATCGTCAAGTCCTTTTGGTCATATATTCATTGCTCAGGTAAAATTCACTGAGTACAAAATTTCCGATATTGAAATATGTATACATCATCGAGATTTCTAATTAATTATGAATAATTAAGTAAAAATTACTAAATCCCATGCATTTCCGATGAAGTGAAACAAAATTTGACAAATTTCATTAAATTGAGTTGAGACTTACGTCATCATGTAAAATCACTTCCACCCAGCGATTTTTACAGATTTTATATCAACGTATACAAGCTACTAAACGAACATAGTAATTTGCTAATATTGTTGAGAATATAATGTAACTTGTCCAGATGTACTCTGATAACGAAATGGCAGATGTACTCTGATTCGCTACAGATGCACTCTGATAGTGAAGTGACTCGGCGACACGGTCTTCAAGAAAAATTTGGAATTGTTCAAGATTTTTGTTCAAATTCAGTTTTAGTTCTTTGTTTCTACAAATTGAATCTGTGCCAGAAGTTAGTAAGAGGAATGCCACATTATGGGACATTCTTTTAATTGGACCGAGTTGGTGGTAATCATAGTCGATACCAAAATATAGAAGCATTTATCAATGTATTCGGATTAAAATAACTTACATAGAAGGAATTCATTAAAAATTTCTGAAATCTAGACTGACTGGGGGAATGTGATAACATAATCAACAATATTAAATAACTGAAAAAAATGCGTGTCAGATTACTCTATGCAAAAGCAAGTGAAATTCTTCAATGGACCTCGCTTCAATATAAAGTGGAAGCCTGTTTTCGAGTATTCTGCTCAAGTGTTTAGGTTTAATGATTTCCTTGATCTTCTAAACCATTTTCATATTCTTATACATTTTAAAGAGAAAAGAGAGACAATGAAGATGATAAAGTCATCAAGCTGAAAATATAATGTTTCAGCTTTAAAAATAAACAGTCTGGATGAATATTTTTAGACACGGTTATTAAAAAAAATGTATTGTAAAATAATTAAGCCAATTACAACTTAGGTCAATAAAGAATTTTTATTTTGGTTGCTTTGTATTAAATAGTTACCATTAAAATAAATAATTTATCAAAAAAATTGATTTTCGTAAGAATGAAGTCGCATTCTTCACCTCCACGTGAAAAATACTGAAATCCTCGCATTTCGCCGATTGAGATACTGCCTGTTGATTTCAATTTTCATTACAAACTCTAAAACTCAATTTAAAGTTTTAAAAATTAATTAGATTTAATAAATGAGTTAATATTTAAAAAAAAATTTCAACATCAAGTGTCATCCACTACAAGCTTAAAAATTGTATTTGGACTTGAACGAATGACTAAAAAGCATTTTATTAATGATGGAAAATTTGAACAAGATATATAATTATATATAGGGAGAGTGTGAACTAATAGTAAGAATTTAATAAATCCTTTTGGTGAAAGCTTTTTTTTATTTTTCTTTCCTGTACTTCTACTTTTTCAATCCTTTGAATAGAAATAAAACAGTCTATTTCAATTAATTAAATTTCGCTACAAAAGTTTTGATTTGGTGTAAATCCCTGTCAAGTTCAAAGAACACTAAGACTCTAAATGCGGAGCAATGCCCCAAAATGAGGAAAAATTAAGCTAATATTTACTAATATAGTAAATGTGTCCTTAATATAAATGTTTGTTTTCCCAATAATAACTTTTTGCAATGGCTTAATAAATGAGTTATATGATGAATGACAGAGGAAACTGTAAAGTAAATATCTAATGAAATAATATAATAATATATCAATATAAATTATGAATTTATATATTTTTCTCTGCCAAATTAATTCAGAACTTACGGTACCAAAAAAAAACCATCTTGACAATTAGAGTGTGTAGTGGATTATTTCATGTTATAATCTAGCAAAGAAATCATTAATAATTACTGTAAAATTTAGAAACATATAAATTAGCTTCTTTGTTTTTTACAATTTTTCATTTAGATTGAAAATTTTTAATTGACATCATTTCAAAGTTACAGTTTTGGGCTAAGTGGCTTTTAACCGAACGAAGATGACTTGGTGTATTAACATGCATCTTAGATCATATACACATGGGCAGGTTGTCACCAATTAGACTGACAGCTGAAAACACTTCGGCCGTTTTAGCTAATCAGCGCTGACAGGAGACGGGGAATATTCAACTGGATTCGATTTTATGTAACTTCGCTCTGCATATCGTGCGAATTGAATGAAGAGATGAATATCGTCGCAAAAACATCAAGAAATTAGTTGAATAATGTCATTATTTGACATTACATGTAATTCAAGGACAGACAAAATCTGACACTGTTGATCTTAAAAGATTAATTTATATCAAGTATTTATCAAGAGATGAATTTATAACAAGTGTTATTTGTATATTAGCTCTAAGTATTTTTATTCATAATGCTTTGGAGTGGCAAAATGCAAAAAAAAAAACTATATGTTGGCAACTAACGATGGAAATATAATCGATAATAATTGTAAAGAAACTTTTGCTGAATCTTATCCAGTGAATTTTGCTTTCTCTGATAATTTCTTCTTGTCTCTCTCTCTTTTCAAAAATTTCATTTCATTAAATTAAGCGAAATTAATTAAAATATGTGGCGATTTATTTCTATTTATCGAAAATTTGAAGCCTTTAAGAGGTTACGATTTTATTCAGGAGTGGGAGAGGGCTATTAAAACACCATGTTTAGGAATGATCACTCTTCTAATTTATAATTATTTTTAAACTTTTTTCTTAATTCTTAATTTTGCACTCAATTTTTTTATATTTGAATAATAATAATAATAATCTTATGCAAATAGCTGAAAATTTGTAATATTTTAAGAGTATTACATTACATCTTTTAATTTCTCTGATATTTTACGGTTGCATAGTTTCACGTTAGAATGTTAACAAATGCGTTTCTTACACATAATCTCTCTTTTTAAGTGATTGATAATTTAGAAAAATTTTGCTGATGATAAGTTATAACTTTTAAAGAGACTTGTTATTCTAACAACATTATACAGTTTATTCAAGTTTTTAACTGAACTTTTAATGGAAACTTTTTTCTTAAATTAATGAATTTAATTTATTTATGAATATTTATTCAAGTAACAACTTTCTTCCTCAAAAAATGTTAAAATAACAGTGGAAAATATATATGTATTTTTATGACGAATATTAAAACCAAATATTTATATCATAAAATTAAATCAGTATAGTAATTTTCGTGTACTTATCAAATATTAGATAAAAATTTTAAAAAATAGGAAAAATTATGGAATATAATTATTTTCTAATTTCTGTGTTTATTTTATTCACTTAAATACTTTAATAACTGTTTTAGATTACAAAAAAGAAACACAAAGCAAAATATAAAATCAGCCAAAGCAAGTAATTAAAAGTTTTTAGGAATCCTATTATTTTAAACAAGGCTTTGCTCTTTGCTTACTTCAATAATTAGCCTTTCGCTAAGGGATTTAGCATAAAAATTCCTTCTGTATCTAATGAGAAAATATTTAAAATCTTTAATCACGCTTTTAAATCTAACTCAGTGTCTGTTTTTTCCACATTATTTGAGAAATATTTTACCGTCTTTCAGCTATAGCCTCACAAAAGCTAATATCTTTTAATTTTTTTATGTAGAAATTCCAAAATTCAAGAAAACTCCAAATAGTATGAAACCTGATCAATCCTTATTGTATAATCAGTGAAGAATCTATTTGCAGAATATTTTCTTTGTGCAATTCATTTTAAATTCATGTATTTCAGTCTGTTTATGTAATTTATAAATCCTTGTATGATGTTACAAATTTTGGAACCTGTAGCATTAAAATATCGTGTTTTAATATTCAGAATCTGAGTTGGAATTCTTTAAGAAGATAAATTAATTTAGTGCCTTGTTAAATATTTTCAGTTCGTCAACTCACAATGAAAGTAAATTCTTAAACAAATTTATCACCGAATGATTTTTTTTGTATTAGAATACAGTCAAAATCTATGCTTCGCTCTTATTATGTATTCTAATGATTCAACTTAATTAATCTCGAATCATTCATTGATTAAATATTTGGCATGGAAATAATTTATTCCTATTCCTAAAACTTTCAAAGAAAACAATATCTTTTACTTGAATCTTACTGACAATATTTGAAGTTACTTAAAAGACATTGTAGATACAAGAATAAATTACTATTGAGTTGCAATGTAGCAAGTTGAATTTGCCTGCGTGTCATTCAGACAGTAACTGAATATTTCTTTGTCTTAATCAATTCAAAGCAATTAATCATTTTTTATCTTTCTTATTAAGCGAACTAATTCGTGTATCAAGATCTTTGTAGATACAAGAATTATGTGCGTTATTTTTAGGTTATAGTCAAAGCCTAAAAAGGGGAAATGTTGTAGTTTCTTATGAGATAATCATGTATCTATATATAATGGTTCACGAATGTAGAGAGGGAAAGTAGTTTGCAAAAGTAAACCCCCAACTTGAGCGTACAAGTTTTTGCTTTCTGGATTTTCACTTATTGATATCTTTATAATTCATAATATGGGATTCAGAAATGCAATTAATGCATCGATTATAGAAAATACAATTTCCAGTCTGTTTCTAATTTCCTTTACTTGCTAATGGGCCTCTTAACATTATAGTTGGTCCAAAAATATTGACGATATTATTCTTATCATAGGTTTATCTGATGATAGCAAAATCACCAGAAATTGTCAATACAATTCCCTGCCTTTTTCTAATTTCCCTCACTTGGTAATGAACCTCTTAATATTATAGTTGACACAAAAATATAGGCGATATCATTTCTGTAACGTGTTTTTCAGATGACAGCAAGATCATCAGAAACTGCATTTGTATTTGCAATTTTGCAATTGGTTTTGGGATTTATTGAGTTATTTATAAATATGCCTTTTCTTTTTCCAATAACATTTCCTTCCCCTACTGATTGAGCTATAACATTTATAAACCTTGTGTTATATTTGTAATAAGGAATCTATTCTCGAAGGGCCACAAATTGATCATATGCTTCTCAATTAATTCGAAAAATTGGACGAGAAGAATGTTGCGTAGATACCAGTTTTCTTGCATGAATTACAGATTACAGCTTCAGATGATAGATTTCACAGTTATCACTTCACAAATTGTTCGTTACCTGAAGGTTTGATTAATTTTAATTTTGTATTTGCTTTAAAAACATTCTTATTAAAACACAAGAGTTTATTTTAAATTCAGAGACTGATTATAAGAGTTTAAATTATCATTTAAATTATTTCATAATATATTTGTATTTAGATTTAAAAATTTAATTTTTTTAATTATATATATTTTTTAAATCGCCATATTCCGAAATTCTATTTATATTAATCATTTCATTTTTATTGACGCTATTGCAAAATATTAACAATTTATTTTGTTAATATTTTTGCTGTTTAAGTTACTTATTTTTTTTTCAGTAAAAAAATTCTTAAAGCAAAGCGCACTCATTTACTCATAGAAAATCTTATCATGTTATATACGTTATAATTTGTGCAGGAAAAAGTTAAAGTGTGTTAATTAGTGGCAAGAAATGATAAATACCCATAATTATATTTAAAAAAAACATCCCACCTATTATTTTTGAAGGGTAGAAGTTCGGAAACACTTTAGGGTCTTAACGGTTTATATTATATTATTGTATATTACATATTCTGGATGCAACAATGTTGCCATTTACAAATACTATTCTTATTATCAAAATATAAAATGGATTTTTTTACTGTATTTTAAAAGAATGTTCCGATTTAATATTTATTCCGATTTTATTCCGGTTTAATTTTTAAGCTCAATTTATTTTATTGATAAAAATTTTGCTTTTTGAGTTACTTATTTGTTTCCAGTAAAAAAAAACAAAAAACCCCCCTTAAAACAAAGCTCCCTCATTTGCCTATAGAAAATCTCATCTTCTTATGTACGCCATAAATTTTGCATGAAAAGGTAAAAAAAGTTAGAAATGTATTTATTTGAATTAGTGGCAAGAAATAAATTCATATATATATATATATATATATATATATACATATATAAGATTTAAAAAATCCCATCTGTTATTATCTTCTTAATGATTTATAATATATCCTTCTATATTACATGTTCTGGGTGCAACAATTTTGTCCTCTGTAAGTACTATTTTGACTATCAAAATAGAAAATGGATTTTCAGCATGATTTTTGAAGAATTGTCCGAACATTGAGATGTTAATCAAATGCGCAAAATTTTCGTAAAGTACTATATTTAGCCCTCTCAAACTTCATTGAGCATTAATCTACGCCCACGTAAAACTGAAAATCTTAATGAGTTGTATGAGCATAGAAGGGAAGCAGCAAATATTGAGGGGCATTAAATTGAAATACAAATACAAAACTAACTAATAAGTAAATATTCAAATACAAAAAGGATAATGGAAAAAATAAAAACACATAGAACAAATAAGAAATGTACATACAAAAGAAAAACAAATACAATTACATTTTAAATTTGTTATTCGACATATTTTCATCACTAAATGTTTTACAGCACTGAAAAATGGGAGAAAAATATTTTATTTTATTCAAACATTTTATTTGAAAATAGTTCAAAAGAACCTAGAAAAAAGCGGGCGAGTATGTTTTGATGAAAGCTAAATATTTTGCCAAGGGAAAACAAATGCAAAACAAACGGTTATATGTGTTCTAAGTTAAGAAATAAAAGAATGTTTTCAACTTATTTAATCTATTATGAACCTCTTTTTTTTGTTCTCTATCTAATAAGATTCTGGCAATATTTAAAAAAATTTAAATGGACATTTTTACATTAAAAGTAAAGTTTACAAACAATTCTATTTTAGGAAAACACCAATTGTTATAGCAGTTGGATTAAATGCCGGAATTTCTTTTTCAAACAACAGATTGCCTCAATTTCCCCCCAAATGAAAGAACATTTTTCCTGGCACCAATATTAAAAAAAGAATAGATCGCGTAGTCATAAAGTTTGAAGACATTAACAAGAAATAAAATAACTTTATTATAATATTTAAGTAACATCTGGAATCTTAACAATATTTCTACTTTAAAAAATTTTTCTTTAGATGCGCTTTCAACTACATTTTATTTCTTCATTCAGACGATATGTATAAATATGCATATTTCAACAAATAAATTCAGGAGTTAAAACGCTACATTAAATTAATTATCACAATTTCTTATCAAATTTTTTATTACAAATTACATAAAAATGTATAGCTTCTTGTTATTTAATTAAATCATCAAGTCTTTAAACAATCCTGATATCTTTAAAGCACATCAACGTGTAACCTATAAAAGACGGCAGGATAAAAAATATATTTAAAAAGTTACTTTTGTTTTGGCCAAAAAGTATTTTAACTGCCTTTAAAAAAATCTGTATAAAGATGTATATTTCAACAGATAAATTCCGTAGATAAAACTCTGCATTAAATTAATAACAAAAGTTCTTATCAAATTGTTTAGTACAAACTACATATAAAAAACGCATATCTTCTTGTTATTTCATTGAATCATTTTGTCTTTAAATAATCTTGATATCTTTAAAGCGCTTCAACGTATGAAGTATAAAAAACGGGAGGATAAAAAATATTTACAAAATTACTTTTGGATTAAAAGTATTTTTATTGCTTTAAAAAATCTGCTCTATTATTTTATAAGACTGCTGTTGAAATATCTAATTGATTAATCAGAAAATATATATTCCAGACATTATATAGCGCAGAAAGATAATAATAAAATTAAAAAGAGCAAATATTGCTTAGATTCTTTTCCAGAATTGATTCCAATTTTAGTGTGAACGTCAATGGAAAAAGGTAATTTCCTTCATCACTTAATTAACGTTTTATTTAAGGTTTTTGAATTCAACTTTTCCAAAATTTCAGTGATCTACAGAAATCTGAAGGTTTTATTTTTTCCAGAAAAATCTATTAATAATCTAGAAAAATTAAGCTTTATCCAAGATCTCTAACTCATATCTACTGAGCAGCATTTCCTGAATTAAGCTGAAGTATTGACACATATTTTATAGCAAAATTTGAAAAGCAATTTATCAAGATAACAAACATAAACAGAAACTCATTGAATAATTAATTTATGTTAAACATTGTTTATTCCCCAAAATAAAATAAATCGATTGAAAAATTAGCATATTTTGTTAACTGATAACAATAAATTAATTATATCAACACGAGAGAGAGCTCTTCCATTTTTCCAGAGATAAAATAACAAAATTATGTTTACTCAGTTTCATTTTTTTCTATATATATTTTGTATTTCAGAAACGCAAATTAAGCTTGACTGGTGATAATGACGATGATTTTAAATTATCTTAAGAAAGTTAAATAAACTTTGAACGATTTTCTTAATACATTACAAGATTTTGTGTATTATGTAGTAAGATAAATATTATCAATTGCAAATGCTGCATATTAAATCTAAAGCAAAAACAAAAAGATGATACATCTAAGCATTTCTGTAAGGTTATAAAATATCTTGATGTTTTTAAATACATATTAAACTTAAGAATATTATATATTGTGAATGTGTTACAAAATGTCAATAATTATAAAGGTAAAAATGCTAGAAGCACATTGAAATTTTAAAATAATTTTCATAAATGAATATTTAATTTTTCTAAAATTAAAATGTATTTTTAAACGAATATACTAATAACCAGGCTAAATATTATTTAAAACTTATAATCTTGTTTAATTTAATTTTGTTTAGATTAAATTAGTTGTATTAATATTATTTGTTTAGATTAATATATAATTAATATTAGAGATACACTAATGTTATTTCAAGATTGACTCCGTTATTTGAATAGTAATCAAATAACGAGAACAGTTCTTGAATCAACGTTTCCTATTAAAATTTTCTCACTATTTACTAATTTTTAGTATCATTTAAAGTATGTAATATTTATATATTTGGCAAATTTTCGATGCTTTTTGGTCTCAGATCTGCGATTCTTCGAAACTCATGACATTAGATCTCATGGAGAATAGTAAATTCCAAATTATTTCTGAACAAAAGCGGGTGAAAGCGGATTAATAAAGTACTGTTTAAAATTCTAAGTCTATACGTAAGAAAAGAAAATGATATTTCTTATAATGATTAAAATTTAATATCCAAATCAAATGCTACGATCACAGCAACTTTTTTTTAATCTTGTAAATAATCAGTTTAAAGAAGAAATTTCCCTCAATACTTTGTAATAATTTTTTTGTTTAAGTAAAAATGTATGCTTATCCTTCTTATTTAAACTGATATTGATATAAAATATGATTGTTTTACAATAGATAAATTAAATTTAATCATGTCATTTTTCATTATTTAGTAGCATCTTGTATATAATTAAAATTGCAAGCAAAAATATTTTAAAGTTAATTAAATTTAATTCCCGTAGCAATTGTAAACATTTAAAAATTTCTTAAATTTCTCCAGCATTTAAATCGTAAGTGGATAAATTCATGAATGTCTTATATAACATTGGCAAATAATAATTGAAAAATATAAATCTTTGTCTTAAATTTAGTATTTTCTCTTAATCTAGCGTGCAATCTTTGGTGGTTAATGCACAACTTCCCAAAAATCAAATATGTATTTTAGAGGCATGTTTTCCATCTAATTTAAAACAAAATATGACAGAGAATGTAATTGCAATCATAAGATTACAAACCAAAATTAATTTTTTTTAATTTATTGCGTTTCGGAGTTATTGCATTTGCTTACATGAAGAAGTACAGATTGATGCCTTGATAGATGCGGTTCAAAATTTAATTTAATTCTATATGGTAGAGGCTTAAATTGTTAAATAATAGTTACGTTTTTGATTTATTGTATCTAATTTTCATGCGAAAGTAGAACGCATACCAAATAGCATGCTGGTGTATTTTCTATGTGAATAGCATGCCGGTCTAAATTATTGTTAACTGCATGCAATTGTAGAGAGATACTCAGCCGCCAACAGATTCTCTTAATATTTGATACATATCTGCATTTTAAATAGTAAAATGATAAATCAGGGTTAAAAATTCCTTGCAATTTTCTTTTTATGCGTTATAGCTATCGTGTTCACTTAAATTCGGACAGCCTGAATCTAGAATTGAAAAAATTCAGTTCTTTCGTAGAAATATTCACAGTTAGAAGAGAGCTAAAATACCAAATTTCATCCATGAAGCTCAGTGCTTTTGTTGTTGTTGTCGTTTTTTAGGTATCGTGTTATTGGCGCATCTAAGACTAAAAATGCGTTTCCAGGACTCGGGAAGATTTAAAACTTGGTAATTCGTCAAAATCTCGAGTTATATTATTTTGACTATTACCATATTTTTTTAAAACTATATGTAAGAGAAAGCAGCTGGATACTACTTTTTAAATGAAGTAAGAGCAAATAATATTGAAGCAGCTGAATACTACTTTATAAATGAAGTTCAAGAAAATAATATTAAAGCAGCTGGATACTACGGTTTAAATGAACTTAAGCATATCAACACATTAAAGGTTTCTTTGTATCATTCATTTTATTTCATAATTTGAGAACACATTATTCAAAGAAAGAAAAAGATAATGAAAATTATTTTTAAATCAAATTACTTCTTATTAGGGAGAAAAAAAATGATAGGCTAAGCTTTTTATTATAATATTTAAAAAAATCGTTCATTCTGTATTAGGTGCAGATTACGAATATTTAAATTTCTTTGATGGAAGCAATTATATAATAATGGTAAATGTCATTTATATATGTACATTGGGTCAGTTTCCTTTCTTTTTCTCTCCATTTTGACTCTTTAGAGATCAAAATATAAGAAGAAAAAAATGAATTTATTATTGAGTACGAGGAATATTATCCATATAAAAAATAAAATACCTGAACTTAGATGAAATTAAATTAAAATTTATATTAATATTTTTAAACTTTTCTTTAATTCTTTGTTATTTATAATGAGATGAAATGTAATAGTCAATACTGGAAGTATAATAATTAATAAAAAAATGAATTTAATCTTGAGCAGAATATTACCCATTTTAACAAAATGAAATGGCTGAACTTAAGTTAAAATAATATATTAATGTTAAAAAACTTTTGTTTAATTATCTGTTATTTATAATGAGATGAAATGTTATTGTCAATAATAGATATATCAACATAATTTTTTGCCCTTTTAACTTATTTGATACAGACATAAATTAGAAGCAGCTTAGATAAATAAAAATAAATTTAATGACTGAATACTTTATACTTCAGTTTATCATCAATTTAAAGAAATCTTGTCGGTATAGAAATTAAACTAATTAAATGACTATTTTTTTCCACTTTTTTTCCTTTCTTATATTCTATAATTAACAAATTGTAATTTTTTTTGCAGAATGTAAAGCTTTAAATAATGCAAAATAAATGTTCTAGTACTTAACCGAGGAAATATTAAACCTCTTAGAAAAGTAAATAACTGAAGTCAGTGTAAGAAAACAAAACCTGGAAAATTTCTACTAATTAATTTAAACGCAATTAAATTGTTTTGACCCGAAATAAAAATAATGAAAATTAAGGATTCACGATTTGTTAAATCTAAATAAAACTAGGCTTTTAATAAGTCTCTCTCTAAGGAGTTCACAGGATAAATGCTTTAAAAATGAACCATTTAAATGAAGTTAATATGATAACTTTTCTTTTTTGTCATCTTGATGATTTTAAAATGATCAAAAGTAGTTTGATAAGTAACCGATATTATTTAGTTCAAGCATTTTATGTTGTTTTTCTCACTTGGAATTTTTTTCATCCTGTTTACTGTAAGAAGAGAAGCTGCTCATTATCGGCTCTTTATGTTATTTTCATTATTGATATTCTAAAAATAGATTTAAAAACTGAAATAATTAATTTTCTTTTTCATTGTCTTCATTAAACTATAAAACAAATAAAAATGCGCAAGAAATGTTTACGTATAGCTGCGCAAAGTATCTTTCTAAGACAATGCAGATAAAAAAAATGTTTATTTTAATAATCATGAAGTAGAAGCTTTGAAATACTAAATGCCGTAAATATTGTTGTATTAGAATAAGGTGATATACTGGAAGTGAGATTAGAAAATCATTTACTGATCAACTAAATTTTGTTTAGTTTATTAATTCGGAATAAAAAAGATAGTTATAAAATAGTATTTATTTTGTGACAATATTCGGAAAAGAGTTTACTTTTCTTACTTTTTTTTTACTTCTGCTGTAGCTAAGATTGAAAAATTCGAATTTCAGTGGTGAAGTTTTCAGATACTTGTAATTAGTATTATGACTTTTCAGCATTACAAAATGCATGCAATATTTTGAGAATATATATATAATTAAAAGTTTGATATTCTTAAAATAGATTTAAAAACTGAAATATTAATGTTCTTTCCCATCGTTTTTATGAAGTTATAAAATAAAAATATATACGTAAGTGATATTTATGTACCCGTGTGCTATGTATCTTTTTAAAACAATGCAGGTAAAAAAATGTTTATTTTAATAATAACGAAGTAGAAAACTTGAAAATACCAGATGTACTATACTTTATTCTATCATTTAATGTTTTTCGCTCCTTGATATACAAAGCATGAGATTAGAAAATACTTTACTTATAAACTAAATTCTGTTACAGTAGTTTAAAAATAATATTTAAATCGTGATATGATTCGAAAAAAATTATGAAAAAATTACTTATGCAGTAGCTAGGATTGGAAAGTTCAATTTTAGCAGAGGAATAGAGAGAATAAGTTTTTACATACATGTGATTTGTATTAAGACTTTTCAGAACCACAAAAAGCATGCAATAGTAGAGAATATATCAGTAGGTACTCAAAAGTGAGAGAGAGCAGTTCCTAACACTACTGATTTTTCTCTCTGCAAATTTAAGATCTTTAAGTAAAAAAACTAAAATAAATAACATATTCTTAAAATTAATAATTAAGAATCTGAAAAAAAAACAGCTTCAAAAAAATGACGGAATATATTTGTTTCGAATGTATTTCGTGAAATTCTAAGTTCATAAAAATTTATATTCTTCTTAAAAACCTTAGTGTCTCAGTAATTAATTGACAAACGATATTTATATCTAGTATAACTTAATTTTTGAGAAATGTAAACCATTTTGGTTCAAAATAGCCACATTAAAACCCAGTTGTAAAGTAGCATTAAGGCTATTTAGGGACGGTACTCGTAATTTTGAACTACAGTCAGATGAGGAGTACGACACCTGACTTGCCCCCTTCTCCAAACTTCTAGACCACACCAGCGGAAGGATGTTTGGTCTCGACGGATTTAATGTTTACTAGACCTCTCCCCTTTTTTTACTTACGTGACTGTTCTTCTGTGGAATCGGTGAATCTGATGTGAAACTTTCTTGTTTCGGAGCCTTACCACTAAGCCACCACGAACAGGGTAAATCGATCATTTCAGTTTATCATTGCTGAAGCATTGTTTTTGCCATCTGATACCACCATTTAATTTAGTAAGTTATTAAAAGCATAATGTCGAATTAATTGAGCTGTTGATGGAACGATTTTTGCTGTCCTAGAAATATTTCAAAAATATACAAAATCTTTAAAATCATATAAAGAGGACGGAAAGCTATTCTTATTGAAATATATCTATGTTTAAAATGAAAACTCCTTGTTAAAAAATTCATGAATTTTTTACCCATGATAAGTTTGGTTTGATACCCGTATATGCAAGCAACTTTTCTTTTCTTGCTAATATGTCATTCAAGAATATCAAGCCGATTTTCTTTAAATTTGAAAAGTAGAAAGAAGATGTCATCACTTTTTGCAAGGAAACTTTTTTGATTATCATGCACAGCTTATGTAGATATTTCAAAATATTATACTGATACTCTTTTGTCATTAAGTGCTTTTTAATTTATTTATACCTTATTTTGCTTTCCATAAGTTATCTTGCTAATCCCAGTGAAATGTTCTTACACTGGTGCGGTGTGAAAGTTTGGAGAAGAGAGATCCAGCCATGGTGTCATCTTCTTCACCTTACCATGGTTCAAAATTACAAGATCCTTCCAAAATTAGCACTAATATTGATTTGAGAAGGGGTGTTAATATAACTTGACTGAACGAAACACAGTAAACATTCAGCTATACTCATCAAAATCAATTAAATTAGTTGGTAAACAAATTTACAATTATTCCTCACTACAATCAAGAATAATTAGTAGCCATTTTGGTTATTTATGTCACAGTATTTTTCAGATTTGCCCAACTTTTAGATTTTTGAATAAATGGATTAAAAGTCTTTTAAATTTCTAATCGAAATCAGCGACGAAATGAGTTGAAGGACTGCCACGTCCTTCCTCAATTCTATTTTGAACAATGCAGTTACAAAATGTGACAGGCGTTTCCCTGAAGTATGTTGCATATGCTTCTAAATAATTAACTTTAGCTAGATTAGCGTATCCTTTGCAGAAGCTCCGATTTATCTCATACTTTGACTGCGATTAAATAATGAAGATAAAACTTGGTCAGACATTTCATTCTCTAGACCTCTCGCATCACTCTCATATGTATATGCTTCATGCAGAATTGTATATTTAACATGTAGCAATTCCGAATAAAATGCACATTTTCGTTGGAATCGAGTCTTAAACAGGTAACCTTATGATCTAATAACCGACACTATGTCAGGCCAGACGGCATCCTGGCATAGGGATAGCGCGTCTTCTCCGAGAGCTAGGTGTCCATGGTTCAAGTCTGGGTTCGGGCATAGTTGTTCTTCTGGGTTCTATCACTAAGATTTTTGAATGTACCCCTCCCCCCGTAAAAAGGGTCATTGCAAGCGAATGATATGAGTGAGTAGCTAAGTCTTACTCTTGGTCCTAGTTGCTCTACTTCAAAACAACAGACTCTCCTTTCGGTTTAAAACTCTCTGATGCCTCGAAGAAGCTTGCCCATGGCAAGTACCTCTAATAATAATTACAACTACAGACCCAGACGCTGATATTTTGTTTCTTTGAGACAAAAGTAATTTACAGTCAGTACTCAAATGTATCATATTAAATATGTATTCTAGTTCATAGAATCTTTATATTGCCACTTAAAATCCTTATTTTTCAAAAAGAATAATGTGCATCGCCTTATAAATTAGTTAATAGTTTCTTGACATAATTTGCTCTAATACTTCAATTTATTAAAATGTGTGCATAAATAGGCTGTAGTAGCTCTTTGGCATCACTTCTAGTGGATGGAAATCAAAGTTTTCATTTTTACAGTAACCGTATAGCTTTAGGGCGAAATGTTAAAAGGCAGAGGAAAAGTGAAATCCATGCTATATTACACCGTTCCATTTGTACACAGGCAGACTTAATTAGTGTTTATATATAGCCATCGTCATAGACAGCAATTACGTCATATACTAGACACTACCCTCGCATTTAATACATCGATGTGTTTCAGAGCTTGATCTTAGAACATTTGATATAAGATAGCGGCTCATTTGCAAAAGCTAAGATCGGATACCCATATTTAGCGGGTCGCTTACCAAAGAAACTGTAATAAGAGGATATATGAAATGATACCCATATTTACCATATATGAAATGATGCCAATTGTTATCATTCATAATGAAATGATAACAAGACAAAGGCACAGCTACGAGGATGAAAAATATAATGTTTTATTTCATTAATTTAGACTTTTGCATATTCAATACCAAGAATATCATTACTGATTAAGATTTTGTAAAAAGAATAAACAATCAGAACATATTAATAAGGATTGAGAAAAATTTTATTATTCTTTTATGAATAAATATTATAAGATTTCCGTGTCTTTTTTTTCCTTTTAGAATTAAACTACTTAGTGTCCAAACATGGCTCCAAG
Organism: Argiope argentata; assembly: GCA_026289955.1. Taxonomy (NCBI): domain Eukaryota; kingdom Metazoa; phylum Arthropoda; class Arachnida; order Araneae; family Araneidae; genus Argiope; species Argiope argentata. The sequence goes on from JAOUZG010050968.1 coordinate 1,421,846, forward strand.
AAGAAACTCAGCCATTTTATTTATAACATAAAAGAAGGAATCGATTAAATGGGAAGTGATATCGATACCAGGCGAAAACACTTAACGAGCGATATTTAAATCTTTCAAAAGGGCTATCGGGAGACAGCAATTTAACATTGCATCTCTTGCCGTTACGTCCATGGATTTAATTATCGAAAATGATGGGAAAACGTTATTAAATACCTCCCAATGATTCATTCAGCCTCACAAAGCGTTAAGACTACAATTTCTTAAATTGGATCTACGCATTAAAAACACTCCGAGTACGAAAACTGCATCTTTACGAACAACTTTGTTTATCGTGCAGTTCAGATCTTGAGCCTATTTCATTGGAATCAAAGATCGACTTATTTATCTTCGGAAGCTATAATGAGGTACTTTATCTTGGGCGTACACTTTAGAATCGAAAGTAAAAATGTAAAAAAGAATTCATTCACAAAAAAGAGTTTTTACAATTGTTCAAGTTACTGTGAAATAACATATTCCCACTTCAGTGAGAGGAAAAGAAGTGCGTATAGGGCTCTCACCTTTATGGACCTATAAATTAATTTCAATTACTTTCAGGTTTCAGCTTGATGTAGTTAATTTATAAAATAGTTAAATTTTCAGATAAAATATATTTGTGTATGGGGGTGAATGGATGATTTAATACGCTTTTTAAACTCTTTAAAAATAATTATGGTTTTTAATACTTCTTGAATTCGGTAAGGGACAAGTAATTTGCACTTTTTATTTTGATATCACATATGAGCTTGGTATTATCTTCAAACTGCTAAATTCACGTTACAAAAATTATTCAATAATATCCGCAGGGCAATTTAATTATATTTACGGATAGCGGCAACTCATTATGGGGGTAATGAGGTTGAAGACAACTTTGCTAAAACAGGAGCTATTGAAGAATTTGTGCCTACTGAAACTCTTACACTTATAAACATTTTCCCGAGAGATAAAAGCCAAAATGAAACCATTTGGCATATTCCACCAGTAAATAACTAGTATAAGAGTAGTCGTCCAGAGGAATCTCTAACTTTTGATTGGAGTAAGTAGAATTCTATAAGTAGCTATTTTTACTCATTTACTCGGTTTTTATCTTAGAACTATGAAATTTTCTGAAGATGCTAAGCGTTTTCAAATATACATCAAATTTTTTACGAAAGATACTTCCCCTGAACACATTTTTACTTGTCTAGACCTCTCCAGCAGGATATTATTGACAAACCATTATTAGTATTGTACTTCTTCAGGGTGCAGAATTTAAGTGACTTAATACAGTTCTGCTGTTCTTGAGGATGCGCAGCTGCAATTATATTTACTTCCCTGTTTGAAGTAACAATAACGCTATTTCAAGGTCACCGTAATTTTCAGGCGCAGTCAGATGATCAAGACGTCGCCTTAGACGGCACCATCGGCAAGATATCGCTTCTTAACATCTGGTGAACCTTTAGCCTTGTCAAAATTCAAATGCAATAAATCAGCTTAAAAGGCCAAATTTGACATGTATTTAGGACTTCTTGGAAAATAAGAGTTCTCTAAAAAAGGGGTTTCCAAATTTCCAATAAAACATTTAATTGAAAATTATTCGAAATTTTAATTTTTTTTCAATTTTGTATTTATATATATTCTTCTAATTCTAATAATTTTTAAAAAAATATATTTAAATTACATTTTAAAAATAATTTATTGTTTTATTTATTGTGCTTAAATGCATGGGCACCGGAGGTGATTCTAAATATATTTTTACTTATATATTATCTTTTATATGTTCTTGAGAATAAATTTCTAAAAATTATCTCAAGAAAAACGATTCAAAGTTGAAGAATTACGAAACGATGAAATTTCTTTTAAAAGCAATTTTTTGTATATCTTTGATTTCATATAACTAATGATACCTAAAACAAATGAACTATATGGGAAAAGTTAGTTTGAACAATTACTAAAATCAGCCAGAGACGTTGTTTTTGAAATATACAGAAAATTTTATTGAGAATGATAACGAAGATTTTCTGCATAATGTAACATAAATTAAATTCAACAAATATATTATATCTTTATTTCTTACTGCACTTGTATAACGCACTGATAAAGAAAGTTTTCAAAAATATCGTGAAATGTAAGTGGAGGGTTGTGTTGAAAACTATTATTAAAAAGGAGCATAAAAAAATAAGTCAATTTTATTAAATAATTACAATTAATATAAACAATTTATTAAAAAATTATTGAATTTCGTAAGAATTGAACTCGCATTCTTTACTTTCACATTAAAAATAGGGAAATTATTGCATTTTACCGAAACTGCCTGTTGATTTCAATTTTCATTACAAACTGTTAAAACTCTATTTAAAGTATTAAAAATTAATTAAATTTAATTATTGTATTGATATTTTCAAAAACTGTATTAAAACCAAATGTCTTTCACTACAAGTTTAAAAAAAATGTATAAAAATATAAAAAAGAATTTGAGTGGATGAATAAAAAAGTATTTTATTAACGATTGAAAACTTGAGCAAGATGTCTAAATGTATATAGGAAGAGTTTGAATTAATAATAAGAATTGTAATTAGGAGTATTATACCACATTTTTTTGTAAAATCTGAGATTTTTAAAATATTTTCTACGTCTGGATACTCTGTGTCACAAAAAAATAATTTTGAGCTTTAGAATATTTTTTAACATTAAAAGAATTTTAAAAAGATTAGTATTTTAAATATCCATTCAAAACTTCTTTATATTATTTGCCCCTATTACTAACACAATTTATTGACTAATAGATTTCATTAATACTTTTCCTATGTCCGTAATTCTTTTTCGTAAAATCCTCTATGAATGAATAAACATTTTCTAAAATGGTTTCAAATCCATCCAATGCCATTAATGGCTTAGTAACATAAAATCGAAAGCAACAAAAAAATTCAGATGGTATTTTCAGAGACGTCTAACAAAAATGAAAATTGGAGTAGTTTTAACGTTTGAATAAGCTCTTTGCCATTTGAAAATATTTATTTGAAACACGAAAATGCATTTAATTCTAATATTTATTTCTTCTATGTAGTTTTGTATTCAATAAGTAAATTAATTTTCAATACCATGTATAATTTTTTTAAAATTATTTGAAAAGATACTTTGAAATATGATTTACATTCATCTATAAGTACATAATGATAATTTAGGAAAGCTCTTTCATGAACCACATATACTTCAATACCGACGTATAAAAATTTAATTTAATTTTCTTATTTCGCTTATTTCTCATAAAAAATCAAAACAACAAAAGCTCAATAAATTATATATATTTTAAAAGCTTAAACTAAAATATAATCGACCATGAGTAATTATTTTGATAAGAAGAGTTATATAGTTTTGGACATCAACCAATTCAATATTCATTCAACAATTCTATTTAAACATTCTGCTTTCTTTTGCAATCAGATATTTTTCGTATATCAGAAAAGCCTTCTTATCAATCTTTACGAATAATGTTTCAAAATATCTCCTTGGAGCTCTAAGAAAAAAAGTTCTAGAAAAAGAAAGAAATATGGTCTCATTTCTATTTTATTATAAAGTAATTTCAGGAAAAACCTTTAATATAAAATAAAGCCGATTAGAATCCAGAAATACAATTCTGAGAAATATTTGTTATAATAATAAAAATAATCTTGAAGAGGACAAAAATTTCTTAAATAAAACATGTGTAGTAGAAATATTTCAAAGCTCTCTTAAAATAGATTTTATTTTGTTTTTCATAAAGTTCTTAATCTGTTTTTGAACAGAATCATTCAGAGAAAATTTAATGAAAGAAGTACATTGCATTTTTTACGATTAAAATATTTATTACTACGAAACTTCAGAGAATTATCTCAAGATAAATTAAATTTAAGTTTTAAAAGTAGAGTTTAAAAAATAAATTTTAAAATTTATTTTGAGTTTGTTATTCTTTTGTAAAAATTAATATACTTAACAGTTGATTTAAATTTAAATATGTTTTTACTGTAGAATATCACATATTTTATCAGTTGATCGCTGTTTAAATTATTAAATTTTAGATTTTAAGATATTATGAAAAGATTGATTAGTTCTTGTAAGCTCTTTTATATATCATAAACTTTAGAAAAATAGAAACTCTTATCATTAATGAGCATTTTTATCTCAATATAACCTTTAGTATCATCTTTATATTTCAGAATAAGTCTTATAACTTTAGTTCCGTAAATGATTTTGCAAATTTCTAAAATGATATAAGATCATGTACAAATGTATTTTGCTGGCCGTTCTGTAAAAACGCGTCACTTTTTGAAATGATTTATGTTGATGAAAAATGTTTTTTTTTCGACACATCTAAGAAAGACTAGAATGATGATGAGAGGCTCAATCTTTCACAAACTGTTTTCATAAACGAGTAAAAATAAAATGGTGTCCTTATTTAATTAGAATCATCAATGAAGAGACTTATCGTTCAGAAGATTAAGAGGCTTAGAATCAAAAATATATATATATATAGTATCTAATACACCTTTTTTAGACAAATTGTTTTCGGTAAATGGTCAGTAAGCTCATTTCTTTTGTTTATAAAAAAAAATGTCGGAAAGAAGTAGATTCTAAAACCAGCAATTCGGTTTCACTACCAAGCTATCTATCACAGTTCTTCTCAAATTATTAATTTTGATGCAGTGTTTTGACTGTTTAAAGTGATCATGGCAATAATGTGGTTTTTCACTATTAACTACAATATTGTAGGCGGATTACTTTTTCTACATACATTGACCTACGTTTATGAAAAATGCTGGAAAGGAAAGTATAGAAAATATTTCAACGTTGCTATGCCAGAGCTTAGTCAGCATTCTTGACAAGCAAACTTGTTAACATGTTCTTCCAATTGTGTTATTATTAGATAATTTGTGTTTATAATGCTTTTCCAGATTTTAGTGAGTATGCTTGACGGACTAGCCTTTGAATATATTCTTCTAATTGTGCTATTACACGATTTTTTTTGTCTATAAGGCTAATCCTGAGTTCAGTGAGCATGCTTGGATGACAAACCTGCAAATATATTCTTCTAATTGTCTTATTACTAGACAATTTGTGTTTATAATGCTTTTAAGAGTTCAGTGAGCATACTTGGCAGACTAGCATGTGAATATATTTTTATAATTATGATATTACTAAATTACTTTTGGCTCAAATGCTTTATATAATGTTTTACCAGAATTCAGTCGAGTGTGCTTGTCAGATAATCATATGAATATATAACATGTATACAACATTATAAAGCAATGGATGTTAGTATTCGAGAGTTTTATAATTGTAAATTATTCTACGAAATAAGTACTATATTATTTATATTTTTGATGGCCCTCTTATATGAGAGATATGTACTTCAATTATCATGATGCCAATAGTATAAATATGTATTTTTGGCTCTTTAACTATTGTCCCAAAGAAAACTAATAGATATTTACAACGTTTTAGGAATGCATTTTGAAAATATGCTCTTCAAGTACTTAAGGAAAAATGCTTTGATTGAATGATTTAATTCATTTGAAAATTCCATTCGTAAGAAGCTATTTTTAGAATTTCAGAGAAAAGAATGTCGAGAATATTATTTTTACATGCAAAGCAATTTATTAAATATTTTTATTAATGGAAAATATTCTGTATTACAAAGTGAAACCCTGAAATACAAATTTTAAATGAAGTAAACGAAATAATTTTTTATTAATGTTTTGTATATCAGCTATATTTTCTTGTACTTAAGACAATCAAAGGAAATTCAACATTGTTGTTTACAGAATAAAAGTTATCTTTCCAAATCACAGATTTCACAACTATTTTTTTTCAAGTGTGGAACTTTTGATAGCGGAAATTAACTTGCAAACTTAAAACCTGATATAATGCACAATTCTTTTAAAAGAGAAAGATTACAACTTGTTGGTGATTATAATTAGGGTAAAATAGCACAAAATCTTTTTTTTACAATATAAGCTTTCATAATTTATCATCTTAAAGCTCCTAGCTTATGGATAATATTTGGCCCATAAGTTATATTTAGAATTTTCCATTTACTTACTTATTACTAAGGTTTTTCGGCACCTAACCACATTTTCTTTACATTAAATTTATTTAAAGAATTTTAATATTTCCGTAAATTGTGGAAATAAATAGAATAAGTCATGTTAAAGATTAAATGTTCTTGAATTTGATTCCAAGCTTCAGTTCAATGTAGTTATTTGCACTATAAATTATACTATATTATATTAATAACAGCTATATTATATTAATAACCCCACTATATTATATTAATAACCACTATATTAAATTAATAACCACTTTCTGATATTATAATTCTTAAATAAGCTTTGGGTATTGAAGGCATTTATTTAAAATTGAAGATAATTTTTTTTATTTTTCTTCCCTTAAATTAAATCCTAATTAACTATATAATGGATTGAAATTGAATCTAAACAGGAAATTTATTTATGTCAATTTTTGATATATACAGAACAATAAATTGATTTTAGTTTGATAATTTCGAAAAACTATGAACAGAAACGTTTAATTCGATTTAATCAAATCCTCGAAGGAGTCTCAGATCTGATAAATGGCTCTTTTGTTATTTAAACGTTTTTGTAAAAAGCTTTGTGAGCGTTGTACTGACGTTTTGAAAGAGCTTAACAATTTATTTTTAATTTCATGAAAATAGATCGTATCTTTTTATTTGAGTATGAATTCACATGAGGTAAATAAATCACTGAAGCAGTATTGAAGTAATATTTATTAAATAATCTCCTTGATAAAGAAATAATTCTCGTTTTTTCATCTGTTAAATTTTCTTTCAAATAAATCAATTTCTCGTACAGTATTTTTTATATTTATTAAAGCTCATAATAAGCATGAAATCAAATTCTGGTTCTCATATTAACTCTAATAACTGATTTTATTTTCCTGAATATTTATTTATCCAATACATTCTTCGTGTTATATGCTACGCATGTATAAAATGATAATAAAGGTTTTTTTTTTTGTATTGAAAGTTCTACAATCATAAATAAATTTCTTAGAAAACTAATTGGTCTATCATGGAGAATTTTACACGCTAGATCTCTAAAAAAATTAATATTTTCTGACATAAAATAAAGAAATGGATTAAAATCATTCTCATTTCTTTTCGACAATCCCTTTTAAACTCCTAACCAAACTATAATTGAATTGAATTTGAATTTCGAAATTATTTGGTTTTCTAAAATAAATGTTATTTTAGAAAAATTAATGTTATTTGAAATAGAGAAAGAGACACAAAAAGCCAATTTTGTGTTTGAATGAAATAATTTTTTTCAAACATCCGGTTTTACTATCTTAGGTATCACAGCTGAACTATTACAGGAGACATATACCCCCTACAATAAATGCAAAAACTGAATTCTAAGAGAAGGCTTTTTGTCTTTCCAAGAAATTCTATTCTCCTCAGATGTTTACTTTTGAGCTATTTCTAGTACACTGTTACTTTATATTTCGAATGTGTCCAAATTTTTACTATCACAAGAAAGTTTCGCAATAGTACCCATTGAATTGTTATGGAGTATTCCTAGAAATACTTCTATTATTTTATCATTCGCATGCTCAAAATAGTACAGAATATTTCCCAATATTAATGTAAGGAGCATGATACTTGGAATTCCCTTTTATTAAGTATTATCATAGTACTTTAAGTCTTATTAATTTAAATGGATCTACATTTTGGTAAATTAAAATATTGTGAAAGCAATGTCTCTTAAAATAGATCTTCATTTGAGGGTATTATTCCTCTATTTAATTAAAAGGTATTTTACGTAACTGATTTGCTGATTAGTTGGTTGGTTGGTTTAGGGCCCATGAGAAACTAAAGTGGATCATTAGAAGAAGCAACAGCTTCTGCAATATCAAGTAGCTTATGTGAGTAAAGTTCACGAGTGACGAGGATCTAATTTAAATGAAATGGAGTACTTAATTACAACAGGTCATTCACAGATATTTATAGAATGAGTTGAACTATGGAAGAGTTGTATTAAGATGGGGTTTAAAGCTTCTATAGTCATTTGATAATTTCCTGGAATAAATATTTTTGATTGTTTAGTTTACAAAGTGTTTTGAAATTAATAGAAATTGATTGAATCTTTAAAATTCAGTATTATACGAAATTTTAAATTACTTATTCAGAATGAATTAAAATTTCATATTCTTACTCAGAATGAATTAAAATTTCATATTCTTACTCAAAATGAATTAACATTTCATATTCTTACTCAGAATGAAATAAAATTCCATATTCTTACTCAGAATGAATTAAAATTTTATATTCTTTTTGAGAATTAGCTAGAACTTGAAATGCCTTATTCAATCACGCAAATTAATTCTGTTTGAATTTTTTTGTATATATATATGTTAATTTTCAAAAAGATATATATATTTTTATTTATTTTTATTTATATTTTTGTATATATATATATATATATCAAATTGATCCTTACAAATAGGATTTAATGTTGATAAATTTAAACATTTTTCAATTTTTACTATTAGTTCGCACTCTCCTTTTATATATATATATATATATAAAATTCAAACTTTCATTCGTTAATAAAGTACTGTTTATTCATCCAAACAAACTTCTAGTGGATGGCATTTGTTGTTAATATAGTTTTTTCAAATATTAATTTATTATTTTTTATTAATTAATTAAAAACTAACTTTCTCACCAATATAATTTTTGATCAATTATTTATAGTAATTGTAATTATTAGGCTGGAATAACCCGGTTGGCAGGTCGTTGGATTTGCATTCCTTGTGCTGCGAGTTCGAACCTTCCAGCCCAAAACTCTCCACGTGCGGTGGACGTTAAATCCCTTGTGGTCACAAATTCTCCAATTGGAGAGTAATAACCTTGCGGGTATTGGGTCAGAGTTGACCATTCTTTGTTTTAGATCTAAATTACAATTTGTGGATGAATGAATTAAATGCATAAATGAAGTCCGCCATTTAAAATGGGTTCGTGACGTATTTGAGCTAGAAGTCAGATTTCTGCCCTTGAATGCTCAGGAGTCCATATCCTTAGAAGCTCCTGCACCCTTCCTTCCATTGTAAAGCTGAAAGAGAACAATAGTTGCAATTATTTAGTAAAAAGTAATTAAAATAAAAAAAATCCTAATAATCTAAGTGGAAATTGATTTTAAATAACTATTTTTATGTTACTTGATTAGCATATGTACGTAATTTTGAAAAATTAAATGATTAAACAAGAAAAGTTCTTCATTTTCATAAATTAATATCTGAAACTGTTTTATTCCTACATTATTTCAGAATTTTATTGAAGTTATTTACATTGTGGCGCCCATTTGGATTATTTTGTTCATGCAGCAATATCCATTTAAGAAAATAAATGTTTTATTTATTATTTTTCAATATAAGAAAGATTTTAATACCGAACTGAGAATATAAACCAAATAATTTAATTCCTATTTGAGATATTTTATTACGTTGACAAATTTGATAATAATTGTAATGTTTTAAGTAAACATATTATTTTACGAATATAACAGTGAATTAGATCATTATGGTTACTCTGTGGGAACATGAGTATAAATTTCTATTTTAGTGGATATAGCATTGCGTTGCGAACATTTTTAAAATGGGATTTCAATATTTCAAATTAGAGGAAATTTTAAGAGAAACTTTGAAGGATTATTTAATTCATGAATTATTGAAATTAGTTGAAGGATTATTTACTGTTAAAGCTACTAAGGAAGTCGATTGAATACTATGTATGGAAAATGTATAATTCTGTCAAGAGAAATTCAATAACATTTACTAACGATGAAGGTTGGATTCCAATTATGGTTTCATCCAATTTTTAATAGGGCTGTAGGGAGCTAATGCACATTTTCTACATATTTAACATTTATACAAATTATTTCATTGTTATCTATTTTTTTTATTGGAAACACTTTCGCATTATCTACACACTCTGAATTCATGAAGGTGCGAATTCTTTTTAAAATTTCGAATGAATTATCTTCAAACACAAGAGAATTAAAATAATTCGATACTTGTAAGATAACAGTGACTCATTCAAGAAAATGCACTGCAAATTATTTTATAATTTAATGAGCACTTGAACCACAATATTTCAGTGAACTGATATTTTAAAATATTATTTTGTGCATAGTGAGACAAAAACTTAATTATATTTTGGATTAAAATGATTCGATCACGTATAATTATATTTATAGGGAAGATAAATCTTAATCTAATTAAGGTATCAGTACTGACTGTTAGCAACGTTAGTTAAAAATAACATCAGAAAATTTCAATTCTAAAATTTGGCACCTTTTATTTTGTTTGTATCCATAGATGCAGACTGTATTTGGATGTATCAATAAAAAAACTTATAGCTTTCGGCTTAAAAAAAATAGCGTTTTTGTACACAAAATAATTAAAACCATAGTTAAAACATAAAGAAATAAATGAATTTAAATAATTAAAACATTTCATTCATTAAAAAATTTCTTCAAAAAGATAATTTCAAGAAGATAAGTCAAGTTGTCTGAATACAAGGATAAAGAACTGAATAAAGAATTGAAAAAGCAAACTGTTTCTGTTGTTGCTGCTAATGGCACTTGCTATGGACACGCTCGCTGATTCATCAGTGATTTTAAACCGAAAAGAGTGTCTTCTGTTTTGAAGTAGCGCTAACTAGTGTCCAGAGTACAATTTAAATACTCACTAATCACATTCCCACGCACAACCCCTTTTTACCTGGGAGGAGGGCACATTCCAACACCTTACATATAGAACACAGAAGAACAACCATGCCCAAAAACAGGAGGTCCAAAACACGTGGAAGACGGGTTACCCATTAGCCAGAACACAGGCAATAGTAAACTACTCTGAATACCAAAAACTACTGCCTATTATATACCTACATATGACTTTCCATTTGCGCTAATTAAAATCAATTCTGAAATGTCCCGCAAATGTTGGAAATCAAAAATAATAACTCAAAATTTCCTTCTATTCTTAATTAAGGATAATATACATAGTTTTGTCTTTTTAGTTGCTCTTGTATGTTTGATAATTTTTTAACAGGAACAGTTAAAAGGTAGTCAACCATTACATGCTCATATTTTAACTCCTCTTTTTACGCATTTATCATGATTTGTTGCAATTACGGTAATTTAGCAAGCTTTTTCAATGGTTTTACAATTAAAACTATTCTGCGTACCGAGGCAGAAAAACAAGCTTTGAATAGTAAGTCTCAAATTTCTATTGGTTAAAATTAGAACAGTCTTTTAAGTCTATTGTTCCTTCCTTTCTTGATATTTTTCGCAGAATTTGAAAATTCCTATTAAAAACTAAACTTATTATATTAAAAAAGAATCTTCAAAAGGGTTTATTTAATGTTTCTCGAAAAAGGGGCACAAAAGTTTAAGAACAAAAACCCTTCTTTCCATATAAGACTGAAAATCAAAGCCATCTCTCTAATTTATATCCGAAAGAATAATTTTGGAATTTTCGAAGAAATTTTTGCCATTTCTGCTTTTTTCATATCTTTCTAAAAATATGTTCTTTGATAAAATTATTTACTAGAGCCATTTTTAAGAATGTAAGAATCGGTAATGAATGAAAAATTTAATTACAAGTGCCCACGCGCTGATTTTCATTCGAGTGCTTGTAAAAGTACTCCTGCTTCTAAAGATTTTTTTAAAAAACTTTTTAGTGCACTTCTGTTTAACAGTCTTTCGAAAAAGTTGAATACTTTATTTTTCTTTTTCTTTTAATATAAAAAGTTAATTTTAACGAAAAGACGAAAAAAAACTCTAGCTTTATATTTCTTATTGATGCACAGAATTTAAATCTCATACGAGCGTCTTTCCCCGAAAGCATTTACAAATCAAAACACGCTCGTGGTTCTCAAATGAAACAGTTTTACAAAGATGTAAAAAGAAGCGTCTTTTTTACGGTAAAGAATTAAACCTGACAAAAATTCAACTTCTTTTTTTTTCTTTATCAAAAAATTTGAGAATGAATAAAAATAAGAAATCAAGAAGAGCATCATACAATTCAAACAATAACATAATACTCGGTAATTATTAAAGGCGTTTTGAAAAGTTAAGCTCAGACAGTCTGCTATCACAATAAGAATGGAATTTCATGTCAATGAGTCATTCTGGTTCATTAACGGCTTCACCTTTATTAGGAACATTGGATTTAAGGAGACAGTAGACTATTAAAAGCTTTTTTTTTTCTAACTTATTATTTAGAATTATGATATATTTTATGCTTGTATTCCAGTATACATCGTAGACTGGAATGTAATTATATTGATTAGCTGTAGAGTAATTATAAAGTAATTATATCTCAATAACTATCAGGATCGCTAGAATTGAGTATGGTTAAATATTTTTTTAAAAAAGTCATTATTAAATGAATCCTCCAAAATAATGTTGTAACTATAATTCGTGTCTTCACACGAATTATAGTTTTATATTTGTTCTCGTAAAATCATTTCAAATGGAAGAAAAAGACAAAATCCTCAAATTTTGTTCCCAGGACGTAATTGAACCAATATAAAATAGAGTTTTTAAAAAGTGTAATTGTTTTGTTTTCTAAAACTTCTAGCTATAATTCCAGCTATTAGAATTTAAGGCAATTTTTCCAACTGACTTTTTCAGTTATCAAGAAAATGAAGCATTGCATTATTTAGTAAAAAGTCGTTAAGTAATCAAATCCTTTATTTTAAAATATCATTAACCAAATGGATTAACTTGTCATATTTACTAAGTAAATGAGGAAATTTTGAATGTCAAAATTTTTTTGCGAAAATCACTGTATCGTAACTGAATAATTTTCGTAGTAAATTAGCTCTAAACTACCACATACGAAAGAAAATATTTAATAAACGAATAAGAGAAAAAAATTCTGTTAGGCATTATTATTCATAGAATTGTTATAGTTGCTGACATGGATAAAAAATTTAAACCAGACTATTCGAAATAACATTTCTAATTTTCAATAAATATGATTAATATCTTAACGTAATTATATTACATATATTTAATTAAATAGAAAAAAGCATACTAAATCAGAAAGTAAACACCCTACTTAAGCAGGAAAAAAGATATATTTGTTTCAAAACAGATCAGAACTTATGTATTAAAGGCATATCATAGCTATCATTAATCTATGAAGGAGGTATTTTGTTATTATATCAAAATTTAAACAAATTACTTTTAAGAACCTGGAGGTTGAATTGAAAAACGTGGAATTGTGATTCGAATATTTAACTAATCGAAGCAATTTAATCTAGTTTTTTAATAATATCAATGGGTGTTTTAGTTTATTATTTCATTTGATTTGAATTTTAAACTAATTTTTGTGTTGCGTTACTTTTATGTAGGCGCTTTTATGGTTTTGTGTTGAGCTACAAATATTTTGGCTAGATATCATTTTCCAGATTTTAGTATAATCATAAAAATAATCTTCTTACAATTTTATTCTAATTTTATTTTTTTTAATTGCTGGCGTCTATCACAGAGGTAGCTCCTTTTTCTCGTGATCTGAGCGTCTGGGTTCGAGTCCCGAGTAGGGCATAATTGTTCTTCTGCGTACTATCTATGAGGTGTTTGAATGTGCCCCCCTTTTAAAAATTTACTGTACAAGCGAGTGTGTGTGTGTGTCATTCTCATATGAGCTAGAAGTCAGACTTCTGCCCTTGGTTGCTCAGTGGTCTATACCCATCAGAAGCTACTGCACCCCTCTTTCTATTGTTATAAGCAGACTTGTCATCATCATTTTCATTTTATTATTGGTAACCATTTTCAACAAATCTAGCACAACGCCAAGGAAATAATTTGGGTACATTTTACTTTATCTAAATATTCCAATTGACCTTCATGTATTTTAAAACGTCGAAAGTCTGATGAATAGTTGATCTGAATATATATTCACCGATGTAGGATTATGTTCAAAACCTTACAAATTGACTCTTTCTTTTACAGAAGGTTATTTGGGTTTCAAATTTTTGGTTGAAAGTAAGATACATACTGATAAATATTATACAAATTGAATATGTATATATCAGAAAGAATTAAATAAATCAAACTATCCATTGTATATTTTTAACCCTTTGTGATTAGTTTTTCTTTATTAAGTACGAAAAGAATGAAACTAACTGTAATATTTCGTTCTTCGAAAACGTTTTAACATAAAAAATAATATTTATTTTACTCTTTTCTGGGCTTTAAGTAGCGTTAATACCCTGTTTCTAGTTCGATTGATTCTGTAGGCTATGAAACGCTTCATAATGACTGGTTTCAATTATTAGAAATTTATTAATTATCTATTCCATTGTTTTATTTTACTTTCTCCTTTCCATTTCACAGGCATAATCCAATGCAACCCCCTTTCAGCGATGCTGTAAAATTAATCGATTGGTAACGAGAGAGGGGAAACGTGGTCACGGACGAACTGTTTAAACACACTGCTGTAACGTATTACAGCAAAAATTATTCGCTGAATGGAATTGAGAACCGAAACAAATATTTGTGATAACCAAATTATTTGATGAAATCTTCTATGCCTTAAGGGAATTTCATTGCCGAGAACATAAATTAGAAGAAGAAACAACTGATGGATTAAAACTTGGTAAACAGAAGGTTAGATACGGAGCGCTTAAGTCCTCAAGACGTATCAACACGATATGGATGATGAGAAACAAAATTAAACTCACGACGACTCAAATTGACGTTAAACAGCTCGCATGTGTATCGATTTTTGTAGTTTTTTCAAACTTTAAATACATAATGAAAGTTCACGTTATCCAAACTCTTACCCTTCCCTAATTCATCTGCTTTATTTTATTTTAAGCTACGCCTCACAAATGGTTGATTAAGACTGGCAAACTTATAGTCTTTATTTAAATTCTTGATCGTTGAACTTCAACACACCTCTCAACCTCTGATTTATTTCTATTTTGGGATCATCTTTGCAATCTAAAAGGCATATTTAAAGCACTAATTGAAATTATGTCACGATTTTTGAGATTATTCGGTCATATT
This sequence comes from Argiope argentata, assembly GCA_026289955.1. Taxonomy (NCBI): domain Eukaryota; kingdom Metazoa; phylum Arthropoda; class Arachnida; order Araneae; family Araneidae; genus Argiope; species Argiope argentata. The sequence continues at coordinate 1,436,953 of JAOUZG010050968.1, forward strand.
TAGAAACGGCATTTAAAGTTTTGCTGTATGAATGCACTTTGTATATGTTGCAAGCAATGAAGTCAATTTAATTTACGGAATAAAACAATTACACCTCACTTTAATTTTTTCCCATAGAGTGTTTATAGCAGGAAGATGCGTAGGATACCGTGTAATTAAAGTCATATGAAATAATTAGTTGTGCTTTACATGTGATCGCGATCACATGTTAATCCATAATTAACCAAACGTAACCATCCTTCATTAACCAAACGTAATGGCAAATAATCTCTAAAATCTCATCAATGTGATATTCTACAGTTCATATTTGTGTCTAATTATACATAATCTTACACGACCTTAATAATGGAGCCGTGTTTTTGATGTGCATCAAAGAAACATGAATTCATTCCTTCTCAGATGCAGATTTCTTGCACTTACATCAATACAATATAAGTAATATAAGAAAGGTCAATTATTACTAAGTAAACAAGAGTTTTTTTTTAAAATTTCAGTCACTTTTTATTAAATAATTAGAATTAATGAAAAATATTTATCAAAAAATTATTAATTTTCGCAAGAATTGAACTCGTATTCTTCACCTTAACGTGACAAGTACTGATATCCTTAAATTTTACATATTGAGCTACTACCTGTTAATTTCGATTTTCATAACAAACGGCTAAAACTCTATTTAAAGTATTAATAATTAATTAAATTTAATTCATAAATTAATATTTGAAAAAACTGTATAATAAACAGCAAGTGCCACCCACAACAAGATTTAAAAAAATGTTTTTGAACTTGAGTAGGTGAATAA
>JAOUZG010050968.1:1438151-1492138 GCA_026289955.1 Argiope argentata
TGATAAAGGACAGGGGTTAAATTACCACCAGGATTATTAGTAGTAAAATATCTAAATTATTAATGAAGTGTCTAGATTTATAGAATAGATAGGAAATAATTTAATTTATAGTGCGTTCATTTTGTAAAGAATTGGGACTACTTAGCTAAATCATGTTCGTGTCCACTTTAATTCAAATTTACTAAGTCAGTATAGAGGATATTCATTACTAATAGATCCTTATATACTCAAATACTCTTCTGTTTTACAAAGATCTATCAACGAAAGTAAGACATTAATCTGAGTCATTTCTACGCGCTCATCTTTCTGAAATATGTCCCTTTTAGGTGTATTGAATTACAAAAAACACATCAATGTTTCTATTGCTAATGTAAAAAAGTATACTGATTATGCATTTGTAGCTTTTGCTGTTTGAAACAGCAATTGAATTCTGTAAAACATTATAGCATCTAAGACTCCAAAATAGAAATATTGTATAAGCTTTATATCTCTGATAGTTACTATATAATGTCATCAATGGTTCTATGTGATTCTTAATTCGTAAAAAGACACATGAGAATTGTTAACAAAAGAATATTTCATCGCCTAAGTTAATCATTGTTACTAAACAAGAAATTTGTCAAAAAAAGTTATTTCTAAAGGCCTTTGTAAAGTTTTGAATAGTTATTGTTTATAAAAAATAATAATGACAAGATCTTGGCCATTCATCATGAGACTCTGTTTTTTCTTTCTTTTTTAAAGCCCATACTTATAATTTTTAAATTATCGTTAATAATAAAAACAAAAAAGTTTTAACAAAAAAAGAAAAACATGAGTGGAAACTGTTGACGGCAGTTGAGATAATTTAATTACAAAACAATTTAACTTTCAAAGGTTATGTTTGCCCAGATTTTAAAACTAATTTATATCTTATTAATTTTAGACCAATTTCATCTAAAGATATTATAGGTAATATTTTATTAAATCGAGAAGTTAACAAAAAAAACGAAAGATATTTTATCTAATTATTCATGCAATAGTTGAAATACCAAGACCTTATACTTATTTTAGAATAAAAAGTTTTATTCGGATTAAATATAATCCAGTAATTTTAATTAAAAAAAACGTTTCTTCGTAATAATTTAAAACTTAAGTATTTTTTACAGAAACTTCATTCGTCCCATTCCTTTTCATTTTTTCCACCTATGAACCAAAATACCCTCGATCGAAGAAAAAAAAATGGGATATTTATACTAAACCCTAACCAAAGTATTTAAAGCAATAAAACCCTAGCCATAAATTTTACCGATTTCAACTCCTCAGTTATTGAACCCATAACGGTAAAATGCAATTTCTGGTACATCCCTCCCTTTAAAATAACATGAGAAATAGACGACAGATTGTTGGAGACTTTCAAGAATTCATTTCTAATAGCACAGAAATGGTTTCTGCTTAGAAAAAAACTTTTGGTTAGACTAAAATTAGTTCGAAGAAAAATGCTTCACTTATTGGTTTAATAAGGAATGTTCCTAGAATCTTACCATTAGAAACCGTGATTTTCATGGAAAAAGTTGAAAGAAAAAGCATGGCTTCGGATTTTATGTACTTGATTTTGTTGTTGAAATAGAAACAATTATCATTAGTAAACGGCAAATACTTTTGTATAAGTTTTCTTTTGGTGTATGATTATATTTAATGAGAAAGCTGATCTGTCTTTTATCAGGTATGTCATAACAGTAAACTATAAGTAATCTTTTATCGGTGATAACATGTTTTACTCGAGAAATGCAAACACAATACACGTATTACCTCTAAAGAAACAGATAACATCGTTTTAAATATAGCGAGAGTAAGGCTAAATTTTTACTTCTAAACTTTTAAAATAATACTTTTTCACTACGATCATTCTTTCTCATTTCACTGTGGAGTTCTGGGATCTTTACGAATTTATTATAAGATCAATTTTAATTTCCTCCTAACAAGATTCAGAGTTAATTGCAATTTGACAATAATTTTATTTACTGAAATAAATAAATAAATAAAAATAAATAATTAAAAACCAGAAAGCTGATGTATTCCTGAAATGAAGTTAAAATAATTCAGATGTTTGATTCTTTATTTATTTAATTTTACTTTTCTTGCAGGAATTTATATCCTTTATGAATAATCGTTTGCAAATCAAGCATGAATCAAAATATTTTAAATATAAATAATGTATTATACTCGAAGAAATTAAATGGGAGTGTAACATTTAAGGGTTATCAATATTTTTTTCAAAGGAAACGTTCTTAACTAAATGTCACTAACAATAATACTACCGGAATTTCAATTACTTTTGGGAAACAAGGCCTCATGTGTATCAATTTTAATTTTTTAGCCATAACTATTTTAAAAATATCTTTATTTAGCAGGAGAGCAAAGGTAAAATTTAAGTTTTTTTTTCTTTCAAAGTCCCAGATGAAATCTGAAATATCTACAACTATAGCAGCTCACTATGGAAGTTTGATATTTTATGGAAATTCGGAAATGTTTGGAACAGGCAGGACGGCTTTATGCATTTGGCAGTTTCCCGAGCTGAGAAAAAAAATCAGCAGCCCATAAGAGTTATCTGAAAAGAAGAGATTATTCAAGCAAAACAAAATCGGTGAAGTAGAAGATTTTATAACAGAATCGAAATCTTCTTCTGAATCGATATCATTCCCTTTAAACCTTGAATTGGTATCCCGTTTTACATCTTATCACATTGGCGCTCGAGATAAAAATCTACTCGAGCAAGAAGAATAAAGCACTCGGGAGCAGACTTCTAAAACAAAAGACAAAAACAAGGAAGAATGTGTGAATGATTGACAAGGGACACGGCCAAAAAAGTAGTTTTAAATTGGACATCTTGATAGACGACACCCTATGTCATTTGGCATAAAAGAACGCTGAAAGTGGAATCCCTCGGGGGCGCACATGACGATTGCCAAGGTAAAAGAACAGTGGAAATTGAATCTTTTGTGACGAAAAGACGATTTGTCTGAGTTATAAAGCAGAACTTGGGGGAAGATTTCGAGTGGGAGGTTATACTAACCGAAAGGCGGCATTTCTTTGAGGGTCAATTGAAATACCCTCTTTAACTAATGAAACTAGAGACTCCTAAAGAATTTGCGAAATGGTGAGTTTGCTTGCTTTTAGAGAGCCCTTTAGATCTTTCAGCTTAAAATATATGCAGAATAAGGAGTGTGAAATTCGCATTCCTTTTATTTTTTTTCTTTTTTTTTTTTCAGAGGCGGTACATGGTTATTTTAAATAAAATAGGAAAGAAATGCAAATAAAACTTTAAGGTAAACGATTTTTTTATCTGAATCTGAAATTACATGGAATTACATGGAATATTTTGCGAGAAGGAAGCAATATCCCTGAGCTATAAAGCGTAACCTGCAAATGTTGCTGTTGTTGTTTCTGATCACAGGTGGTATTTTTGAGCTTTATTATCTTGATGAAACCAAAGATCTCTAAAAAGTCCAAAAACAATGGCGGATCCCTTAAAATCCCAAAAATAGTAAAATTTTAACATTTAAGAATATAATTCGGAGGGGGGGGGCGCATGATCTGCCTTGCATCAAGGACATTCAAGGAGGAATGTTCCAAGGACATTCTGTGTGGGCATACTTTGCCCACAGAGAAATCGAGAGACAGGCGTTTGCTGTTTTATAGAGCTGACATTAACCAGGATTCTTACCCGCAGTACCAATATTAAGCATGTAGGACCCTCCAAAGTGCACTCAATTCCATCTTTTTGATATAAGAGATTTCAAAATGTTAGTGTTGCATCATCATGAAACATATCAGCTGAGGCTGTCTTAGCTAAGTTTTCAGCCTTCTCATTACCATTTAAACCAACTTGTGAGGGGACAGGCTGAAAGTATATTGAGTGTTTTGCAGAGATCCTATCAATAAGGTCTAAGATAGTCTTGTCCCCCACTTTCTTCCAATGAGAGGCACGACTGTTCGTTTAAAAATCCAATTGTCCCTGAAGACAATTTCAGAGGATGTGTCGATATATTGAAGGCCCTTTTAGATAGCAATGTTTGAACCTGATTACAGAACAGTTTTCAGGATTTCTAATCAAAATATAACTCCTTCAGGAGCTCTATGTGCAAGGCCACTGCCGGAACCGCCACCATCTCCTTTATTACCATCCGTGTACATTTTCATAGCTGAAGACGGAATGCTACGATTTTTTAAGGACCTTTATCTAGTAAATTCAGGCAGCTCTGACTTTCCACTAACTTTGGCCAAGATTCGATCAAGGTCAAACTTAAAATTTCAACTAAACTTTAAGGAATGTGGTTCCACATCTCCAGAAATTAGACACATCTCTTTTTCGAAGGAAAAAGGACTGTGTTTCTTTAAACGCTTATTATTATATCCTGAATGAAATTAAGCAGAAGTTCTGAGCTGATCATTGTAGCTAGGGAGCTAGTTGTAATATTTTGAAAGGCTATGGATTCTCAAAGAAAGAGGTAGTAGACGACTCTCTTACAGTACAATATCATTAGGGCAGATATTATAAAATGCAGTAATTATTCTTAGAACATTAATTGCACTCTTTCAAGTTTGTTTAAGTTAGCCTTTGATGCACAAAAGTAAATTAGGAAACCATATTCTAGAGTTGGTCTGATCAGAAAGATGTAGGCGATTTTCATTGTATTAGCATCTGCACCCCAGTCTCGTCCAGAAATATATTTAAGTATGTTGAGTAATTTCCTACATTTATTTACAAGAGCCTCTATATGTTTGTTGCTTATTATATATTAATCGAGAAAGTGACCCGAGTAATTGACCTTTTTTACATAATTTCATTGACATCCATTCATTAAGAGAATTGGTTGATTATTATAAAGACGTCTGCTAGTAGTAAAAAAAGTAACTAATGTCCTTGAGGTGTTGCAAGTCAATTTATGTATTTCAGCAAAAGCACATACCTCAGTAAGGGTATAGTTGAGGTTAGATTCAACTATCCCTATGTCAGAATCAGAATGCCACAAGAGGATGTTATAGGGAAAAAGTCACACCTTACAGTTATTTCTTAATATCTCTTAAATCGCTGCAATATAAAGAGAAAACAATAATGGGTTCAGTACTGACACATTGGATAGTCCATATCTCAGCCTTAAAGGATCAGACAAAGTGTTTTTGTATTTTATTCTAATCGGTCTATGCTGTACAAATTCAGAAATCCAAGGAAGGGTTCTTTCTTTAATACGAAAAACATCATAAAGTTTCGTAATGAGCTTTTGTCTCCAGACTCTGTCAATAGCTATATTCATACCCAAAAAGCACGCAGTGTGATTGGTTGGTTTTAAGTTATGAGAATCCCTGACATTCAGGCAAAATAATAATATCTGATAAATTATGCTTTTTCCCTTTCTAGCGCTATATTGTTCCTTTGGGAGCAGTCCATTTGAGGACAAATAAAAACTCAACATAGCCAGGACAAGTCCTTTCAAGAGCTTGCAAACGAAAGATGTCAACGAGATGGATCTAAGGCCTGTCAGGGGCTAGCATCCTTTCCAGGTTTTTGGATAGAGATAATAATAACCTTTTTCCACTACCGAGGAAGTCAATCCAGTTTCCATGAAAGGTTAGAGAGCTTCAGAAGTATTTGTATTCCCTAATCACGAGTTGTTGAATCACAAGTCCATGGATATTATCTGCTGCCGGTGATTTTCTATAGTTCATTGTCTCAGGAGATACATCCATTTTCTGCATCATGAATAGATCATAAAAATTGGGACCCGAAAGAGAGGGGTGGCAATTAGGGACCATTTTTCGGCTTTGTTTTTTAATTGTTTATCATCTCTGCTAAAGCTCAAGTGGCTTATTATTTTATAAAATTTGCCCAAGATGTTTGCCTTTGTTTTGTTATCCTGAAGAATTTGACTACCAGAGTCAAAAACAATATTGTAACTTAATACTTGAGGCTGGTCCCTGCTGAAAGATCAGACAAGGCGCCATAATTTTGAATGTGGAACCCTAACATCAATACTGCAACATATTGTTTTCCGAGACTCCCTCCTCTGAATGTTATAAAGCTGTTTGATTTCTGAATTTAATTTATTTAGTTTAACCTAATCAGTGATGCTGTGTGTTGCAAAAATAGCTTGGAGTAACAAATCCCTTTTTGCAAAAAGGAAGCATCATAAAGCCGTTGAAAAGATTTAAAACGTTTAATGTTACTTCTAGGCATGGAAAGACCGGAAATGTGGTTGATAGTACTCTTTATAAATTGCCATTCCTGTTCCAGATTATCTCTAAAGAGATAAGAACCAGGAAAGATTTCGGTTGTTTGAGGTTATTCCAATGAGATTTCTTGAAATTCCAGTAATAACTATTGGGTTGAAAGGACTGCTTTCAGTCCTTTATATTAAGCAAGATAGGTGAATAATCACTGCCAATGCCTTTCAGAATATTCCAATTACAAAGTGTATATAACTCTGGACTAGCTAAAATGATGTCCAAGGCCTCAGAAATTCCATAACTAAAGGAAGTATGCGTTGTGGATCTATAATACCTGCAAATGTTTAGGAAAAATGGGTCATTGGTCTTACCATAAAGCCAAGTTTCTTCGAAATTAAATTGAAATCCCTCTTGTAAATAAGAAAATTAGAGATTCTTACTCACTATTTCGAGAATAAATAAACTCAAACATAAAACATTTCTTTATATTGCGCTATAAATGTCTTTTAATTTAAAGCAAAAACAGAATGAAACATTCTAGGTTTACAATTTACATTATTCGGGGGGGGGGGGGCAGCACTTTATTCACTAAAAGTAAAAAAAAAGAAAAGTGATGTTATTAATTCTTTTACCAATTTACAGAAAACTATCTTTTCAAGTCATTCAAACGAATTATTAGAATTATCAAATACGTACTGGCACCTCAAATTAGTTTAGTTTTGAAATCCAAAATGAAATTAAGCACATTTTGTAATAAAATACGAAGTTTTAATTATGATTGAGGGTTACTAAATGCATCAATACTTCCATTGTTTTCCATTTTATTTTAGTCCATTGAACGAAGTCGCATTGGTTTAAAAGGAACTGAGACTAACTTCCAAAACTTTAAGGTAATGATTGTTTACAGAAATGACGAATAAAGGAGTGAGAGACTCTTACGCAAGTTGTTGCCAGCTTTGTTCAATTGAATTGGAAACTCCCCCACAACTGTCTTTCAGCCTTTTTAATACGATTAAATAATAGAGAATAGAAGGAGCTCTGTTATTTTTATATCTTTATGCTTGAAGGACATAATCAGTAGAATAATTTAACCCTTTGTTGATATGTTTAATAACAACCAATTAGTATTCAAAATTTTCTTCGAGGCTTTAAGATTTTCTACGAGTATTTGAAGTTTGAGAAGTATTTCCACCTTGTTGTTTTCAGTCTGCCTAAAGCTAAATTGGAAGAGAGGGCTACTTCAGAAAATTATCGCAGATATTTTTCGTGCAAAGGAAAATATCGAAAATTCTCTGAATATACTTTTTAAAACCAAAAATCGACATATGATTCAATAAAAAAGGAATACGTCATATAGTTTCTTATTTTAAAAATGTCATATTTAATTGGAGTCATTATTTTAATTTAAAAAAGTAAATATCGCTGTTTAGTTGTTACATTTATAACAGTTCTTTCCTGCCCGCGTACTCTGAAATAATAGTTGAACGGTTTAATAATTTAATTGGCTTTAAAACTGAAAAGTTCCAAGGCAAGTCAGTTTTAAAAGAATATTACTTTTATGCCTATGATATAAAAATTGTGTTCATTAAAATACTTAATAGATCTGAATAATAACTATAATTTAAAGTATAAGGAAAATATTTTTGTTTTTCTAGACTTCTCTAAAAGATATGCTTAATGAAATGAATCATTATTTTCTCTCTTTGAGACAGAAAAAATCAAAAAGTAGAAAAATGAATCTTTTTATGAGTCTAATGTTGTCCAGAAAATAATTAAAACAGTAAGTCGTCGTTTTACATTTTCTTCTCCCCTTCTTCTTACTGTTTTGTAAATGTATCCTATTCGTATTTCTCTATCTAAGTAAATAAGCATGTAAATTAATAATTGAATCAAACGAGCATCAAAAATAAATTAGCTCCCCTTTCTGAAACTGATAAAGAAAAAGAAATCGAAAGCAAGTTATTCCATACTAATTATTTACATTTTCTCAAGGATATATTTAGAACTTTTTTTGACATTCTGGTAAATTTTAATAAATATCCTTTATTTCGATAAAGAAAAACAGTGACTAATTAATTTATGTTCTTATTTCTGTGTAAGGGAAATATAATCATGTATGTGCATCTTTAGTTCAATATTGACTTTGATAATATTTTTTTGATTAAGAAAAAGCCTTGCTGCACCGAAAATAAATTGAAAATGTAATTTAAAACTAAGACTATTTATTATCTTATGTATGGAGATGTGAAAAAAAACTTCTAATAAAAATTTCTTTAAAACATCAAATTAGAAATTTGATCTAACTATTTTCATTAAGAAAGCGCAAAAAGAGGAAACTGAAATATAATAATTTTACAGGAAAAACTGCTTGAATGCTTTTATTATGATAGACTTAATTTGTATATAAAGATAAATATAATTGGAGTAATTACTCAGTTCTAGATTTTAATGTTAACGAATTCTTAAAAAGTATCAGAAATATCTATAACAGATAATATACGCCGAGTTGCTAAAATTGCCATTGTTTTTAGAGATTGTATATTTAATATAAAAAATGTGGTACAAATGAATGAATGAGTTTATATTTTTCAATTTTCATCATTTCATCGTCCTTTATTATATTTTCTTAATCTTTATTTAAAATGCCAAATGTCAGTAACAACTGAAAATTCCAATTATTTTCATATACAAACGATTATTGATAATAACAGATTAAGAAACAATAATTTCATGGAGTCAAATTCGTGGGGATTTGCTTTTAAAAATAGAAACGTTGTATTTTGTTAACGTGTTAACTATTTTTCTAAAGTTTGCTTTTTTACTTACAAAATAAATCAACTGTATTATTTTTATAAACCTAATTTAATTTCGTTTGTTTCATTGAGGCAAAAATAAAATTTTGTTATTAATTTTTTCTCAGTTCCTCAAAAATAAATCCTTAGTTAAAAGTAGTATAAATGATTTCAAATTAAAATAATAATTTTATACATTGTTGGGAAATAATTCTTATAATTATTAATTATTTTCCAACTATATACAGAATATAGCAGGGTGTTATACAGCATACAGCAGGGTGAAGAGGCAATCATCCTTTAATCCATTTATTAAATAAAGTTGTTTCCTTAGAATTGATGCCACTTAATGTTAAATTTGTGACTAAAAAAACAAACTCCATGACTCCTTAACATTTATAATTATGAATTATAACTTAAATAATGATTTGCAACAAAATTAAGACAAGATAGACACCTTTAATCACACTAAAAATACAATTTTAATTTTTTTTCAAAGCAATATTATTATTTATTATTTACGAAGTATTTTCGATTATATTTTGACACTTATTGTTCAAGAAATGAAGGGAAAACGAAATAAATTCAAATTTCAAATTTTTAAAAATCAACTGAGATAGATCCTTGAGAAATGGATGTGTTTTCGAAACCTCAAATATTTCAAATGAAACTTATATTATTGTCCATTCTTCTCATGTAGATTCCATTGTCCTATAGACTAAATACAACGAAATTCTCTTCCCTCTACTTTCCTTTATGCTTCGACTCTAGGGCAAGTTTTGTGTTTAGTTTCGTCATAAAAGAAAAAAAAATTACATGTATTTTAATTAACATGTATTTGTACAAAATTAATAGCTGTAGATCTTTTAGTAAATCTATTTTTTAGATGTAAAGATCGTATGCCAAATTTAATTTATCCAATTCATTGCATTTTGAGTTACCATTTCTACAAACAAATAAGCTGAGGGGTTGTCATATCATTGACTATCGCACCTGCCCAAAAGCAAACAAATAAAAAAAGACTGAATAACCGGACCACCACAATAGCATCATTAGCGCGCACTGTGGTTGAGTCCAAAGGGCCATCATCGGCCACGGTACAATCCTTCCCGTGGGGAGTGCACTCCGTCATCGATGGGAGGAGCCAGATTCCACATCTACTTGTGTACCTTCCAGGGTGGCGAGATCCAACCACCATCCGAAAGCATCACTTCCTCCCGGTGGGATAAGTCTCCTTTATCGAAGTATCTCCTTTATCTATATCTATAGATACGGATACAGTGCAAAACATGTTTTTTTGGAAATCAAAAACACAAAGATTCAGTAATTTTTTTTTTTGACTGCCACGATACTTTTATTTTGTTTTCATCTCTGAAAATAAATAAAAAAAAATTTAAGGAAGGAAATACTCTCTTTTCCACATAACTACAATCTTAACACCCAAGTCATATGCTTAGTTACTTTCATACACAATCATCATTTTTTCAGTAGAATGGTATAGACTAGTATATTATTTATTTCATTGTTTTTACCACCAATGAATATCTATAATTTATAATGAAACAGTCTTTAATGAAACAGTCAATTAGTATATTGCAAAATATACTAAAACAGTCTATAATGAATAATAAATAATATATAAAAATATATAAAAACAGTCTATAATGAATAATATATAAAAACAGTCTATAATGAAACAGTCAATTAGTATATTGCAAAAATAAATAAAAACTATTTACCATGCTATGTGATTTAGATTCTCAAATAAACTCAATTAAAATTAATTCCGAAGCAAAACTGGTTTTATGTTACGAAGATAATTAGTGAAAGAGTTCACATTTACGAAAAATTAAATAAACGCATTCAGGGATTCATTTTCATTATGGTTCCTTACTTAAATTTCTGTCCTCTTTCTCTCTTTAAAGTAAAATATGTGGCATGGGAAATAAGATTGTTTCGAATTTTTTGCATCATTTTTATTTTCTTTACCATACAGATAGATTTAAGAGATACAAGTCACGCTGTAGTAGATGTTTTGAATTTCTAACCGAACTACTGCATAGATAATCCTAGGAGAAAAAGTTTCTTTTGCAATAAATTAAATTAGCTCTTACTCAATACTGTGTCATATAAATGGCCGATAACGATACTCTTCATCGCATTAAATTGAAAACCTCTTTCTTTGTTTTTAATGAAAATTAAAGCCTTGTTTTTGAATTAAATAAAGATCGGTTTCTGCCGATAGTACTACTGGTTCGAGCTCATTTATGTTAAGGGTTTCTTATATAATACTTTGTATCATTATAGTGATACATCTTGTAACATCCACAATATTCTTATAATGATACAAATTAGCTTTTAACATACAATGTACCTTTATAATGACACTACATTTCTTGTAACATAAACTGCATCCTTATATTGATACAAATTAACTTATTTTAAAGATTCTTCGTATCATTTATTGTTTTCCAACTAAATTTCTTATTTCTGTTTTGTAATTGCCGTTAATTTTCAGTTGCATAATCTCATTTACTCAGCATTTGCTTAGATAATGAATTCAAATAAATGGTGTAAAAGAGGAATTTTGTTGTTAAGTTGGGTAGACTTAGGACAAAGGATGAAGGAATTTTTAGTTTCAGAATGTACCTAAGATTCTTTATTGTATGTGTTTGTGTGTTTTTCGATGCGTAGCTGGTTAACATCCATATTGCGCGAACTTGCGTCTGCCATGTATTAGACTTTAACAAAAACTCAAAGGTTTTTATTCTTTCTAAATAGCAATAAAAAAGTAGATTTTTTTTCCTCTACTAAACATGGCTTATCCTAAGTCATATTCAAATCCATTACTTGATAAAAAAAATAATATAGGGCTTCAAATCCCGGTATAGAAATATTTTTGGGGAAAAAATTCAATTGGTAGCGAAAACTGAAATAAATGCCCTCTAATTAATGTGTTTAAATTAGAGCCAATAAAAACTTCTAATAAATTAATTTATTGTATTTGAATATAAGCAATATTTCTTTTAGATTTAATTATGAAAAGAAAACATTTATTTTTTCTTGTATTTGAATATACGCCACGATTCTTTTAAAATCAATTATGAAAAAAAAACATCTAATCATTTATTGTTTTTGAATATATACAGCATTGTTTTTCCAAGGCCAATTATGAAAGAAAAATGTAATCAAATTTGAAATTGAATAGGACACCGTTTTGGTTCATTTTCCAGATTTACCGGGGAAGTGGAGGATGAAACGACACCAACTAAAAGGTGGAATCACGCGCGTAACAATGTTGTTATTTTGAGTTACCTTCTTTCAAATAATGTGACATGCATCCTATGGGAGGTATTGAGACGAGATTTCATTAGAATTCCAATCTCAGCTATTCACATTCCATCTTTGCGATGGTGGTGATTTCGTCAAATCTCGCATACCTTGGTAGGGCGAGAACGCCATCTTGGTTTATTTCGTTTCTCAGATACATTGTTACGTCAGAAAAAAAAGTAAAAATTGTATATTTGAGTGACAAATTTCGAAAATGGACCCTGGAATTTCAAACGTAATTAGATTTAAAAAAATACCAAAACAAACATATAGCATTCAAATTTCTTCACTTAATAGCATCTCAGGCATTAGCATTATAATTCATTGCATCGATAGCCAATCTTTTGGCATGCATGATAACATAATCAGCTGTGTTCAATTAGTTTACACTTCTTTTGGTCTAGATGGTGTTCGTTAAAAGAAATTCGCAATGTATATAAATGCATGTGATTGGATATTTTGGCGTATTTATTTTCATGGTCTCAAGGGTTTTAAATTTTTCAAGCCTTCAAGCTTTCATACATTTCCAAAATGAAAACATATGCCAAAATAAAATCTTAAGATTACTAGGATCAAACACACATTGCTGTTAAGACAGAAAGTCTTAAATTCTCGATTTTTCAATATTTATTCGCTGAATCTATAATCAGACAGATTCATCCAAAAAATATCTTTGCTAATTTAAAGATTAATTAAATCAGAGAGTAAAGATTAATTAATCTTTTTTCAAAGTTAATTTACAAAAAAAGATTTAACCCAAATTTTTATCAAGATCATTTAACATTGCTGTAGTTTCTTGAGTAGTTTTATAAAAACGAAGTAAACGAAAAAAATAACTATTGATTGATTTAACTTTTTAAAGAATGTATGAAAATAATTAGAATGAACATCCTACAAATAAATTACATTCGATGCTTTTATTCAACCTGTGAATATATATTAATGTATTGATTCTTTATTTAACATCCTAATATAACAAATATTAATTAACTATTTTGCGTTATAAGCAGTGTTACAGATTTATTTCATGTTTGTGAAAAAGGAATTTCTTAATCGATTTTTTATTTATTTTCTAAAAACATTGCTAGTGTTTTTAAATTGTGTACACTTACGTACTTTTTATGATAATGCCCAATTTTATTGTTTTCAGAACTTATTTATTGGCTGATCAATATATTTAATTAAATGTTGATTTCATAAATATATAAAAGCTAGACAGTTAATTACAGAACAAAGAGTTTTGAAATTACATAAAGTTTATAATAATGAATTAGAATGGGAGGATTAAAATATAGAAACATATAAAATAAGAAAATTATTCACATTATTACTCTTTTAAATTTTTATTATTACTCTATATTCTCTCTCTCTGAAAATTTGAAAACGCCTTTTTTTTCCTGTTTTGATCATCAAACTATTTTTTGGCCTATTCCATACTCATTAACATTGTTCCAAATTGCTTTTATTTTCATTACGATTATTATATTTTACTTTCAAAATTCTGTTATCCGGCACAACTTTGAAAATTATTTGTTGAATGATTTAAGCTTTGTTTTTATCATTTCATGTTCACGTATCCTATCAAAGTAAGTTTTATAGTAAATTCATGCGACCCCCCCACCAAAAAATGGCAAGATATTATTGTAACATTGATTGCTATCAAGAACGTGTTCCAAATACATTCACCCGATTAAAAATAGGAAAAAAATTGTATATTCTTGGAGTGTTTTATTGTGTATAATGTTATCGCAGCAATTCGGCGTATTCGTTCTTTTATATATAAAAAATTGTGATATAATAAATTATCTAAAAACTAATTAATTAATTAAAAGGTGGGTACATTAAGAATTATTTCTAATTTTGACATCTTATCAAATGTTAAAAGAAAATTTTCATATGACATTTTGACCGCACTTTAAGAATTCAGATTATACTAAAATTAATTTTAAACTTGAAGTTTGATTAATATTTTGGTGATGATGTTAGCGTATGGATGTATTTTTTATACAAAAACGTCCACTAATCTTTAAAATAGGGAAGGAATAAAATTGGAAAGAATAATTGCTTAATGGAAAGTAAAATCGAGTTAATTCTGTTCAAAATTAAAAATAACGATGGATTTGCCGATATATGTTCTTTTATATCAGTGGATAAAATAAAGCTTCTAAAACTCCCTACTAAATAAAAAAAATGTCCATTTCGGTTTTACATGAAAGAATAAAAAGGCATTTGGTCTGTCATGACTTCAATATAAATATCCACATCATATTTTTATTTTTAATCTTTGTTTAAAATCCAAATATTTTATTTGACACACTTTCCTAATTTTCTAAAAAAACACGAGGAGTATTTTTGAAGATTATTTGATTAATTCTTATGAAGTGATGTACTTGAATTAAGACGGTAGGCAGAGCAATTTATCAATTTGATTTTTCTTGTATAATAAATCATATGCATAAGTCAGTCAACTTTGATTGCCTCCCTCAATGCATAAAGATGCTTTTTTTTAAATTTTAAAATACAGTGCCTTCATTTAACATCTAATTTAGAGATTTACAATTTTTCGATAAAGCTCACATCTCTTATATTTCGAAATTAATTTTTAAAGTTTTTTTAAAATAATTTTATTATGTGAAAAACCAATACTCTTTCTCTAACGTGTAAGATGAATTACTTTTTCAGTTATTTTGTATCATTTCCTACTGGATGTGGAAATGAATTGTCTTAAAAATAATTCTTGACTTTTTACTCAAAAAGAAATAAAATGAAATACGATTTGAAAGTGTAGCGATTTAATGTCTTTTTGAAGTGTGACTTCTCAAATTAGCAGAGAATTCGACCTTTGGCTCTCTATTTTTTTCTTTTGTAGAATTTTTAAAATACCCAGACAGAATAATAGTTTTTAATTTTCAGGTGTTTGATTGTTAGGAGGAACAATTAGAATTCTTTAATCTTAATGTAAATTGTGACGATTGTTTACTCACATAAGAGGGATTTCAAACCAATAAAATGAAAATCAGTGTCAATAAAATGTAACGATAAATACTGTAAAATGTAAGTAAAATGATTTATACTGATTTTAGAAAATTATCACTCACTTTTCCCATTTTTATGAAGCAAATAATGCATTTTCAAAAAAAATGTGGCTACTGTTTTTTTAATAAGTGAATACACTGAGAATTTTATTCGTTAGTAATAATGAATGAAACTAAATACTGAAGGAAATAAATTTTGATTTGAAAAATACCTATTTCTGCTGAATTGTTAATCATATTTAAGTTATTTGGGTATTTTTCCGTTTGCCGAGCGCCAGTGAAAAATAGCCAAAGAAACTTGGCGGAATTTCACATTATTTGGCGATTTTTCGTTTTAAAATCACTGTAAGAAATTTGATGTAGTTCTACGTTATTTGGTGATATTCCGCTGTCGTCCTGCTATTGGAAAAGTACCGTTATTTATTGTATGTAATTTGAAAGTATTTATATTATTTTCATTTCCCTCAAGGAATACCTGTAACATGAAAATGAAAACCAAACTCTGTTTGTTAATCTCACACTGACTTATTTACCTATGAACACGTAAAGTCATTAATGACCGGCGTATAGGTGAATAGGGTTAATTACTACACATTTAACATGAAGGTGAAAAAAATTCTTTCGAAAAAAAAAGCTTTTCTAAGTTTTTTGCATTTTTGAATCGTTAAAATGCAAAGTGCTTCTATTTTAACATCGAAAAAAGTATTTCAGTTAGATGGTCGTGTAGAAACGACACTTCAGGGAACCATATAATTTTAAAATGTATATCAGTATATGGGTAATTTTGTACTATCTACTCGAAATTCTAAATATACTTTTACCAGACTTTTTATATAGCGGTGCATACTAGTAAATTATTTGATACATAAAATTCAAAATTCATAGCGGAATTTTTTTCTCGAAACTTTAAACGATAGTAATTTTTTTTAAGTGCTAAGCTTCAAAATTTTCATATAGAATAAATGGATATCAGCAGTTCTGATTATTTTGGTGAATATTCAGTGAATTTTTTAGATTAAGGTATTAAAAAGAGCTTTGATGATGCAGTATTGGTCGTTCTTTTTTTTTAAATTAAAGTAATAAGAATTTTTTTTATCTTTTGGAAAATGAAAATTTTAATCGGAAGCAATTTAATTTTATGTTATCTTGTTGTAAAACTTGATTTGCTTCTTTTTCAGAAAGATGAATATATCTGGTCAGTTATGTTATATGACCAAGAATCTGTCTCAGTTATTTATCGCGGTTTCATAAAATTTAAAACTTCAGGTGGGGCAAACTATATAAAATTTAATTTGCTAAAAATTTTTGGTGCTCATAAAAGTAATGAAACCATACTGATTCGATTATAATTTCTTACGCTAAATCATAACGGTGGGTTTATAGAATTTCAGATCGATTCCCTAGTAATAATTCAGTACTACATCTCGAACTGAAGTATATTACGATGTTCGTAAACGTGTGTGACCGCACTCAATTAACAATGGCAGAGAGCGTTAAACTGTTCCAAGAGGGATGATTATGAAAGCCATCATTCACAGGTGAAGAATTTGTAGCCGTCATCAAGGATGATTCTGCGGATGATGAGAACCATAGCGAAAATTACACTGTTAATAATGAGCAACTAGTGTCGAAATTAGATGGCACAAATGCTTTAGAATTTGGCTTATGCTATACATCGTTTAGCTCAACGTCACTTCACGATTACACGATTGTATGGTTATGTAGGTTTCAATATATTTATCCCATTATATCAGTGGTAAATTTTCATTTTGTAATGCAAAGCATTCACCATAACATTTATAACTTAATAAAAGTTATCATTCTCTAAACCGAAATATTTCCCGCGTTCATATATCCTATTAAAATGCATCCATTTTTTTCAATTCCTACTATTACTTCAGATCCTTCCTATATATATCTCGTTCAATTTCAACTGTTCAAATTTTCAACTGTTAATAAAATAATTTTTATTCATCCACTCAAGTTCAAATGCAATTTTTAAAAACTTGTACTGGATGGCAATTGATGTTAATGCACTTGTTTTAATACTTCAAATGAAATTTTAGAAATTTGTAATGAAAATTGAAATCAACATGCTGTAGCGCAATCTGTAAAATGCAAAGATTTCAGTATTTTTCGCGTGAAGGTGAAGAATGCGAGTTCAATTATGACGAAAAATATATAATTTTTTGATAAATTGTTTATATTAATTGCAATTATTTAATAAAAAGTAACTAAGATAAAATAAATTATTGACCTAAGTTAGAACTGACTTTAAATTTCCTTCATATACTACTTGTTTATAACAAGACAAACTCGTCATGAACAAACTCGTCGACTCAGTCAGCAATTTTAAGCCGAGGGTGTGTTTCTAGTTTTAAGTAGCTCCAACCAGAGCCAAGAGTACGTCTTAACTATTTACCCATAACGTCCACTCTACCTCTAGGACAGAAAAGCCGCTGTCAAATATATAATTATGGTTATTACTCGAAGTTATTTCAAAATAATTAAAAATTCTCTCTCTTTCTCTCTCTCTCTCTATACATACATACATATATATATATATATATATATATATATATAGTTCTGTATTTCCACAACATCTATTGTTCCAATTACAAGACTATATAAGGAAGCGATGTAATTTTATATGGTAATTAGATATTCGAATACGTTCGGAGCCCTTTTTAGAAAAACATGGTTTAAATATACTTTAACTATATTTCTAGGCTTAAGACCATTCAAAATTAATAAAAATATATCAACATTTCAAATAAACATTAATTTTTTTGAAAAATAACATTTAATAGCGTAAATTTAAGCAAATTCTCAAAAAACTTTAAATTGGCTACACCAAAAACTATTACTCTCATCCATACAAAACTTATACAAAATAAAATACAAGTTTTTTTCCAGAGAATGAACTACAAGTCTAAAATTATAATTATAAATAAAAATTTTAGAACCAGTTGAAGATTTATCATGAAATTTTTAGTAAATTTATGACTTTATTTTTCAAACAATGGGATGTGAATTAAAATAATATTCACTAAATCTTATTTTTTAGTTTATTTTCTAAAAAATAATATAAATGCAAAGTCTATCAAATTTCATAGTAAGATGATAATTATATTTTGAGCTATTTGATATAAAGCGAGCAAAAAAGTAAAAATCAATTTTCAGAAAAATGCATTTAAAGTACTCAGTAACCTGTTTTAATAATAAATTATGTATGTACATACCTAAAATTACCCACATTTATAGATTATAGCTTCTTCCTCCTCAATTTTTAATAAAATATTGTTTTTAACCATTTTATTTTTCTCCTTAGCAATTTATTACATTTGCCAATGAAAACCTCCTATATTCATTTATTCTGCCAGTCGAGCTCAGCAAATGCTCTAACTGCATTTGCAATAGGATACACTTCAATAACCTTAAGGGTATTCATTAATCCCATAACACCTTCGTTAAAATGTATTACAGGCACAAATGTTCCTAATCTGAGAGTTCCGAGCTCAATAAAGACATCTTTAAGTACAAATTTCCTCAAAACACCTTTTCGCATTTTGCCGTGAAAAACCTTTTCCATATTTAAAACTAATTTTGTGTTTATACAAATTTTTAGCAAGGTTGTGACCTTTAAATAAATACTTCTGGTTATTTGAATTTCCACTTCCGTCTTGCCAATAATTACGAAAATATTAATATCTTGACTTCTAATTAGCATAGATACAAAACTAAACCTTTTGTGGATAGCTCAAAGACTAGCCTATTCAAAAAAAAGAATTTTTAAAATGTCATTTTGATCGAAAATAGACTTTTTTAAATGTATTCTGATACTTCAAAAATAATTAATCAATTGTCTTTTAATTTGATTATTATATTGTTAATAATAATCACATTTGATTATTAGATACATTTTTTAATTTGATTTTTCGATAATTAAAAAATAATGCACATCAAAAGTTCATTTGAATTTAATTTTATATGTATATTTCACCTCCTTTCCTTTACGGAACACAAAAACTAATTTATTTCTTAAATTCACTCAAATTACAAAACTTCCAATCTAAAATTTAGACGAAATGAGTACCTCATTCTTCTACGACGATCTATTCCTAGCTTGCCATGGATTATTGGCAACTGTAAGATAAACGTTTCTCTTTATTACTTTTAGCAAGCAGAATTCAAAATCAGTCACGTAGTTGCAATTAACGAAAATTCTTTGACATAGCTTTCTGCCCTTAATTTACCAGGCGACACATTTGCTAGAAAACTAAGGAGGAGAATTATTCAGACAGGCCTTATATGAATTGAATATTTACAGTACAAAATGAAATTCCTGAATTATGATTTGTTAAATGAATCCATTTAGATGTCAGACTTTACTTTGAAATAGCAAGAAATCAAAAAATTTTCAAAAGAAATTACAGAAATAATTTAATATAGTTTTTTTAAGATTCTATGCAAATATTGGGGGACATTTTTTTCCGAATCAAACAAAAAGAAAACATCTGAGGTGCTTCCATCTTAGTTGATTAAAATTTAATGCTCATTAGAAATTTAAATGAATTTAATTTTTATATATATTACATGTTTTTTCCTTTATGGAACACAAAAACTAGTTTATTTCTTAAATTCTTGCAAATTACAAATTGTATTTATAATCACATCATTCAAAAAACAAATTAAAAATGACATTATAATTTCATTTTAAAAAGTAGCAATTAGCGTTCATTCAAAATTCTGAAGTGGGAGTTTAAATATGGAGTTCATTGGCAAATTAATGTCTTTTTAGCTTTTCTATATAAAATATATCTCGCTCAGTAAAATATTTTTTCACATCCCAACAACAACTATTTTATTGAATCTAACTATTTTATCCACCTATTCAATCCAACTATTTTATTGAAGCTTTTAACTTAAATTTCCACATAAGAGTTTCCAGATGTACCCATTCTAAAATTAATTAGGGTCCTCCCCCCCCTTAAAAAAAGAAGCTGCATTCTGTTTCCCTAAACATTGCAACTAAACAAATACTCTCAATCATAAAGTTTTGTGAAATTAGGTGAACAATTGTCTTAAAAGGTTTTGGTTTCAGTAAAAACTTATAAGGAAAAATTGAATATTTAACTGCTATCCAGCTTCCTAGTTTAGGGGTAGAGCGTCTTCCCTGTGATCTGGATTTCCTTTGTTCGATTCCCGGTTTGGGCATGGATATTCTGTGAGGTTCTTGGCATGGTTCTTCTATGTTCTATCTGTATGGTGTGTGAATGTGCCCCACCCTGTAAAAAGGGGGTGTGCAAGCGAATGTGACTCATGAAGTATCTAAGTCTAACACTTGTCTCTAGTTGGCGCCTCTGAAAAACAAGAGACGCTCATTTGGCTTAAATTCGTTGACAGGAGAGCTTGAAAATGCTATAAGTATCAACACATTTTTAACGTCTCCTATTGAATAAGAAAACCAACTTAAAATGTTTCTCTGTTTTTCTTCAATGTCCATGCAAAATTTCTTGCTACTTTCTAAAAGAATTGCGGGTATCTGCTGATTTTTAAATTTAGGAAGATTTATAAAAATTTCTATAGAAGCTGTATTTCATAAATGCAAATTTATTCAATATAGAAAATTTATTATATTCAGAAATTCGTCTATTTAGCACATCATCTATCTATTATGACTTCAATTTTTTTTTTTAAATCACAAATTAAGTTGTTAGATTTTATGAAAATGGGCTTCAAAATTTAAGAAAAGGAACATTTAAGACGTTACAAAAATAATAAAATACCAAACAAGAAAATTAATTATCCTTCATTTTTGTAAGTGATATTCGGCCTTATGAATGATAAAATATTAAGTTTTGAATTATTGATGATTTATGATGCATACAATTGTAATACTGTCTTAATGACGTTTAAAAAATTCTCGGCATCTTAATTAATTATGTATTTCTAAATTGCATGCAAATCAGCGATTACAAGCTACAGAACCTTTATTTTTTGGGGAATGAACAAAAATTTAACTCAAGTAGAGCAAAAGTTGACATATTTCCTGATTTTTTTTTCATGTTATTCTTACGTTAGATTAAAAATAATAAGTTCAGAACAGAATATTCTAAAAACAAAGAATGTCAGTTAAAATTTTAACATCATAGCTGGTATCTAATCAGATCAGTCATATTGATGATTGATGAATATCTACTCACAGTCAGATTGCTGTTTAAATTTTTTGCAACAAGCCATCAAAATCAAACCCTTCTTCATTATAAATGTAATTTGAACATACAATTTTCATTTTAATCGAAATGGGAAAGTCCATCGTCCCAACCATCTCTTTTGGGAGATGATAATTTATTCTTCGTACATGAAGTTGATCATCAGAGGTAATTTTCTATTAATTTGTGGGTTGACATTTTCTTCGTTGGTTGATGCCATTTTGTACAGTGAATGCTGACAGAAATTTACAGTTAGTTAAATGATTTTAAGTTTAAATTAAACTAGGAATTATTTTTGGCAGTACTGCCACTCAGATAGTTGCAATTAAATGGTTCTCCTTCTCGCCACACGTCAACTTTAAGACGTTGGTTGAATGCAGGATTTCTTGACAGTTGGATTGGTTTACAAGAATCAGCTGAACTCCCTCTGGGATCAACTTCCATCTAGAAGTGGCTCATCTTGACTTTCATTGATAGGGATTGATTTAACTCTTTTGTGTACATCGCGCTTCTCGGAGGCAGAACAAATCGTTACCAATGAATTCAAGAAGCATGTCTTGATGTCACAGATGAAGTGGGTCACGTGTACTTGAATATTGTTAGAAGAATGATTCTCTATATAGATATTGGTACAATTTTTACATACGCTCTTGGAGCATCACTTTAATTAATGATTTAATAAATCTTATTAATTGATTTATGTAGAATTAATAAATGAACTATTATTTTCTTATTCCGTACTTGAATTAATCCATTTTGATATGCCCATTATCACGGAAATTTGAATCAAAATTTAATCTATATCAATTAATGTATTTTTTAATTTCTCAGCAAATTTAGCAAATAGAAGCATAAAAGCTTTATGTCATTATATAAGGATGTAAAATAAATTATTTTTTAAATATATTTTTATAAATATCTTCAGATACAATTGCCAAAAGTATTTCATGAAACATAAGTATATATCTCAATGCAATATTTAAAAAATAAATGTTTCACATTTTTGAGAGCATACTATAGATCATTAGAATAATGAATGTGCATTTGAAATCAATATTGACTGCTTTTGTAGAAATTTATCTTAACTTTAGAATTTGAAATTTCTTTTCATAAGTAGTTGCAATCTAGCTTCGAAAACCATGAAATGATTTAAATAACCATCATTAAAATGTCAGAAAGAAAAATTTATTGAGAGATATATTTGATCGTTTTTAAAAATTCATTAATTAAGGTTATTTATGTTTCATAACATTTATATAATCCAGACGAGTAATAGTGAATTCCAGTCAAAAGAGGCTAGTTTTACTATCCAAATAGAAAAATAGAACAAACATTGTTCATTAAGATTTGTATATTACTAAAATTGAAAAAAGGGTAATGTTTTATTCATGATTTTCTATGAGTATATGGCTCTTGTATCAAAAAAATAAGCTCTTAAAATTATTATAAATAGAATGAATTGGAAAACTAAAATTTGAGATAACTAATTAGCAAAACAATATTTTCAATTTACTAAAGAGCTGATTTATGAAATATCTTCTTTATATATTTCCTTGAATTATGAACATATACTAAACAAACATAAAAAATTATATCAATTACAACTTGAAAATTTTGAAAAAATTAATTAATATCATTATTAAAAATTTATGACACAAAAAAATATTTTTTCTAAAATATGGATCTTTTTTATTATAAAAAAGTTGCTTTCAGTTCAGATTTCATTTTACTTTAATCGAATAAGAAATATATAAAATCTAAATAAGTTTCAAATGATTTTTCCAGATTTATTCTATAAGTTTTTCATGCATAAATCAGAAATAATTTATTACCAATTTATAACCATGAAGATTCCTTTAAAAAGAATTCCACTTCTATAAAATAATTTTCATATTAAGAATTCCACTAAAATAGTAATTTTTATATAAATAGGATTAAATTTAAAACAGTTCTGATTTATTTATAAAGAACTTTCTGAGTAAGACAATTTACTTTTTTATCTATGCGTTTTTGAATAATCAAAGAAATGCTTCGTTTTATTTTTGAATTCGAATCCCTTTAATCATTGATGAGAAAATTCTTCATTTGCATTACTAATTTGAAGGAATTAGTCATAACTATTTAATTTTCTCAGCATTTTGATGCTTTTCCTCTTTTATTCGCAATTGTTTCTTACAAAAAAAGAATTGTCTTTTATTTTGGAGAATGTTTTGCCAATAGGTACTGTGTCAAAAACTGATTATTATTATTTAGGAGATTTAATCTTGGGAGTCCCGGTTTGGGCATGGTTGTTCTTCTGTGGGCTGTCTGTGAGATGTGTGACTGCCCCCCCCCCAATATGAAAAGGGGCTGTGCAAGCAAGTGTGGTGAGTGTGTGGCTAAATCGTACTCTTGGCCCTAGTTGGCGCTACTTCAAAAAACAAGAGGCGGTTCTTTCGGCTTAAATAGGCCACTTATCAGCGGGCGGCTTGTCCAAACGGCAAGTGACATAAATAACAACAACCAACTTTAATTTCATATAGATGCAATAATTTCGATTTACAAGAAGTTGAAAGTGATTGTCATAGAATTAGAGTTTATTTGAAATAGTACTGTTATTATATATGATGTTCAATTATTTGGCTGGGTGAATGCTGAATTCTTTTAAAAGATGAAAGAATAGAAATGTCAGGAAAAAGCAACTTAAAAGGTGGATACTTAATTTTTTTCTATTTCAAATAGCATAAAAATATTTGATTATTGTTATGCGAAAAATATAATTTAACTTCAACGTTGAAAAAGGAGTTCAAATTAAAAAGGTTGCAGAACATTAAAATTGGTTTAGAATTCTTAAACAAAAAAATAAAAAAACCGAATTGATTAAAATTATATTTGGACTAACTTTGAAAAACTGATTAAAATCTTATGAAAACATTGCGATATTAATTGATGTCACTATAAAGATGAGTTTTTGCATTTTAAAATGGTGTAAAGATAATGTTTGTGGAGTAACTTTTTCAGAAGTAACAGCTGAAAAACGTAAAATTATTTATCTCCTATTTCTTGTTTTTTAGAGAAACAGTAGAAACTTTTTGAAAACAGAGCTTATTCTTATTGGTGTAAAGAAATATGCATACCAAACTTTATTCAAATCCGTTTAACGATGTGAAATTCTATAAAAATAATAAATATTGTCCAAAGCAGGATGAAAATTATTTAAAAGCATTTTTAGCATCATTAACAAAAAAGTTAAATTTATTTCATACTAAAATAAATTTAACTAATTAATACATCAATAACCAGCAGAACTCTACAAAATTCTAGAAAAAATATCTAAATATTATTATTACCCATGCCACCAGATGTATTGGGAATTATATTTAATTGCACGGAGTGTCTGGCCATACTCCTGACATCTATAAATAAGAGATATTACAAGTAAAGAAAATAAACACAGACAGATAAAATAATTCCTGATTTATTTAAGATGTCCGCGGGAAATCCAGTATCTCCATCGATCTTGGATCCGTGCGTGGTCCAAGATCGATGATGATAGACTTCATATTGGTTATCTATATTGGCCCAGATTTAATACTGGTTATCTAGAATTCTAGTATAACTAGTTAAAGCTCTACTTTCAGAAGTAATGCCAGTTAATTTGACAAAGCAATTCCAACCTTTGAAAGCTCAGTACTCTGCTGATCCACAGTGCAATAGACCCAGTCATGAAATTTTTGATGTCACGCTGAAATAGAAAGATATCGAGTTAGAGCATGCACTATCTTTTTTGATGCTATTATGTCTACCCAAGGTAAATTTTAAAAAGAAACCTCTGTAAACCTGTGTAATGTGTATGTCTCTACAACGCTCTTTTATTTGACCCAGCTCTAGAAGCCTGTATAATAGAGCAAAGATCTACTTCTATTATATATCTGTACCAAAGTTTTAAAATTCTTTTATGAAATCTAAAATCATTATGTAGTACAATTTCACTAGAATTCCGTCTAAATTCAAAGCGTTTTGAATCTGAAGGAAATATAATTATAATGCATACCAACTTATTATTTTTATTTATACATGATATGGAAAGCAGTTTGATCCAGAAAAATTCAGAGATTCCATGAGCATTAATTTTTTTAATGTAATTTAGTTGAATCAACAAAAAAAATTTCTATTTCATACATATATACGTTTTTACTGTTATCTCAATATTATATACCTTCTCCGTATCAGCATGAGTCTATAATTTATAAAGTTCTTGATTATGCATTAAAACTCAAAATTTCATTTTGTTAAACAGATCAAACGTTGGAATACGTGGCTCAAAATAACACTTGAGATAAGACATAATGATCTCTGAACGACAGATTGAATGGTTTTAATGAATAATTCTGGTCTGTTAAAACAATTCTACGTAAATAAACCTTTATTTATTCTCATTTGTCTTGACATTTTGTTTTAAAGCTCTCTAACATGATCAATAAACAATGCAAAAATTGATATTTAATTTAAAACAGCATGTTTGGCTAAACTAGCATTGTAGCTTTTATGAAACACAGTTAAAAAATATATTAATTTAAGAAAAATATTAGACTGAAAAACAGTCGTAACAACCGTTGTTTGGCAAGTTATGAAATGCCTTAAAGAATGCTTATTATTTGAGGTGAAATTGAGTAAGCAGAGGTAGAAAGAATTGAATAATAAAGTAGAAAATATTTTCATTGATTTTCGTTAAAAATGTTCTTTTGAAATTGGAATTCGAAATTTTTTTCTTAACTTTCGTACAAGAACTTTTGGGAGCTTTTAACGAACATTCTCCTGGATAATTAAATTTTATATTTGACTTCGTTTGGTAATATTCAGATGAGAAGTCGGGAACCGATATAAAAAATTCTATATTTATAAATAGCGATACGATAAATAAAAGAGAGTTGGAAGTTCTTTCTTAAATTTTTTTTCTCTTTTCATGTCCCTTTGGGATATGATCTCCTGCACAATAAAGCAGCAATTTTAACGAGGAAGATGCAGTAGGAAACTAAAGGGAGAAAAAAAAATATGCGCACCATAATGTTATTTTCAGATATTATAAAATAACAATTTCCAAGCTTGGAAGAAATATTATCATTCATTAATTAGCGTTGTAATTAATGAGTTGTATGGTTAAAACTTTTGAGTTTTTTATCCAAATAAACAAACTTTTATTAAACATTTATTTAATTGGTATTATATCTTTTATAGATTTGAGTTATGCAAATGACGTTGGGAATGAGTATTCGAAAAGAGGTTACTTGCTAGAGGGCTCCTCGTATATGGGAAATAATGATATATACGCAAAAACGTTTTTAAATAATCGAATAAATAGATGCTTAGTTTTCAAAATGCCGTAAGATATAGAGACATCTTTTATATTAAGTAATAAGAAAACAGTTTTTATTATTAATCCATAAGAGAGGTAATGTTCTATAAAACTTTATGACATAAAATTAAAGATTAAATCCATATTTCCATATTCTTGCCGCATAAAGAAATACCATTATTAAAAATACAGTCTTTAGAGAATTAAAAAAATCAAGCATGTATGTATGAAATGATGGATTTTTGTTCTGCAATGGTGTTCATGAAACCGATTTCATTTTAAACTTTTAAAGACTATTAAAGTTTAGACTTTCATTCGATTAACCTATATTATCTATATCTATAAATAGATATATTTGTTTTTTATTCAATGCCTCGTGATTCATATTTAATTCCCGACTACAATAATTTAAATGAAATTAAAATGCTTGCATTTAACTTATATTTGAGTGTAGTAAATCTGTAAAAATCGTAAATACTTTTAAATGGCCACTTACCTCGTATTCCTTTTGAAAAAGTAGAAAAAAAAAGTACCTTTGCATATTTTTTTGTTTTATTTTTAAAAATAAATTTATGCATAGGTACGAAACTTGAAGGAAAAGAATCTTGAAAGAACTCTTAAGCAGAAATGAAAATATTTGGGGGGGGGGGTCACTTGTTCCCGAATTCATGGCATGAGTGAAAAAAATCTTGTTTGACAATATCTACAAGAGCAGGTGCCCCTAAACACGAGAAACTTCTTAAAACATCGCGCGCGATTCAGCGGCCACTAGACTATTCCTTTCGCCAAACCAATCAAGCTGGGGCGAAGATCCTCGCCAAACGTCGCCATCTTTGTCGTATTTTCGCAGCGCTCGCCCGCTTGTAACAATATTACTTGTTATTAATTTTAAAACTATGTGGGATATTTTATATACCTATATTTAGAAACAATATTTCATCAAATTACGACCTTTAAATGCAATATACAGATTAAACAGCTGACCAGAGAATTGCTATGAAGTCTAGTTTAACATTTCAAAATGAATTGTGAGTATCATTTTTGATGTCATATTTTAAATAAACGAATTAAATCTTAGATTATAGTAACAAAGGACACTTTTTTAGTCTGCCTCAGTATAGCGATCTCTTTTACAGTAGTTATTGACTTAACGTGATAATTAAAGGTCTTATCTTAACTTTAAAGTGATAATTAAACTTCTTATAAATAATAATTGTACTTTTAATAGCTTTTGCATTCGATGTAAGATTTTGAAGCAATTGATTTCTACTCTAGCTTATGAATTCATGTCCATTCATGTTTTTGAAGAAAATGTGGTAAAAGAATTCAATAGACCATTTTGAATAGCTTCACACTTCTGCTTACTTTTTCTTCAGGTATTAAAAAATATAAGGAAAAGTGATACAAAAAAATCAATTCTCATATCTTACTCTTCTTATTCTTATATCTAAGTAAATGGTTTTTGCGAGTAATAAAACTTTTTTGTTGGAAGTACTAATTACAAACTTGGCGCCAGAGGCACAAATGTAGTGCGTCTTTCCCGTGAACTGGGCTTCATGGGTTCGATTCCCGATTCGAGCATGATTGTTCTTCTGCTCTATCTATGAGATGTGTGAATGTAGTCGGCTCTACTTCAAACAAGAGACACATTTTCGGCTTAAAATCTTTGACTGCGTCAGTGAGCTTGCACATGACTAGTGCCCTTAGAAACAATAACAACGAACTTGATAGAAACAATTAATATTGAACGAATTCTGAATTAGTGAATGAAGCTCCATAAAACAGGAAAATGTTGTTCAAAATAAATTAATTGTTATATGCAGAACTAAATACTTATCACTAAAACTTGCTATTATATAGTTTCTAGATTTCATAACTTTGGTGAGGACCTAATATCACTTACTCTAGCATATCTCTTCATTAGCTAAATAATCATTACCAGAGGGGGATATGGCATCTTCTACCGAAGCAAATTGTCTAGATAAATTGAGGTAAATGACAAACTGAATCACAATATATTGAAGTAGGGTGCCTTTAAAGAAGTTTTTCCAAAGAAACTGGGGTACATTTGAGTTTTACTTGGAAGTGAACATGCAACATCCTGTATGATTAAAAAATGCAATTCAAAGCTAAATCACAAGTTAAACCACTATTTTTTGAATAATATTATCTATGAGTATTAAAAAGGGCAGCTGGCACTAGAACCTTCTTCATCCGTTTTATATTACAGCTATATCTTTACTCACTAGAATAAGAGGAATCTACTGGTTTAATTTGATAGATTTATAACTCTCCAAACAATGTCATGTTTATTCAGCACTAATTGTCAAATTAATTACAGAATTCCAAAT
The DNA here is from genome assembly GCA_026289955.1 of Argiope argentata. NCBI lineage: Eukaryota > Metazoa > Arthropoda > Arachnida > Araneae > Araneidae > Argiope > Argiope argentata. The sequence goes on from JAOUZG010050968.1 coordinate 1,467,414, forward strand.
AATATACATTAGTGAGAGCGATTCATACATTTATTTGCATTTATACTCAACATCCTACGATATCATCACATCTGTTATTATTCTGCTTAAATCAGATAAGAATCATTATTTCCAAATTAGATTTTTTAATTGCTTAGCAATTACCCTTTTTGTCAGTTTCATTTATTTTGTTTTATATATTATTTGTTATATATTCATTCTCACTTCTTCGCAATGATTAAGCTGATAACAAAGTTAAATTACGGATTAGACAAAATAGACTAGAAAAATACAGGCTGAAAATTTACCTCGTTTGGATTTTACGCATTTCTTATGAGAACCTACAAAAATTGTTGTTTATTCGTCTATTTTCTGAGAGACTGTATATTTAAAAATGTATTATCACAAAAGCTCTGTGATTTGTAACTGCATTGTTTAATGTTAATCTTTTTCTTCTTGAATCCTTTTTTATTTAATTAATAAAATTACTTATAATGCATGGGTCAAGCTCAAATTTAGAATGTATGCGGGTTTTGTACAATTTTAAATCGGGAGAGTGTAAATGTCTCTGTGGCATGGTACGAAACTTTAGAAGATGTTTTGTCAGTTCAGGTGTCGAGTGTTATCCGAAAGAAGTTTAAAATTACAAGATTCATCGTAAAACAGTCTTAACGTTTCGTGAAAACACCTGAGCTTTGCTAGCAGATCGTTAACATCATTTAGCAAATGTTCACCGTTCAAAGGCAGCTTCAAGAATTTATTCTGAAGGACTTTTGTTTTAAAGACAGCTGAAAAAAAAATTGTTTTTCGGACTATTATTGCTTGATGTAGATAAATGTAAAATGATTTTGCTTTTCATAAAAAATCCTCCTAGATCCAGATAATTTGTGTAACTATGAATTAAGCTAAAGCATCAGCATCAAGTTTATATTAAGTACTAATTTTCTTAATAAATAGCAGAAAAATCTATAAAAGGAATAGTATGATTAAAGAAATCAATTATAATAAAAGAGAGAAACTTTTTCTCAGCTGCTAAAAGCAACTAGAATTTAAGGGAGATAATATTTTTTAATGAGTGTCTTCTTCAAGTAAAGGATAGCTAATCACCATCGCTCCTGAATGAAGCATTAGCAGTTGAGTGCAGAGAAGGTATTAAATTTAAACTGGAAAGCCCACAAGTCATTTGATACAACATCAGATACTGAAGCAAACTGTTATATATTGATCATCACAAACGAGAACATTATTTTAAATATAACGATCATCACTTTACGCCACTCCTATCTAATTTCAAAAAGAAATTATTCATTATTCATTTTTAACCCTGAAATATTTCGGAATACAGTATCATACTTCACATTATTGTATTACAGAGCTAGGAAAAATTAACATTTCTCCTAATGCACTTCATCTATTTTAGCTTCTTTAACTAGGTATATTTATACTTATCAATCTATAATATGTTATTTATTCAAATCCTTATTAAGTCATACAAGACTCTCCGAGTCTAAACGAAGGCACACAGATTTAAATCATAAAGCTGAATTACCAGATCGCTGCAGCAGCAACAATGGTGGTTAATGTGGTAGAATTTTAAAAGCAATCACAGGCCACAGTGCAACCTTCCCCGCAGGAAGTCCCGTAATCGTTGGGAGGAGCCAACCCCCAACTCTTAGTGCACTCTCCAAATAAGCAAAATCCAACCACCATGCTGAAAGAATTTCATCCTCATTTTGAGGTGCCCCCTGGGGGGATAAATCTTTATTAAAGTCATTATGAATAGAAATCTTCATCTTAAATACGATTGCAAAGTAAACGTAAGGAGAATCAAAATCAAGTTTCTTAAATGTTCATAATTCAGTAATGTGCAAAAAACTTGCAAAAACTGGCTTATTACTTGAATCAAACTATACATACTGACCCAAAAACAGAAACATAGATTAAAAAAATGGCATCCTAAGCTGAAATACCTTTCATATATGTTCATTTCTGAAAATATATGAAACATGAACATTTTTTAGTTGATATTCTTAGGCTTTATTATAAAAAAATATTAAAGAATAAGTAAAAACTGTGAGAATTTTTCAAAAGCATTGAAATCACCTGTCCCGTAAATAAAGACAGGGTCTAATTTCACTTTAAGATATTATTTGATAAATAATTTGTTTTCAGCCGACGTATTTATCTTTCTTAATAGCATTAACCATCTTCTTTTCAGACTTTTACAGTATTGGAATGATTTTTTGACTTGTTTTCGACTAAGATATCGATGATTTTATAAATTCGACTAAATGACTAGATTCAAAGAGATTTCGAAACATGAGATCTTCAAAGTTTGGATTTAAAACTTAAAGGTAATCATCGGAAAGATGTATCTGAGACTTTAAAGAGGTCTTTACAGATTTTACAAAATTTTTTATTACGGCGGCAAGTGGTCAGGTAGGAAAAGACCTGGACGGCAAAGAACAGCATCTGTGTGTTGTGACAAAATCCTTTTAAACATAGCATCTAGAAAAATATGTCATTACGATAAATTGCATCCAAATTTGGAACGTTAAAAAGTGCCATTCACCTAAAAATACTGGAATCTACACGAAAATCTCTTAAAATTTTTTTTAAATAAACCATGCTTAAAAGTATTTTTTAAAGATGTAGGTTTAAAATGGGCAAAGAAATTGATGTATTATGGTTATAAATGGTTGTAAGAACATTTAGTAATAAGAAAAGCTGGCAGTTTAATGTACCAAATGGGTATAAGTTTTATTTGTATGATTTATTAAGTGAACCAAGAATTGTTTTTAGTAGGTAGCAAGATAGAGAGCCAGCAATGACTTGGGATGGTTTTGCAAGCATTTTTGGCAATTTGAAGGAAGAAAATGAACTCTGAGGAATATCATTAGATATTAGAGGTCTATTTTATTCCTCTACAAGATTTTCTGGGAGATATAAACTGTGTATTTCAACAAGATGCAATACACAGTATTATTTAAATAGGTATCTTGTGTATTTCAGCAGGATACCTATTCATTTCCCTAACTCGATAAATATGTGGTTCAACATGAATATGATCAATGTCAAGAACTGACTATCGCGTATTACAAACTTAACGCTGGTGGAGAACGTGTTCATGCATCTAACGTGAAATGTGTATGAATATTGCCACCAATGCTTTTCAACCAAGGATAGAGATAGTATGGTATGAAGTGCCCTTAGAGATAATGCAAAACTTAGCACTATAGATAGAAAAGAATATTTTTGGAATGCTTAAAAGTACCAAAATCACGTTAAATAGTTACATTTGTAACTGTATTCTTGAACTGTAAATAGAATTCATAGCACAAATGCCGTTTATTATTATGGTGCATTATCTTATGTTTTTCCTGACAAATTTATCATTTATTGTTTTTAATAAGCTAATCCTAAATTATATTTCAAGTAATGCTTTATAATTATATACATATTTGGAAAAAATCGTCCTATTCTTATTTTTACTGTAAATTACATTGTTTGATTTTGTCTATATATTTGGGACAGAGTGTCGTTATGGTGATAACCAATGGAATGGAACGTTATAATAACATTTAAATATAGAAGTAACAATTGAAAAATAGATTTCAACTTAAATTTACTTTTGTGCACTTCATTATATGATGTATTTAACCGCTGACAAAACAGATATTGATTTTAAATCATTCAAAGAATTTGAGTAAAATCATTCAGAGAATTTGAGTTAAAGTATTTAATCTATATTTTTAGATAGATTAAATACTTTATAATTTATTAATTGTTCTCAAAGTTTACGCAACCTGTTATGCATTGCATAATGAATTGTCACATGTTTATAAACCCATTCATATTCTTTACTCTTCCTTATTTGCTGTTTACAAAACTCACTATTTAAAATCAAACTTGATAATTTATATATCTACTATTCGAAAATTACAACAAATTTTCGAAATAATTTTTCCCACTATTCGAAGAAAAGTTAAGTATCCATCTTCTTTTGAAGGAATAGTCTGCATTTCAAACTAAATCCCAATAACTTATTTCAAAATTTCAAAAATGATTCGCGAATAACCTTACAAAAGTAAATAACCAAACCGACTGTTTAGTCATGTTTCTTTTATATTAAGAAAAGTATTTTTAAAAAATCCGTTTGTAACAAGTTTACTAATATTTCCTTATTCTAGACAAATTTATGTCTTTTGCTGGATTTTTATTTCTTATGTTGATTTAATGACACATAACATAAATGGGACGCTTTCAGGCATTTGAATTTAAAATATTTTTATTCAAGTTTATCGAACTTCAGTTAGTACATACTCTCTCTTTTGCAATGCAAAGAAAAAAAAAGGGAATTCCCCATTCCCTTCCTAACAAGATTCACATTTTGTTTATACCGCCCACTTTTCAGAGGGCCTATTTACAGAGTGAAATCATCACTTTCCTCTCGCAATGCATTCCTTTCATTTCATCCAGTTTAAAGCGATTACTCAGCAACTTTAAAGGAGAGAGAAATCGAGTTAGCAACATAAACGGTGGCGAGCAAAAGGGGGATTTTTCTTTGAAACCGCCTTCAGTTATCGTCGTCTTCCAACGGAACACAATTGTATGTTATTTGTTTGAAGGAAAATGCGTCAGAGAAGACTGCTGCCATCCGGAAAATCGCATGTTTCCGGCGGCCTCAGCTCAAAGGTGCTAAATTGGTACGGCTAATTAAATTGCAAAATGTCTTTAATTTCTGCCTCTTCCAGCGAGAGAAGAGCATTTTAAACGCACTGGAATAGCAAGATGGTCGCCTTAAAAGACAACGGCGTGAACAGAGAGGAAATCAAATATTGCGTTGGATTAGAATAATATAGCATTGACAGTGATTCGTATTTTATTATGTTATTCTTGGTCTTCGCGTTTATTTTAGGATTTATTAATTTAAAATTAATAAATTAAATTGCAAAATGTCTTTAATTTCTTCATCTTCAACCGATAGGAGATCATTTTAAACCCACTGAAATATCAAGATAGTGGACTTAAAAGATACATACATGAGCAGAGAGGAAATCAAATATTATTTTGGATTATAATAATATAACATTAGGATGTGATTCATATTTTATTATGTTATTCTTGGTCTCTTCTATTATTTTTGGATTGATTAATTTTGAATTAATAAAATTGCTCACTTGATCACTTACTTTCTTACTAATAAATTTTGAAAATTAAAATTTGAGTCTCTTGAAGAACGAAACTGTTATTTTTGATTGGAAATTATTTTAAGTTTTATGATAATATTTACGTTGATCTTGAAAAATATTTAACATAAGTTAAAACTCCATTAAATCTCTTTCTTAGAAAAAAAGTACCTTACAAAGTGCATTGTTTGTAAATAACTTTATTGATTAAAAGCTAAACTTCTATATAATGTGTGATCTAATTTATTAGATGTGGTAATTTTTAATAAAATTTGAGATCTATTTACAACATTCATTTAGCTTTAAACTACATTAAATAAGAGGTTTCATTCTGAAGAATTTCCCTAAATAATTTTTCAGTAATATGCAGATGCTTATTAAAAACTCAAATTGTATTCTTTCATATTCGATGCATTCATATATAATTTTGGAATAAATAAGAAAATGTCAAATGCGCTAGGGCGAAATTGGCCGGATTTCTAACAAATTATTCAGCTAAATTATTAGGAGACATATATTGAGCTCCCTTCACATGCATTGCTAAAAAATTTCAAGAAACTTTAGTTCTAGGAGGAATGTATGACTGGGAGCATAATAAAATGCCTTTAGAAATGAGAATTTATCATTTACAAGGGAAAATTTTATCTCATTTCCCTAATGTATTTATTAGATCTGAAGTACTGAGGAATTAAATATTCTACGGGATTAAGATTTTTTCCATATAAACTTGTGCAAGGAATGTATTCAATTTGAAAATACTTTTTCATGCACTGAATATTCAGGATCTGGGGAGTTGAAATGTACATTACCATGTTTAAAAATATTGCTTTTGTACAACAAAAATTCTCTGTCTGGACAAAATATTGCTGTAGCTTATTGGGGATTTGTCTGATACACAACGATTTTTTCAGTTCATTTTCCCAAGGGACATTCGAATATTTCAGCTACAGCTTTCTCTTTGTTGGAAGACAGTATCTTAGTGATAAACATCGATATTAGCATATAGAAAGAAATTTGTCTGAAAAAGAAATTTCTGAACTGTTAATCCAAACATTTTATAGAATATTTCCATTACTTCATTTAGTAAGATAAATCTGATAACAAATTATATTATAAAAATTTCAGATGAGACTTTATATTTCAGATCGATAAAAAATGTTCCTTGTAAATAAATTGAAAACCCAATATGTTTGATTCACTGTGCTCAAATAAGAAATATAAAGTTTTAATACAAATACAATTTGTATTAAAACTTATAAATAAAAAATTATAATACTTAAGTAGAATTAATAATTCTCAATGTTTGAAACTGTAATTGAATTCTTTTTTATAGCACTTCATAATTTATATAGTTAATGATATTACTTGAATACGATTCTAATCATGCTTAAAAGAAATTAAGCTCAATTTTCAACAAAAACTATAAATAGTTTTACAAAATAAGACACTATTTGATATTTATTTGTTAAGCGATACAATAATAAAGTTATTTCTGAAAAAAGTAATTCAAATTACTCTTATCTAAGAAATTGTTTTGAATAATTTTGAATTGTGTAATCGAAATGGAAATTCATTAAAAATTCTTCCTAACTCTTAAAGTATCTAACGAACTTATCATAGTATTAAATTTGTTTTAATAGGAGTTGAAATTGAATTTTTAATAGAAATTTAGCAGAACCATAATGAGTATATTTTTAAATGTATTTCTGTAAATTTTGATTATTTTTTCATATTTTAATCACTCATCTTAGAATGCATTTTCAGTTGTATAATTTTCGTAGTAAAAAGCAAAACAGAAAATGTACATCTTCGGTCATATGATGGATATACGATTAAAAAAATATTACTGTAAAACTATTCTTTAATTGTATATTTCTGTTACCGAAAGTATTATTTTTTATTAAATAAATTATTCATTTTCCAAAGGTTATCCAAACACTCAATGTCTAAATCAACTTGCTTGCTCTAAATGAAAGCACACTAATATTTAATAAAACCCTAACGAAAGAAATATTCTTTTTCTGAATATGAATTTGTTTCAAACAATTACTTTCATTTAAAAGCGAAATGTTTCCTTGAAATTACAAAAAAAACACAACAGATGTTCGTTATTCAATGGGAAAAAAACCTATTTAATTGAAACGAACATTTATAAACTCTTAATTCAATTGAGAAATATTGTTTTCTCTTGAATATTTGCTGCTCATTACTTAAAGATGAAAAAAAATTGACATGTTCATATCAAAAATTTTAAACATAAGGCGTTTTCACAGAGCAACACAAATAACACTAGTTTTGAAATGTTTGCTATGTCATTTTCTCGCATTATTAAATCTTTGTAAGAAATGTAAATAGAATGCATGATTAAAAGTAGTAAACACTGCCAAACAGTAGATAAATCGTAACAAAAGAGTTAAAAATGCTCTTAAAATTATTACATTAGTGACCTCATTCTGTACTGCTTTTAGTAAAGTACAAGTCAATTTTATTTTTACCTCATTTTAAGGCATACAGTTTAAGGTAAAAAATATTGTTTCTTTTTTCTCTCTTTCTCTCTCTCTTTTGCTTTACATAAGAAATTTTTTATAAATTTTCAATTCATACCGCTAACTATCTTGAATATTGGATTGCCAGTTTCAGGTTCTAGTATAACAATCTTGCATTGGGGAAATTCTCAGAGGAATCGTATATTAAACAAAATTAACTTTAACCGCTTTACAGTTTCGCCCGTATGTCGTACGCGCATAAATTTACTTAATTTTGATAGTTGTAAGCTAAAAAGAAACGATTAATAATGATTATAATTTAATATGAAAATTACTTCGAATACATAGATAAGTCATATATTTAATGAATTTCCATATAAAACAAAATAAGAAAATATTCCTATAATAGAAGGTGTAATCTTAATAGATAGTAAAGAAAATAAGACAATTAAGTGGTATACGCCTTATACACGAACAAATTTGGAAAAAATGCATAAAAGCAAGCATCTATATGATACTGAATTTTAAAAAATATTTATTAATAATTTATTTACAGGCATGTTAAGTCTCTAACAATGATTAAAAAAATACTAACTAGTATTATATATAATCTTTAAACAAATGAAAAATGTCTAATCGAGAGGACACCGCCTTTTAAAGAGATAGATAAATGATACAACAGAATAAATGACTCCTCGAGAAACGACGGGAGCAAGACCCCTTTCACATACAAAGAAACCAATGTTCGATTAATTTCGCTCTTGTTATTGTAGTAAGATCTCTCCTGGAACAAGTAGTGATAAAATATGACAGGATTTAAAAACAATTTTGATCATGGGATGTTTGTTTAATGAGGTATGGGAGGATGCTTTCGATGAATAATGCTGGCAAACATCTCTATCTCCATAAGGAGGAGGATTGAGACATGGCTTCTGAATGTCTCCTGAGGCTGTGAACTAGGCAAAGCTCGATGCATAGAAGAGGCAATCCGAAAGCTGAGGGAGCCGCAGCTGCCAGCTGATGCAAGCGAAGAATTATTTCCCCCTTTCCAGAGAAAGAAAAACCGAGGCAAATTTAAAACAGCTAGCTTTTCTTTTCAAACGAGACTCATTTTTTCACTTACGTTTCGTTTTTAAATCCTGTGACACTACACGGAAATAAACCCTAACTAACAAGGCTGAACCATCGTTTTATTTCCTTCCCGAGAAGAATTGCCTTTTCATTTGGGTTTGTTCGAGAGAATTGCACCAGGTGTAAAAAGATACTTAAAAATTTGTTTTTGTATTCAAAGCGATGCAAAACGTGAATGATTCGAATCCATTTCCCTGCAAACTTTCGAACAATTATTTGTAGCAAGAGAGACTCGAAGGAAATAAAAGCTTATTAATGGAATAACAAATATAAAAAGAGATTTTTAAAATTGAATTGCATTATATATATATATATATATATATATATATATATATATATATATATATATATATATATATATATATATATATATATATATATTCTGTTTTTAATAAAACACTTTTTATTCACCAATTAAAATTGAAGTAAAATTTTAAAACTTATAGTGGATAACATTTGATGTTAATACAGTTTTTTCAAATATTATTTCATTAATTTCTTATTAATTAATTAAAAACTGACTTTCTTGCCAAAAACCTTCATTTCTTCATCGCTAAATAAGAAACGAAGTCAGTTAGTTTGTTTCCCCACGCTAATGTGGTTAGACTTAATATGTTTTCGGCCGATTATTTCAAACGATTATGTTTATTTTCTTAATGTTTGGTGCATTAAAAATTAAACATTGCTAATTAATCGATTTTTTCGATTCACTTTGAAATACTTTCGAATTAAAATAAAACAGAATAAAGAAAATTAGAAATTTCTAATGTTTATTGTGTTACCACAACTGGCGTATAAAATTAACGCATTTTGTGTTGACTCAATTGGTTTTGAATCTTCAATTGGTGTTGAAAATGCAACGCTAGTATAATTTTTTGATCAATTATTTATAGTAATACAATTATTAGGCCGGTATATCCTGGTTGGTAGGGCGTTGGATTTGCTTCCCCTGGGGGCGAGTTCGAACTCGCCAGCCGAGGATTCTCCGCTTGTGTGTGTGTTGGACGTTACATCTGTCGTGGTCACAAAGTCCTCCAGGTTGAGAGCAATACCACTGGGGGTACTGGGTCAGAGGTGGTCATTGTCTGTAACAGATCTGAATTACGATTTGTGAATGAATGATGCTCTGTAAAAAGGATTTGTGACGTGTGTGAGCTAGAAGTTAGACTTTCGCCCTCCAATTCTCAGGGGTCCATACCCTCAGAAGCTACTGCACCCTTAATTCAGTTCTAAAGGGGAGCACGAAGACAACAACAACAACAGTTATAATTATTAAATAAAAATAAAATAAAATAAAATTTTCTTTGTTAACCTAAGTACGTATTGATTTTAAAAAATTGTTATTTTATATTACTTTTTTGCTATTTTATCTTGATAATATAGTTCTCAAATTTACTCTCACTTAATTGATCCTTTCAAATCTCTTAGTCATTTGATAATATCTTCGCATTTAATGCCTAATATGAACAGTAACATTATTTTAATAACACTTGTTTATATGGAAGTCTTTAAAGATAAATGTTAAAGAAATATTTCGAATATTTCTGCTTTTTATTCCGTGTGTACGAAATATATAAACCACGAATTACATACCTTATTTATCAGATACTTCGATGGATTGATTTATATTAATTATAAATTGCCTGAAGAGGCATATATAGGATCTAAAATAATAATAATCCATGAAAGATTATGTTAGATTTAATTATAGAAATGGATTGAATTATACTAATTATAAATTTCCTTAAGAGGCGTATATAAGATATAAAATAATAATAATCCATTATAAATTATATTGGATTGAATTATGTCAATGAGTTGAATTATAATAATTAGTAAATGCCTACAGAGGCGTATATAAAATCTAAAAGGATAATAATCCATGAAAAATTATATTGGAATGAATTATATCAATGAGTTTAATTATAGTAATTGCAAATTGCCTGCAGAGGTGTATATGGGATCTAACATATACACCTCTTTAATTATAGTAAAATATACACCTCTCAGGCCTCTCACACACGTCAGTGAAAAATTATTTTGGATTGATTTATGGTAGTGAATTGAATTATAGTAATTATGAATATTCTGAAGAGGTGTATATAGAATCTATTATAATAATAATACACGAAAAATTATTTTGTTATGGACTAAATCAAAGACTGAGTTTCATATATTAAAAACTATTTATGTATTTTATTCAGGATTGTTAAAAAATATATGTCTTATTGAATTATTACAAAAAATTCACTACATTCTGTTAATTTCATTAATAGTTTCCTTTAAATTTCCTTATTTTCCTTCTAATTTTTTTCTCCCTCAATAGTGTTCATTTATTATTTATTTTTCGAACTAAATAATATTTTGATATTAAATAGATAATATTTCAGTCGTATTATTATGTGTGAACATACTTTTTACAGTTTAGTAATTTTAATTTGTGCAAACTATTTCCATTCACGTTGATTTTAGAGACACAAATTTATCCCTGATGCACTTAAAAGTTTTTAATGTTTGTGAAATTCATTTGATACTGCCCATTAAGAGTGGGATTATTTTTGCAGAATAATCGACACTTATGAGAGTAATTTCATAAACGCAAACGCAATTATCTTAATATAAATAAAGGAATTACGTCTTAGGACATAAGTAATTAAGGACTATGTTGTATCAGCTAAAATATGTCAAGTAGGATATTTGTGAATTGGCTCTATGAAGAATAAAATATCAGAATTTTGAATTAACTCTTAAGTATAAAAATAAAACTATCCTGTATTGGGATGGTTTAAATAAAAAATTAGCATCTTATAAAAATAAATATACATTTTTCAGTTGAATTTTAATTAAAATCATTCTTTTCATATTATAACAACATTTGGGAGGCATTTACTTATTTAAAATTATTTCATAATAATTTTGAATATTTATAACATAACCAATTATTATGATACACATTTTTATTTCATTTTTTACAACAGCCGAGAACAATTTTACGTTTTTGTAAATAAAATTCAAAGCATATTACAAACAGTTAATGCATTTCGAAAAAGATAAATGTCTCTATATTCAGACATAGACTTGTCTCTTGTTTCTTTCTCGTTTCAACACTTCTTTATCTTGCGTACATCTCTACTTTCTACTTAACCGGCCTTTTTCATGCATCTTGCATTTTACAGTGAATCGATTTAAGGGCATTCTGTGGCTTGCTGCTAATTTGAAAGCATTTTGCGTAGGTGGAATGTGATGGCATCTACGTGTGAAATAGTTTAAATAGCTGTTGTCAAGGTCTTCGATTTGCCCTTTGAGGCCTAGGCATTCTGAAAACATATCCTAGATCAAATAATTATGTGTGATCGCTTTTATCTTCTATAGGGTTCGCAAATCCCTAGAGCCGTCCAATCATATCCTCGAAACAGCACAGATATATCTTCCGGATATGCCATCAGAAGTAAATGATTTCCCACTGTTTAGAGAAAGGAAATCTGTAAATTTCCTTTCATAAATCCCGAAAAGTTTGTACATGGGGTTGGTTTTTCTGTATTTGTATAGTTTATGGTGAATGCTGTCTATTTAATTTCTGAATTTTATTTTAATGTTATCTGCCAGTATACTAATTTTTATCGATTATTCAAGATGTGTTGTTCAGGTAATAATTGATAGTCCATTACGACTAACTTTAAATTAATACATAATGCAAAGAATGTTCAAGTTGTTAAATGAGACAAAAATAATTAAAATTTTAAATAATCGATTGCAAAATAAGTAAAATAACTCCCTTTAAGGTAAAAGCTCATGAAATATTTTATAATAAGTATTTCTAGACGGGAAAACATTTTTTAATTCAAAATTCTCTATAATAATATTAATAGATTCGAGAAATTATTTAAAATTGTTCATTTATTACTAACATTTTTTCTCGTTTTAACTACTTTTTCTGTTTCGGGGTTGATGTCCCGGGAGGAAATAAAATTACAATTCCTTATTCACAAAAGCGTAATTCTAATTTTGGAAGATATAAAGTGAATTACTGATTGTTGAATCAATTTTTTTTTAGTTTTCAGTGAAATATCTTTTCTTGCGAATTTTATCTCGAAACTCTTTCCTCTAATATAACAGACGGTATTGACTTAGTAATAAAGTAAACTTGAAGCAATAGGATTCAATTATTATATCTTTATCAGTGATTTTTAATAAAATTAGAGGGAGTTAACTGTTATCAAAGTAAATATTTTATCATAATGTTCAGAGATTATGAAATACTAAAATCTTTATTAGAATATTTGCTGTCACTCCAGATAAATCTGGGAATTCTTCGTTTGCGGAATCAATTTTCCAATGTTTAATTTAAAGAAGCAGATACAATCCGTAGTTAAATTTTTTCATTCATTTCATTAAAAAATTGTCAATAACAGAGTTATGAGTACTATAAACGGGTCAGAATTCCATAAATGTGTCTTGTATCATTTTAAAAACATTAAATAAATTACTTATGAAACAATTTTTAAATGTTATCGAAATGTGATGTTTTTTTTAAATCTAGAAAATATTATTTTTTCTTACGGCTTTCTTTAAAGCTCTAGGCAGCATATAAAAGAAAATGGTGAATTTTCAATAATGCAAAATGGAATCTTACTTTGTTAAATTACAGACGTAAGTAGGATTTCTTGAAAGTTAAATATGACCCAGAATATCATAAATAACATATAATTGACTTATGTACAAAATGTAAACTTCAAAAAGTAATATTTTCACAAGTTATAAACTTCTAATAAAACACTATAATCAATATTCATAAACTTTTTGAAAATCTGAATATTGTACAATGAAACAAGTTTATTGGGAAATTATGCCTTCCAAAATAAGTAACACACAGAATAGAAATATCCTTTTTCTTTCAGAACTCAACCACAATAATTTTGAATTATTGATCCACATTATTAATAGAAGTATAAAATAAACTGATGTGTGAAATCAGATATCATTTAATATTAAAAGATATAGTAATAAGAATATCGCCATTATTCGACAAAATTAAGACACCTTATAAAAGCAGTAAAAAGTTGAATTTTATTTGACGAAGAGATGTTGGATTTAAACTTTCTATAACTTTCGAATAGTAGAGAGAAAATATAAGCATTGAGACTGGCAGCGTATATGTGGAACTTTGCTAATGTTTTTCAAACTATAAATTTCCACTCGATATTTTTTCACATCCTCTATATTCCATCACTCTTTATTCCTGCTTTGGAAGTATTTTATTCATGTTCTGCCTTTCTCCGGTACATAAAATTTTAAGCAATAATAGCAAAAAATATCATTTCAGTTTTTAAAAATTACATTGCGCTTTTTAAACTTCCTAAATTTGTTTCAAGTAAACGAAATACATTCTGTTTTCATTTAAATCCTAGATAAAAATATTTTCTACCTTCTAGAAATTTAGAGAATTGTCATCAATGTATTTTTTTAAATAAAGCATGAATGAAGTAACGTTACGGAGGACGCTAAAACAAAAGAATCAATATCAAAGCTAAAAGCAAACAAGAAAGCAATTTTAAAAGAGTTTGATACGTATATTAATTATTTTTTCCTGTCACAGTCTTATATAAAATTGTCTCAGGAAGACTTTCAATGATTTGTTTATTATTCTGCTAGTTTCCCCCCATCCAAATGAGGATAATAAAGCCTATCATGAGAGGCTTTCTCATCCTCATTTAGTTTAATCTCGCCACCCTGGAAGGTACACTAACAGGTGGGCTTCAGGTTCCTCCCTTTGATGGCGGGACGTACTTCCGATCGGAAGGGTTATAGCGTGGCCAGTGATGGCCCTTAGGACGGACTTTATTCCATGTTCCAGTGATAGCCTTTATTCTGTGTTCTTAAAGGTGGGTCGGAGAGTCTGGTATGACTTATTATTCTGCTATCTGTAACAGAAAGCATTTACCATCCAGAAAAACGAAACGTTGGTGCGTTAAAAAAACCAGGTCACTGAGAATGGTTTTCAAGGTGAACTTTTATTGAAATATTCTCAATACATGATTTATATGATGCTTTGAAAACTCTAAGAATTGAGTCAGAATTATGTAAAACACAATTTTTTTTAATATGATGAATGACCCAGCAAAATCGTGAATGAGGTGCAGGAATCTTTCTATGATCTATTAAATAAAATATTTTCATTACATGCAATTGCGGAGACGAATTCCACACGGAAAAGTTTTGATATTTGCAAAAAATAGAAAAAATTGGTATCTATAAGAATATAGATGCACATTTTTATGGCCAATATCATTGCACATAAGCAGAATGTCTTTTCTAAAAGTATCTGGCTGTCTCGGTGAAAGATATGATACAATTCATTCTTATTTAGTGAAATCAACGAATGTGTTAGAGGCATCTTTAGAAGAGATGTGGTAAATTTTGCGAATACCATGCTTATTTGCATATTTACCATCTAATCTTTTTAATATCTTACTTATATCAAGGCATCTTTGAAACACCATCTATAACCAGCCCTCAAATCTCTCAGGTCCTCACCACGAGAGCTTATATTGTTATTCTGCAATTATCAATGAGAGCTCCGTATATTATAATATCTGTTTTTTGAGTAGCATAAATTACTTATGAATGGTGATCGTTCGTTTGAGTATTTTCTAGGTAATATAGATGGCAAGATACTTATTTTACATTTTAATATCATAGCCTTGTTTTCATCTTTTAATTTCATGTTAAATAATGCATTTAAGGGGAAAACTTTTACATTTAAGGAGTGCCATATCTTCAGTATAGTTTTTAATCTGTAACTGGAGACATGAATTTCTTCACAGGACCAAAGATATGGAGTCAAAGTTACTCTATTTTATTTTTACTTTTCGTCTTTTATAAGCAACACTGGAATTTATTTTGGAAACATAATGCATTCTGAAAATTATGTAGTAACCAAAAAATACTAATATTAAGAATGTTAAATGTTATAAGATTGAATGTTGGAAAGATGTTTTAAGAAAAATCTAAACAATCTTTTAATGAGTATTTGCTTCGTTTCGATTTTACGGAATTGCAGTAATTTTAATAACTCTTAGAATATGTTGTTGTTGTTTCGTATGGTACTTACCATGGACAAGCTCCAAAGGACTAGATGAGCCTGGGAAGCCCAGAACAAGCAGAAATAAAGAATTCTTTATATCAAAATTTTATTTTTTGAATATTTCTTTATTATTTTTGCATTATTCAAATAATATATTTCAGAGAAGTAGAGTCAATGACTCCAAAAATAACAACAAAAGCTTTGAAAAAGAATAACTCAGTTCGAGGCACTTTTTTATACTTAAGGCTTTTGCCAACATACTGCTGAAAAAACAACTTGAATGTTCTGAGGATGTGATTGTATTCAGAAATAAAATACCACTTGATAATCAGAATTGATAAACAACGTGGAGTGATTTTGACTCCCTTCTCCAGGTACGGTTTAACCCTTTAGCCGGTTTATTTTTTTACTATCTAATAAGATGACACCTTCTATTATCGGAATATTTTCTTATTTTGATTCAAATGGAAATCCATGGAATATTTGGCTTATCTACGTATTCGGAGTCATTTTACTATTGAATTATAATTGTTATGGATGATTTATTTTTTGTTTACAACTATCAAAATTCGATAAATCAATGCACGTACGGTGTACTGGCAAACCAGTTAAGGGGTTAAATATGGATTATATCATATAAAATAAAAAATGAATTAAAAATATCCTTGAAAAATTCAAATAATTTAGAAATTAATGTTTTAAAAAAATGTGAGGCGGCTTACAGAAGAAAAACATTGCAGTAATTGCACCTTTAGGAAACAGCTCAATACTGGGAGAATAAATGATATTTTTGTCTGAAAACAAATCAGTAAAAAAGATAAACCGCCCAGCTTGCCATTTTGGAGTTACACTGAGATGAGGAAAACGCTAGGTTTTTCTTATATTATTGATAAGATGTTTCTTTAAAATTCTTTATTAATAAAATCCTTTTTGTCATTAAAGTTTAGAATTAATTTTTTCTGAAGTAGGATCTCTAAGTTTATTATCGAAACATTCAAATAAGAATATTTTCGATTAATAACTCGAGGTTTCCGATCAAGACATTTTTTACCTTATATGAAAAACATTTTTTGTGTTCATTTACATTTAAAGTCCACCCATATTTCAAGAAAAACACCGAATTCGAAAATTCCTTAATATAAAAAAGCCATACTTCACATGAAATTCTCCTTCTTTTTTTCTTCTAACTATGATTTAAATTGTGTGTCTTTATAGTGGAACCAGGCTAATAAGAATGCTTCTTGTTTAAATACTTTAACCATTCAGATATATAATTTTCCCTTGGCCTGTGAATTTTCTATGAACATAATTTCAAAATGTCGTGTGTAATTCAAATTTGTTTTGCTTCATTCGAAACGAATGATCACAATTCTTATTTCTACTTTTATTTCTGAATTTCTTCATGCATTATATAAACTCATATTTTTCACCGTTTTCGACGGTAAATAAGTGCTTTTTTAAAAAATAAAGATTTTCAGCCGTTTGAAAGAACTTTGAATTTTAATGTAGTTTGTAAATTGTATCGTGTAGTTTGAAATTTTATAATAAAAATATTGTATTTATTTTCATATTTATTGAAATAATCAATTTTAAATTTATAACATTTTCTATTTATAATTGTTATCATTTTAGTAACTAATATTTTTTTGAGTTTATCTGTTAAATATGATTTAATTATTAAAATTCTAATTCAATGAAAATAAATCTTGACTGTTATTCTTAGTTTATAAATAATCTTTTTCCCCTTTTCAGTCTTTTTCTATTTAATTTTCCTTCCTTTGATGTAGTATGGAAGTTTGGAGAGTGAGGTGCCAGCTCAGATTTCGTCCTTATCATCTGACAGGTTCAAAGTTATGAGGTCAATTCCAAAATAGTCCCAGTGCTTCTTTAAAATAGGAGGGTGATATAACTAAACTAAACTATATAATTTCATTGAAAGTAGTTTATAAATCCTGCATTTCATATCTCGATTTTCATTAATGCACATCAATTTATTTTTTTTCTAACATACATGATTTATAATGTTTCCTAACTTAACTACTAATTATAATACTTTGAATCGCATTTCTGCTATATGTTTTTTTCTACTTTCATTTGTGACAAAACTCAGTTGACTATCAGCAGAAATAACAAAGAATTTAAGAATAACCAGATTGAAAAAATCTAAATCGAAAACAAATTCAGAATTATTTTACAAAATTAACATTTATAACCGTATTCTTTAAATGGATGCTGCGAATAATAATTTACTAAAATTTTCCGAAGATTACAAAGCCTGATAAAATTAAAAGTTATATGAGCCGTTTTTATTAGTTACTTTCTGTATAATCTGAGCCATCATACTCATTATACTTATAAACTTTCATTTTTTTCTCTTGTGCAACCTCCAATCTTTGAAAGAAATATTTTTTTGTCAAAAATAATGTTATTCAGAGAATTATATTGGTATTAATAATCGAACTCGGAGAGCTTTCTGCTCATTAAAAGTATAATATTTCTTTGATTTTGGCCCTATCACTACTTTTTTATATCATTGATATTCTGTTTCAACTGAAATTTTATATGCTTATAATTTTAATTTATGATTGTTTCACCATTTTTGTTGTAATATGCAATTGTCCATTTTTTTCTTAGACCTGAAATTTACACATATTATTCTCCAAATCATATTAAGAATGATATTTGATTCATAAATAAACTATCCTGATTTTTTTATTATTTTACTGTATTCTGTTACTTATTCCATAGGATGATCATTAAATATTTTTAAGATCTTTTAAACAAGAACTCAGAGTACTGTAAAAAGTTTTTGCACTAACTTTTCCTGTCTCATTTATAAATTTGTATTGTTTGTTGTTGTTCTACTGTCCAGTTTTTCTTGGACAAGAAATTTACAAATATTCTTGATTTAACCGCATTAAATTAAATTATTAATAAGTGATGAATAATCGATTCATAGATAAATAAGGCCGAGTCCCCTCTTAGCCGCTTATTTTACTGTATTCTGTCGCTTATTCTATAGGATGAACGTTAAATATATTAAATGCCTTTTTAACCAAGACTCAAGAATGCTGTAAAATACTTTTCTAGTAGCTGTTCCCCTATTTCACAAATTTGTTTTGTTTATTGTTGCTCTATTGTCCAGTTTTCCTTAGACAAGAAATTTACATTCTTGATATAACCACATTGAATTAAGTTATTCATAAATAAATTATACTAAATTCCCCTCTCCCTTATTTTACTGCATTCTATTGCTATTATATATTATGTGCGTTAAATGTATTTTATGCGTTTTTAGCAAAGACTGAGAATGCTGTAAAATATTTTTGCAGTAGCTTTTTCTCTCTCTTTTATAAATTTGTATTGTAGACATAGAAGAAAGTATATAAGCGCCAAGTCTCGTGCCACTTGATAAAGGAAAATTCTTTTTCCTGAGTCGAAAAAATAACAACCAAAAGGCGTGCGAGAGAGGCTCAATGACTCCTCTCCAACTATCCTATTAATCGGCATTATGCGAGGAAGGGCACAAAGGGACTCCGCGTTCACTCAAAAACCTGATTAAACGCCGATGCTGTTTTAAGTAGCCGGAACGCCCTTGTTTTTCTAAGTTCCCACAACGAGCAACTGCGCCACTTCTGGAAGGATCAAAATAAAAAGAATATTTTTCTCTGTACAGCGTTGTTTTCTTAGAGAAATCACCGGTCCCTTTTTTCACTCGTATTATTTTTGTGTTTATTTTTATATGTATGAAGCTCCATACGTTTTCAACATGGTCAAACAACTAAATAAATCCATTCAACAACTGCAGGGTGGAAATATAAAAGAAATTACCCTATACTTAAGTTCGCTCTTTCCACGCCAAAATAATTAGAATGTGATAAATTGTCCCTGCCACATCTAAAAAAATCAGATATTTAATGAATTTTTGCAATTGGATTTTAATGCAACAAAAAAATCAAATGTTAGTTTAAAGTAACGCTTTTAATAAATATAATACCGTCATTAAGCATGAAATAATTCGGAAAAAATTATACGAAGTTTCAAATCAATCAAAATTAAACAGATTAGTGTGTTCACATTTTACAAACACTACTTATCATGAATGAATTTATAATTTCTCAATACTTTATTTAATCATTTTTTACTTTCTTCCTTTCTTTTTTTAAAATTATTTTTAGAGAAAAATTTATAAATTTCAAAGGTAAAACTCAATTCTCTCTATTCTGGATTGTGACCAGATTCCACCAAAGAACCTTCGTCTAAATGGGTTTAATGCACATTAAATCCGACAGGATCAATTATCCTCCCACTGGTATGGTGTGGTGTTGAGAAGGAGTGTCAGATCAGGTATCGTCTTCATCTGACCGTAGTTCAAAATTAAAATGTCCCTCCCAAAATTGCCTATCTGTTTTGCATTACTACGGGATATTAATATAGCTAAACTAAACATATTCTGGATTGTGCTTATGAACCATTTGAGGCTGATCTCAATTGAGAAATTGTGATAAAAATTTATTTTAGAATAAAATTTTACCTATATTGAGATGAAAATAGAATGCTTTAAATTAATAGCTTTATTTTTTTATGCAAAAAAGACATAAGACTGACATAAAATTGACAATTCACCGAAATCCATACAACTTATGACCCTCTCTAGAATTTAAATTTTGCACAATATAAAATTGAGAAACGATGAGGCATTATAAGAATCAGGAAACTGCATTTGCTGTTATTGATTAAACTTTTCATATTTGTGGCAAGACTGATAATTTGTCTTTATTCTGGAAAACAAAGAATTTTTCCTGTTGTGGGGTTTTCACTAAAAATGAAAATGATAAAAGAATCATCCGTGTATCAAGTCGGAGAATCTCTTTTTGTTGTAAAAAAGAAAAATTAAGTAATTTTAGCAAACAGAAACTTTAGCAGTAATTTAGAGCATTTGTTGACAAATCAGACAAATTAGCTTTGAAATACACTATATTCATGTCTTCTAATTCAGTTAACTATTGAGAAGTCATTTCAGACTCTCCGAACCGCCACGGATTTAAACCATAAATCTGAATGACCGGGCCACCACCACAGCAACACTGGCGGGAACTGTGGTCGAGTCTTAATGACCACCATTGGTCACGGTACAACACTTCCCGTAGGCAGTACGTCCCGTCATCGATAGGAGGAGCCTACCACCACTTATTAATGTTCCTTGTCGGATGTCGATATCCAACCACCATGCCAAAAGCATCTCATTCTCAATTCTGAGGTGTCCCCTCTATGGGTGGAAACTGTTGAGAATATCTTTTCTCAAAAATTATAGGGCTCATAATTATATATATTTTCTCATAATTCATAATTCATATAATTATAATTTATATATATTTTCTCAATAATATATAAATTATAATTATATCTTTTCTCAAAATTATAAGAAATTATAGGGCAGGGATGGCCTGGTTGGTAGAGCGTTGGACTCGTACTTCTTAGATTACGGGTTCGAATCTCACCGGCCAAAAGATTCCCCGAGTGAATGGCGACTGTCGCTCGTTAAATCTGTTCGTGATAGCAAAGTCCTCCATATCGAGAGTAATATCACTGGGGGTACTGGGTCAGAGGTGATCGTTCTCTGTTCCAGATCGTAAATTACGATCTGAGATGTGTGAATGAATTTGTATGAATGTAGTTCGCCCCCTAAAAAGGGTTGTGACGTGTGTGTAGCTAAGTCGTACTCTTGGCCCTAGATGGCGCTACTTGTAAAACAAGAGACGTTTATCTCCGGCTTAAAATCTGCTGTTGTATCAGCGAGGCTTATCCACGACAAGTGCCATTAGTCACAACAATACCATCAACAACAACAAAGAAATTTATACGGAACAACCAAATTCCACTCCTAAATACCATTATAGCTTAGAAGGAGATGAGTGATAAAGTAAAATGAGGAGTAACTAGCATCACAAGGTGGCAATAATGAAAGAAGTAAAATGGATGCGGATGATGGAAATAAATACAGGTACTGCCATACAACATCGTATAGAATTAAGAATCAAAACACACTTATTAAATTTCGTCAAGAAGCTGGAATAGTCTCTTTCAGAATTGAGGTGGGTTGCGGTGACCTGGTGGTAAGGTCCGGGCTTCGAAACCAGAGGGTTTCAGGTTCGTGACCCGATTCCACCCAAGACCCGTCGTGTAAGCAGGTCTAGTGCATGCTAAATCCACCCAGGCCAAACATCCTATGGCTGGTGGGGTGTGGTAAGGAGAGGGTGATGCCAGCTCAGGTGCCGTCCTCGTCATCTGACAGTCGCTCAAAATTACGATATATTTCTCAAAATAGCCCTGGTGTAGCTTTAACACAGGACGTTAATATAACTTAAACTACAAACTTTAGAATTAAGACAAAAGAGACTAGATATCGGTCAGTATTGGAACAGAAACGAAGGAAGGTGGAATTCGAGGATTATGGAAGAAAAATAATATCGAAGTGCAAAGAGTGTAAAACTAAACATTTATTCGAACAACATTGAGAATACCATGCGATGCAGACGTAAATTTAACATATTTTCTTGTTTAACATCATTTGTATCTTGGAAACATAGTTGTATCTTGGAAAACTAAGAACTGTCTTCGATAGTTTTAAAATCCTTAGATATAATTTTAAATTCAGCTTCAAAAATTAAAATATTTTTCTTTGTTTTAGATACGGTGTTTAATCACTTAAACTGAATAAATGTATAGAGGAAATTATTGATAGTTATATTAAGGAGCATTTGCTATATTCATTAATATTGAAAAGACCTCTAACCTTAGCATAGCTTATTCGTTCAAAAAACACAGAAACAATCGATATGTGATTTTAGATTTTTAATAAACAGTTGGAAAGTAGGAAAAAAAATATAGTATTAAATGAAGGAAAATCAGCCTGAAAGTTTCATGAACTGTTTTCAATTTTACAAAGAATTTTATTTTTATTATAGAAAAAAAATCTCTATATTTTATACAATATTTTTTTAAGTATAGCGTATAGTGTATAAATTCGGTATTTAAATATAATCATACAACAGAAATTAAAAAAATCTCAAGTTTTCATTGTATCGCGTATATGTAAAATAAGTGTTAAATTTCAAAACAAAAAAGGAAAACAATTAAAAAGTGCTAAAATGTATCTGGGTACCTGATATTGTGTATTTAAAGCCTTGTTAGTTAAAATAATTATTGAGGGTTTAGCGTTTTGTTTACTTCAGTAATACCTTTTAAATTTTAATATAAATAACAAGCTCTTGAAAAAAGATTTTTTTTCAAAACAAACAAATCCTATTTATTTTAATAATGCATTTCTTTTTCAAAATCATTGTTCAGTTAACAATATGCTTCAAGCATCTTTAAAATTAAAAACATTGAAAAAAAGTTAATTAAAAACACTAAAACATTTTAATATGTCGATATTGTAATGGTAGTATGCATCAAAAATATAACATTTCCAAACCTAGTAAACACATAATATCTTAGAATGTTTTTAAAAATTCCCTGAATATAGTGAATTTATAGTATTCGAAAAGTTTTCTGTTTCTGTAATTTAGTGGATTATTTGTACTATCGTAGAAGAAATGCTATATGTAAATAATTTTTAAAATATTTGTATTTGAAGTATCATTTACAAATATAAATAAAATGCTTTTTGCAAGAATTTGCTTTCATAACATGTGGAATTTTTAAAAAATGTTTATAATTTTTACACATTTTATATTACAGATACATTTGTCTTTAAGAACTAATACTTACTCCTTTGTTAATTAAACTAAGAACTCTTAAAAAAATTAAACCCTTAATATAATATATATATAACCCTTAATATAATAAATATATACCCCTTAATATAACCCTTAATTAAACTATATAAATTAATTACCTTTACCCTTATTAATTACCCTTAATTAAACTATATTTTATATTGCAGATGCATTTGTCTTTAGGAACTAATATTTTCTCCTTTGTTAATTAAACTAAGAACTCTTAAAAAATTAAACCCTTAATATAATATATATATAACCCTTAATTAAACAATATAAATTAATTACCTTTACCCTTATTAATTATTCTTAATTAAACTATATTTTATTTTGCAGATACATTTGTCTTTAAGAACTATTACTTACTCCTTTGTTAATTAAACTAAGAAATCTTAAAAAAATTAAACCCTTAATATAATATAAATATATAACCCTTAATATAATAATATACCCTTATTAATTACCCTTAATTAAACTATATTTTATATTGCAGATACATTTGTCTTTAAGAACGAATACTTATTCCTTTGTTAATTAAACTAACAACTCTTTAAAAAATTAAACCCTTAATATAATATATATTTATAGCCCTTAATATAACCCTTAATTAAACTATATAAATTAATAACCTTTACCCTTATTAATTACCTTTAATTAAACTATATTTTATTTTGCAGACACATTTGTCTATAAGAACTAATACTTACTCCTTTGTTAATTAAACTAAGAACTCTTAAAAAAATTAAACCCCTAATATAACCCTTAATTAAACTCCTTAAGAACTAATACTTACTCCTTATTTAATTGTTACTCTACTACTCTAAATTTAGATCCCTGGGACAAAGATTGCTAAACATTTTAAAAGATATAAATGTATTGAAAAACTATTAAAATACTTACTTACTTAAATTATACTTTCTCCTTTCTTAATTAAACTAAGAACTCTTAAAAAATTAAACTCTTAATATAATACGCTGTGTGCCCTTAATATGTATCTACAAACAACAAATGTTTCTGCAATATTAAGGGTTATATATATATATATATATATATATATATATATATATATATATAT
>JAOUZG010050968.1:1509657-1563642 GCA_026289955.1 Argiope argentata
TAAAACACCCATGAAACAATTTATCTCCTTTCGTCTCAATACATTTAAACCATTGAAGAATAAAATTTCAGCATAATTAAATATTTCATGAATCATCTTGAGGAAAATAATAAAACATGCAACAGATTTTAACAAACTTGGTTTGAAAATTCTTTAAAAAGTATGAAGATTTCTCAGTATTCATTAAATATTTTCTATTAAAAGTTACATTTTGATGCTTTAGAAAATATAAATATTGCTTTAAATCAAGTGTTTGTAAGTGCTGTAACGCATTTTATTTAGACAAGATAGTAAAAATGCTGTTATCCTAAAGCGTTTTAAAGTCTATAGGCGATTTGAGAGCATTCTTTCCCTAATCATTAAGTGTTGGGATTTTTTAAGAAATTTTCAAAAATATATATTCAATTAGTTTAGATATTGTAGATTCTGAAAAATAAAAAAAATAGTAATTATATTTTAAAATTTGTTTATTTGATTAATCATTTTAATTTAATATTATATGCAAAAAAATTCGATCTTTCGTCAAAGTATTTATTATGAAAAAACAGATAGCAAAAAAATACCCTGAATCTTTAAGGCAACAAAAATAGGTGAATAAAATCAATTTGAAAATATTGGAAAACAAATTTCATTTATAGTTTTAATTCAAAATACATACTTTAATCCCATCGTGAAGATCCAGACGCACTAAAACGGCACTCAGGTCAATGTACGGAGAAATCCTTCTACAAAACTAGCACGAAGGGTTTATTAGAATTTTCAAAATCCCAGCTATGTGTAAATGTATGATTTCAAGATTCTCATGTAAATCAGGAAGTAAACTTAATATCAAGAGAAATTAATTTCTCTTTTAAAGGTAAGAAAATTCCTGTACCATCAGGAATTATTGTTCCATCTACCTAAAATTATTATCTCCTTCAAATTTGTGAATATTCTCCAAATTATTTAAATTGTTCTTTAAAATGCAAAAACGCAAACATAAGCACGAATCAGTATAATGAAGTACGTGTTAAAGTTGTTGAAAAAAGTTTAAAAAATGTGCTTTAAATTTGGGAATTATGAATTATGATTTTGAAGTAGTTAAACAAAATTGAATCTTTCATAGATCTATTGAAATCCCATTTCTGTTTTTTTTTTCTAATTTAAATTACAACTATATAATGAAGTAATAAATGAGCACAATGTAATACAAGGTCAGACAAATTTTCTTTTTCTGAAAGATTTCGGAAAATCATTCAGAATCGTTGATTTTTTTTCTAGCTAATGTTGAAATTTTCTTTAGCATATAGCACCTAAAAATGAAGAACATTTGAATGTGATTAAGCTAGCTACCAAATTGTACAAATGAAATAAAGAATTTAATTATGTCTCAAAACTTATTTTTCATCTTTAATCAAAAATTTCTTTTATAATACGATGAATAAAGCTATCAGTATTAGCATTTTAGAGCTCTTCATATTTTGCAATTTTATTTATCATACACGATGCGAAATAATTTATGACCTACAGCTGGAAGATTTTATTTTGAGCCCCTCTCATTCAAGAGTAAGAATTACATAAAGTTTAAAAGTGTTAAAATACATTAATCAATACTTAAAGTGGGTAAAAAAAGCTGAAAATCATTTCGATCTTTTAACGTGTTCATCGATGAATGACATACTTTTGAAAATGTCATTAAAAACCAATCTACTAAAAGAAGCAAATTCATACACTTTAACAATGCTATAAAAACACAATACGCAGATGCTTCAGTCTCCACACCCTTGGAGAGAATCACTGTACACCGCAAATTCAATTATCAAGAATTTGTCAAAGACTAATTTGATGTAATAAAGATTTTAAACTGAATCGGGAAGGTTATCACAATTAGAAGTCATCTTAAAACTATTCTAAATGAATAGAACCTACAGCGAGGACAAGAAAAATGAGACAAAGGCTCTACTGGCAGAAATATCTATCAAATTATCTCCAAAGTCTACTTTAGCCCATTATCTTTGAACAGGCTTGACAACTGGTTATGGTACTTTCCCTTCGTATTTCAAGCGATTCAATATTAAAAGATTGGATCAATGGGGCTGCGATGAAGTAGGCGATTCCCTTCATTATGCCACTAGCTGCTCTCTCACAACATATTTCCGTCTCAAAAAAAAAAAATCCCCCACAACCTAGAAAGAATCTGGTCAATCAATGTTCGGGGAAACAAGTTGTCGAAGGTCAAAATTAGAAATCATGTGCGGTTCCTACAACACAACGAGGAATTGATCTCCCCAGACCCAATCCTTAAATATATTTTCATCTCGTATCTCAACCAAGCTCTTCTCCAGTATATACTAACTTCATATTCAAATATAATTAGAAACGTATTAGAGTGCAATGGCATTGCCAATTGTTCAATTTCACAGAATAAAGAATTGACAATGCCGTTGTACAGTAGCCCCCATTTCTAATTATTGGAAGTACTTTCTACGAAAACCCTAAAAATTTGATCCGTATTCTATTTTCATGATGCAGGAAAACTGAGAAAACCCTTTTGTATAGCCACTCCTTTTGTTGTTGTTAAGCAGTGTAATTTGCCAAATTTAAATCTCATTAATTTTCTGTCCTTTTACTATGTTTTGAGTTGTTCAAATTAAATTAATAATAAAGTTTTCTTCCCATTCACAAGTTACATGAAATCATTACTTTCAATTCGGTCCATCTAAAAAAATTTTGTTTTAAGTTTTTTTTTAATGTATTCGATTATAAAAGCATTTCGATGCTAATCTCTCTATTTTACAAAAGGAATATTCTGTTTGTTTAAGTGATCAGAAATGCTTAAACTGGTCTAGCATCTTCTTAAGTTCTTCTTATTCTCTTCAGCGCTTGCAGACAGGATTACAATCGATATTATATTACATCACCTAGTTATTTAATTTCAAAACCACTTTTTTGTTTTCCATATCACTTTGCAAAGAACTCTTGAAAATTTTGAATCAACTATTGATTAAAGAGTATAAAAAAGAAGCATGAAAGGATTCTATAAGATTCTTTTCATTGAAATACCGATATTTTCCGATATTTTCATAATTTATTTTTTATAATAATCGCTCTAATAACATTTAAAGTCTGCGTTTACCATCAGCTGGTCATTCTCAAAGTATTAAACATAACAGCTGCTTTTTGCTTATAAAAATGATATTTCAAAATCAAGCAGATGGGGTGCGATATTTAAGCTTCTATATAATTAAAAAGTGTAACTATAGATCACCTTTCCAATTTTTAAACCATGTTAATTCATTCTGAAAGCTTTCTTTCACCAGGGAAACAAATGAGCATTTCTAAAATTAAATCCTGATAAAAATTAAAGCGATCTCTTATTTGTATTTATAGCGAAACCATTTTCTTTTGCTCTTTTAATCTCTCTCCTCAAAGGAAAGGTGAGCTCAGCGTGTCGTGAAAATTCTCGTCCTTTCAGCTGTTAAAACAAAACGAGCACCACCATGATTATCTTATTTCCCTCTAAAAGACGGCAGCCTTCCTCAGATGGCACATTCTCAGCGCTCAGTTGTTGGGACTGAAGCGTCTTAAAAATCAGCCCGGAGATGTTTGCGAAATAAATACTTAGACTTCGAAAATTGCAGCTGTTGAGGATTGCAAGTGAAAGATTAGCAAAGAAGAAAAGAATTTTAGGAATCGAAGGGTAAACAAAGGGAGGCGAGAGCATAAAAGGGAAAACGTAAGTTCGATAGTAGGTTGCTTCTTCACAGAGAGTCTTAGATAAGTTCTTCAACACATTCTAAATAAAACGGGATGGCGACCCTTTTCTTATCAAGTAGGTGGAATCGTGATTAAATTTATCGTGGGAAATGGTGGGAAAAGATTTGAGAATGAAGATGAATGTGCTTTAAGAGTAAATTTAGAAAATGATTTATACCTTTCTGAGTAAATTCAAATGAAACTGAAAATTTAATTAGTTGTGGTAGCAACAATTTTAATTTCAAGCATCTTTAAATTATTCATTTTTGTTAACCAATGTATTAAATTTAAAAGGTAGAATTAGTTGTTTAGCTTATATAAGCATTTTATTTTATCGGTCCCAAGTAGATTTGGTGATATTAATTTTCAATGCGTAAATAATTTATGTTTAGCGTAGTCTTTAGTTGGATCTCATAAGCAGTGTTTAAACGATTTATACATCGCCAAAATGCACAGAAACGACAAGAAAACTACTTTGAATTGAATAATTTTTTATCTAATCTAACGTGCAAATATGATTTATATCATTTTTGTTAATTACCTTAAATACATACGACAGTTATTGCTTAAGATAAACATAAATACGTCAATAACTGAAAGATAATGTTAAATGCAAATGAGTCTAAAAGACAAGCAATACTGTCAAAAATATTTTCACTCATGCCAAAAATATCCTTAAATATGTCCTGTAACGATTTTTTTCTATAAATGAAATTGCTAATTTAGAAGTTTCTGAACTAATGTATGAGTAGTTCTGAACAAATACATAATGTCATTTTTTATATTGGCCTTAGGATACTGTGATAAAACTTTTGTTAATTCCACGAAAATTGCTGTAATTATATAAACTGGACAGTTTCGATAATTCAAATTAATTCTGTTGAAACTCATCAGAAGTTGTATTCTTAAAAATATTTTGACAGATGTTGTTAATATATTAGACAAGTAACAAAATAAATTCTCTTAATCAACATTGTGGTAAATTTGTTCATATAAAGAAGTCTCCTATATCGGATGGGATTTTTCATACATTGATGGGATTTGAAATTACTTGGATATGGAATTCTAATTGATTTATTGATATCCGGATTGATTTTTTTCATAAAGCAATGGTACTTTCTTAAGGTATAGGGGAATTAATGCACAGGTCTAATGTTTGGGAAGTATTAGGATGGAAGCAAAGACCTACAAATAGCAGGTAGGTCAGGAGTTCCATGTATGTTTGGAAATATTTTTTAAGCAATGCCCATTTTAATTCCTTGCAGAGTGTTGGACATTTTGAATTCACTCCAAGGTATTTGTGATTCTTTTTCCTATAGTGTGTTGTTACACACATCCCACGATGTGTTCTATTACGTTCAGAACTATGAACTCGGATAAAAATAGTGAAACTCCAAACTGCGATAAATGTTTCTTTCAATTTAATATGGCGCCTTAACACATGCGCAGAACAGCCTTATTTTAATGAAGGAAACCAAATTATTCAACAAAAATGCGATAGAAAAAAAGGTATTGTTTTTCAAAAAAGATGAGCACACTTTATTAACCAGTCATAATTATTTTTAAACGTATTTAAAGTACAAATAGGCGCCAAATTAACAAATCGTGTAGCATTTTCTCATTCCAGTTCAAAACGTAACTTGTGTAAGCGCGCTACTAGTTCTGAGTCTTCCCGCTGGTGCTGTGTGGAGAAGGGGGTGCCAGCTCAGCTGTCATCCTCGTCATCTGGCCACGCCCCAAATAGCCCTAGTGTTGAGTTCAACCCCAAAACAGCCCTAGTGTTTCTTTACAACGAGACTTTAATGCAGCTAAAACTAAAGCAGTCATCAAGGAAACTTGAGCACTTGTTAAATTTTAAATTCCACATTCATTGCTCAAATGGGAATATAGTACTTTTTGAAGGTACAACAATGAATAAAGAAAAACTTGCATTGTTTTTGTTGTAACATTTGAGCATAGATGATATTTCTATCGGTTTTTTCTATACGGATTTCTAGAGCTGAAAGGTATTTCAGATGCTTCTAAATATACAAAGTAATATTATTAAGTATTTATATTAAAATTTTATTGCATGACTTATTTTCTAGATTTTTGAGAAAAAAAACTTTTGATGTGTTAGCTTATTATTTTATTCTAAGTTAAATGTAAGACATTTTCCCCCTTATTTGGCAGTCTCTCACGGGGGGAGACACATTTCCAGCATGGAGGTTGGATCTCGTCATTCTGAAATGCACAATAATAGTCGGGGATTAGGCTGCTCCCATCGATGACGGGACGCAGTTCCTACGGGGAGTGTTGTACCGTGGCCACTGATGGCCATTAGGACTCAAACCCAGTTCCCACCAGTACTGCTGTTGAGGCGGTCCGGTCATTCAGCCCTAATGGTTTAAATCCAAGTGTCTTCGGACGGGACGGAGAGTCTAGATATGACTTTCCTTCTTTAGCAAAAATAGCTTTTTTGCATCAATCGATCATAAATATTTAAGGTAACTGAGATAAAGATCCATTATATTTAGTGTAAATTTTTAAATCTAAATGTAATTTTAATGTTTATAATGAATGTTGGATTCATATATCAACAAATTTCTGACAAAACATTCATTCTTAATAAGAATTATCGGAGTCATTTCAAGAATATTGAATATAATGGAAATTTGTGGTTCTCAAATGAATGTCAAAAACAGAATAATTTAAAATTACAAACCATTTTCATAAAATTTATTTGAATAGGAAGCATTTCAGAAATATTACCTATAAAAGTAAGTTCTGATAGTTACGAATATTATTTTTTAATTAATTTTCAATTTTTAGGAGTTAATTTTCTATTTTAAGTTCTAAAAAGCTTCAATAACTATGACAAATAACAAACTAGAAGAACGCAACTTTTTTTTTTAAAAAAAAGGAGCAATTTTGTGTTTTTTTAAGTAACGAAATATTTTAATGTATTAAAATTAGAAAAAATTCAATTCAGGCTGAAAATAATATATTAATCAGTTATGTCCCCAAATTATTTAGAAATATATCTGGAAAATAACGCAATTTACTGAATTATCATTCATAAAGTCAAAAAAATATGTTGAAACATGCCCCATATACTGGAATTCCTCTGTATGCTATTGAAGAAAGTTTTATCGGATTTCTTTTATAAGAATATTCAACTTTCTTCAATAGCATTTAAACATGCCACATATACAGGAATTCTGCAGTACATTCTTGAAGAAACTTTCATCGAGTACCCTATGCTAATAAAATCCACGCTTAATGATCAGACAACGAAATTCAAGTATTAATTCTGGAGCTTAACAACAAAGCGAAAGGAGAAAAAAACATCTTTCGGCGGTGAAAGAAGCTTAAATTTTACATGTTTATTTTCTGTCACAAGAGAAATTCTTTTGGAACGTTATCGTTAAACATATTGAGAATTCTGGCTTGCTGATCTTCTGAATAATTAGGCCATAAAATCTTTTCTCTAGCTTCCAAAATCTAATAATGTTTCTTTCTAAACATAATGTTATTTTAACCCTTTTATCCCGTTAGTATCTGCTTTATGAGGAATAAAGTTCGTTCTCTTCTTTTATCACTGGGGATTAGAAAGCAGAAATTGCGGTCTGTTGCTCTTTACATGGCATTTCGGTTTTAGTTTATTCTTCTGTTGTAAAGAAGTACATTAGAGAATACAAGTTTTTTTCCTACCTCATTAATTTCAATGTTTTGTCTCAAATTTACTCTTATAAAAACTCAATTAATTCACTTTAAAGTAAATAAATACCGAATAATCATTCAAACACATTAAATAAATATCTTTTGTCGTAATCTTCATTACTCTTCAATAAAATGAATTGCACGAACTAAAATTTTATTGGGCCGATTAAAGAAAAACCGAAGGTACTCTCCTACATAAATGTAACAATACTGAAGGATAAATATACTGAGCTTTGAGAATAAGCAATTAAATAACTACTAATAAAGATAAATATAAAAAAATGGAAACGATTAAAAATTTAAAAGAATACGTAATAATACATAAAATTATGGCTTTTAAAATATTCATTATTCATTAAGATTGAAGTGTTACTTCCTTATATACATGCAGTGTAAATTTATTCCTTAGAGACCCAAAAACAATATTTGGTTTTGCATTTGAGAAACTGAATAAATTCTATGGAACAAAATAAGATTATCAGATAATCGGAGTTTAATATTAAAACCTAACAACCATTTCTTTTTTAATGCAGGCTAATATGTAAAAATGTGGTCGAAGTGTTAATAGTATGAAATTTCTCCAATTAAGAATATATATGGAAAAAAGTTTATTTCATTTTACTGATCGTTTTTGTTTATTTCTAAATTTTTAATTGTATGTAGCATAAATGCATGTACTTATAGTAAGTTTAAATGTGCGGTGCATGCCCAAACGTGTGCATACATTTATATAAGTATTATTTACCAAGTACATTCCCCCCGGGGGGCACCTCGAAATGAGGATGAGATGCTTCCGGAATGATGGTTGGATCTTACCACCCTGGAGAGTACACAAATAGGGGGAAGACAGAATCCTCCCATCGAAGAAAGAACGTACTTCCCTACGGACAGGGTTGTACCGCAGCCGGTTATGTTCTTTAGGACTCAACCACAGCTGCCACCAGTGTTGCATTTGCGGTGGTCCTGTCATTCAGTTTTATGGTTTATCCGTGTGACCTCGGGCTGGTCGGTGAATCAGTGATATGACTAACCGCGTATATTTCCACCACTTGAATGGAGCATCGCATAAATGAGGATAAGAGTATTCCGGCATGGTGATTGGTTCTCGCCCCTTTAACGGATACTGAAATAGTTGAGAAAGGGCAAACTACTGTTGATGAAAGGGCGTGATTCCTAAGGGAAGGGTTAGAGGGTGGTGATGGACTTTAAGATTCAACCACAGTTCTCACCAATGTTGTTGTTGCGGCGTTCTGGTCATTCAGATTTTTCCAGGGACTTTCGGGAAGGTCAAGGTATCCGATGATAGATTTCCTACTATATTTAAAATGTGCATGGTTTCTCAGAAGTAAAAAGAATATCCTATCATTTATGTGTTGATAAAAAAAATTGGAAGGAGTATAAATCTATTCTAGATAAGTAGCATTTCTTTTTATTTCATATCATAGACTCTTAGAACAATGGACAGAATGTAACAAGAATATCACAAAGAGAATATCTCCACAAAGAACAATGACTGTGTAACGAAATTCAATAAATTATTTTCTCATCAATAACATGATGAGGCACATGCTTGAAAAAGCTGAATATTATTTTCAATATCAACACAAATATTTATCATCTGGTCACAAAGAACAATGATCCTGGAACGAAGTGCTGTTAAATATTTTATCATTAATATTACAATGAAACAGTTATATCAGATGAGGCTGGATATCATTTTCAATATGAACACAAATATTTACAAGCTTTTAAATTGTATCATAATTTATGTATTTGATATCAAATTGAAATTCTCTAGATTATATAATTTTGAAATTATGAGCAATTATATTTTATATTCTCTGAGATTAAATAATTTTTACAAAAACTTAAAAAAATGAATGCTTAATAGTCTAGAATCTGCTACAATGGTAATATAAAATAATCTAAATAAAATACACACGTGTTCTAGAATTGCTAATAAATATAGTATATTTATCAGTAAATATATTTATAGAAATGAATGTTTGCACACTTTTTTTAATATCATTAATAAATTGTCTACGAATCTTATTTAAACAATCAGTTTACACCCTATCAAAACTTTTAACTCTCCTATAAATTTAATTTGCTTAATTTTTTTTCATTAGAAATGAGAAATCATTCAGAAATAAGAAAGCATTTCGCTTGAAAATTATGGAGAATAAACTAATTTACAAATTAAAATAAGCTATCTATTTTTTTTTTGGAATTTATTTACTGTAGCAAGCATAACCTCCTTTTCCCTTGTTACATAAAAAAAATGTGAAGTGGAAGAATTTTAAGCAATTTTTTATTAAAAAATTGACACTTTGGAGTTTTTACTTTGACGGAGAAGATACTTCTTTATATTATAACCCTTTTATCTTATTTAGTTTAAATGCATCATAGGCAACAAAAGATCCCAAAACCATCTTTTAGGTAAAATAAATACAAATGCATTTTGACAGCACTTTTAATGCATTTAATGTCTCTTTTATACTGACTATGAGGGAAAAAATTTCTATGATCATTAGATTCAAAATATTAATTAGATAAAGATCACATAAAAGAAAGTGAAAATGTATTATTTGTATAAAAATGAATTAAATTTAAATCTCAGGAATTTATTTCAAATATAAAAAATATAAATGATTAACATACTTCTTACAATAACATAAAATTAGTATAAATGATATATGAACTATGAAAATAAAAATTCCAATACCAGTAATTAAGAAATTTTTTTTTAATTTTCAACAATTCATTTATACGAAATATTAAAGAAAATGTACGTAATTAATTAAAACACTTTGCTCTCATCTGTTGCTCAATTAATGAATTTTTGGAATATTCCAGTGGTCTGTGGTTGTTTTAAAAATTGAAACTTGAAATATTATCCATGATAAATAAAATTGAAAATATTTTTCTAGAATTAGCTGTTTTGCGTACCCAATTCATTTAAATTTTTCATTTTCTGAAAAATAATTCTTTAAATTTCTTATTTATATTTCGAAGCTCAAAAATTGCCTCAAAAATGCATTAAATCTAGAAAGTAGAATTTATTTTATTATGAGTAATTATTATTTATATTTTGATACGATTAATGAATGCTTTTTAATTATGTGATGAACTTTTTTTGTAGTCGAATTATAAAAGTACTGAATTACAATTTGTTTCCATTAATATTTAATAATCAATAATATTACATGAAAAAAATTAAATTCCGAAAATACACATTTCGTTTTCTATTTCAAATGCTGTCGTTATTATACAATTTTTAAATGCATAAAATAATTGCGGATTTCAGTAAAGTACATATTTAAATCTTTTTTATTCCTTATTTTCATGAAAAATCTAACTTATTCCTTTATACAGAACTTTGATAGACCTGAAAAATTATTTATTTATGACCTCATGAAAAAACAAAGCATAATAATAATAACAGTAAAAAAACGTTCCTTAAATTGGTAAACTTATAATATTCTTTATCTCATGTGTATTATGATGGTGTAAGATATGGCCCCAATTTTTTTTATTCTTTAATGTTAAAACTCTAATTAAAATTAAAAGTGAGTTACTGAGTAGGAGTTTTAAAAAGCTGAATATTAAAATTTGCTATCTACAAAAGAAAATGTCTTTGAGTTAAATTAAATTTTAAACTGAAATATTAATAGATAAATAAACTAAACGAGTAAAATAAAGTAAAAACCTAAAACAATATATAGAGAGGAAGGCGGCTTAATTTGTAATATCCGAACATTCTTTAATGCACAGTGGTAAAGAAGTAATTTAAATGAAAAGAGTAGTAAAATTGTTTGTAGCTTATTTATCATGGTAAAATGTAATTAACGTTTTAAAAATTAGATTTTGAGAGGTAAAACACCATGTATTAATTTTTCCATCAATAATCTTTTCTTGAATACTCCTTTAACTATACTTTTCGAGTTCCGGGGTGTACTGTGGGGAAACAAAAAGTCCAATTAAAGAAACTCGTTTTCAAATTGGATCAGCATTTACAAAGCATAATTAAAAAAGAATGTTTTGGTTCTCAAATTACTATCAGCCCTCGTTGTATGAATCTGAATCCGGTATGTTGCGCACTGTTCCTTTTTTTTTGTACTTGTTTCTGGCCGTATGATTCAAAACCACTTAGACTTACTTTTTTTTTCTTTTCACCAACATATAATGTCTTATTTGTTCGTTTGTTTATCATTATCTAATTACTTATTATAACTGCTTTCTGGCCAATTCTATTTCAGACAACTATCTGTAATTCAACCTTCATAAGTGTTAGAACGAATTCATCTAATATTATATTTAAATTATTTTAACAATTTGTAACCAAGCAAATTTCCTATCTTAGCATACAATCTTACAATTTACTTACTTTAAAATAGCTTAAATATCGTAATTTTTTAAATAAAATATTAAATTCTTGACGAAAAAAGGCACTTGTTGAGTAATTGCAGTTGTGTAGCACTTTCTCTTGAAAAGGATTCCAGAATCACATTTAATTCATTGCAATATAATCTGCCTACTTTATGGACCAAATATTTGATAAAAGAAGGGAATCAGATTATTGGGTTCGCACTATAATGCTGTATTGTGCATTTCATTAGTCCCAAGAGGAGAAGCGCCTCGCAATTAAGGATGAGAAGCTTCTGTCATGGTCATTGGTTCCCGCCATTCTTGTGGGCACACTAACTGGTATAATCTGGCTCCTCCCATCGATGACAAGACGTACCTCCTCAGGGAAGAATTGTACTGAGGTCGATGATGACCCTTAGGACTCGACCACAGTTGCCGCCTATTTTGCTGTCGCGGTGGTTCGGTTATTAAGATTTTCAGTGCGCCTTCGTCGGGTCGGAGTAGTCAGTTTATGCTGATGTATATTTCATTATATCTATTTTTGATCGAAGCTTCACCTGTTACATTGTTTTTAGTTACTCGATTCATTAACAACGAGCTCCCTGTAGCAATTCCCCTCACTGTTTACTACCTCCTGTTTGACTGGCAAAAAATGACTCGTAGCTGTATTCCTGACCTAATATAAACTTTTCCCTTTGGGATCATCTGATTATGTAAACTTCTTTATTCCAGATTTTTTTCCATCACATATGTTACCGGAAGTGTATAAAATACTGGCATACTATTGAATACCTAGGCATTTAATAGAACCTCGGAGGATTTTAGACGAACTATGAAATTTGAAAAAAATGACAATGTTTCTCAAGGTATTTTATAGAATGGTAAATTCTATTAAGGCGAAGTTTGAAAAGTTTGAAAAAAATGGTCTTGGTAATGTCATTACTTAAGTAGTTTAACTTTTGTAACAAGAATGCACAAAATATCTTCTTATCCAGTTTTATAAACATGGTCATAGGAGGTATGAATTTGGCGTTAGTTTGCGCATATACGAGCATTATTGGTTTCATTTAAACATACACAACAATAGAAGAAGCGGTAATCTCTGAGGTTAACATGTCACTATCGTGCTAGTCCATCCACCATTGAATATAATCTCGTCCATGATTTTTGAAAAAAAAAAGTCTCTTTTTATTGCATCGTATATGAATTTCATACTTTTTCTGTTGAATATTTGGAATGTTTAGGAAATGTTTGAATTACTAATTGGTTTCATTCATGGCTCAGTGAGTCATCGGCATTCTGTTACGTATGTATATATTTTAAAAGAAGCCGATTGTTGGTAACATATATTTATATAACCAATTTCTTATTGTAATCACTGAGAAGGGCAACAGAAATATATTTGACAAAGAAGCACTCTAGAAAATTTATTTGAGGGAAAATGTATTGAGAAATATGAGAAACACTTCCGTATGTATAAACAGTTCATGGATTTCTACAAAAATCGCAATATTGCCTTGTATTTTACTGTTTTTCAGTTAAACATTTTATTAATTGCTTATCTTATTTTCACAACAGTTTAATAGTTTGTTACGTAATCACATTCAGACCATATTTCCCCTTCATTTGATAAATCATAGAATAATTCCCCCCCCCTTTTGAGTTAAGGAACTCATTGACTGAAGTTTTTATTTCATTTGTATTGATCTTGCTTTTATTCAGAATACGTCTTTGTTTAAAAATTATTACCGATGATGTTTAAAGATGAAAATAAACGAAAATTTAATCGAATATGATGATTGTGAATAGAATTTCTTTAAAATTATCACGTGTCTATAGTAAAAATGATTTCTCAGATCCTGTCAGATTATCTGACTACAGATGAGAAGGTTGCGTATTCAAATCATGCAGGGGACATCAATTTGGATATTGTCCATAATATTCATAGTAAAAATCGAATATCTATTGTAAAAAATCATATATGTTGTCTAATATCTAATATCTATTGTAAAAAATAACATTTTTATTTAAAGGAAAAATTAGATGCTTTTTGCTAGTTACATATGCTAATTTCAATAAAAGAAAGGAAATAAATTGCATTTGGCTGGATTATAAAATGATTAATTCTATTGCACTAGCATGCAGCTTAAACTGCGTCTGAAAATAATATCATCGCACTTCTAATTTGAAAATTAATTCTTCAAATCGTTAGTTTGAAGCTAAAAACTTACAATAGCCTGATAGGTTCTCAAAGAAATCGAATAATGATGATGATATTTCATTTATTTTAGAAGTAACTTGATATTCTCATAGTTCAAAGTATTTGTTTATTTTCTTAATATATTTATTAGAATGCAAGAAACATTCACAATATTAAGACTTCCCAAACTTGATTTTGACTGAACAAATAAAAAGTAAAAGTCTGTCTGCTCTTGGATGTATTTACTTCCATTCTTTTATATTATTCAATAGGTCTTAAAATTGAGTGGGAGTTCTGTTTCCCATTTTCAGATTTCCTCATTCTAAGCCTAAGTAATGCACTGAAATATGATGTCTTTCATACGAGAGCGAACGGGTTTATACGCATGTATAAGTCTGTCGTAGTTCATTACAAATTCATTTTTTTTATGTTATTGAAATAGGTTTTTATATTAAAAATATTGACGATGTTGTTTAAAGACGAAATTAAATGAGCATTTACTTACGGATGGTGACTGTGAATAGGTTTTCATCAAAATTGCCATGAATTTGTAATATAACGATTCGTTAGATTCAAGTTTTAAAGAAAGTAGATGAGATTTTACATTAAAATTTAGTTGAAATCGCAAGATATACTTGAAAACATGTTGAAGAGACTGTAATTTCAGTTTACTATATATAAAACCAATTTTCAGCTATTTCTGGAATCAGTTAGGTTTCTTATAAATAAGTAATTTCTATTTCCATTTGATATTTACTTTCTATTTATATCTATTTTTTCGATATTAGGATTTCCGCAGAGATGTTTGCCAGCGTATTAGGTAAAAGAATAGAGGGATGCAACTTGTTAAATTTGCGAAAAGAAATTTGAGTAAATTTTCGTCACTGCAAATGAATAGCAATTATAAAAAATCTTACATAATACGGAGCATTAATGTAGTCAGTAAAATGATGCATTAGCAAAACACTTTTAAAATACTTCAAGTAAATGTTCTAAGGATTTGCCGTTCAGAGCAATACATTCTTTACTTATTGTATTCATGTAATTAGACCGTTGTGCTATTGGGTATTTTTATTCTTTTAAATATATTTTATGCACTTCATATGAGGTATTATTTTTTTTAATCATGAAGACCCTCTATTTCGCTCCTTGAATTTGTGTCCTAATAAAAATTTTTTTTTCTCTTTACGCTTCAATTGTCTTCATATTTTAAAAAAAATATTTTTGAAAAAATCCTTTTCATGTATTTACAGAAAGAGTCATTCGTATTCTATAGGTGTTTTTGATTTGATCTTTTAATAGTTAATGGTA
Source organism: Argiope argentata (assembly GCA_026289955.1). NCBI lineage: Eukaryota > Metazoa > Arthropoda > Arachnida > Araneae > Araneidae > Argiope > Argiope argentata. Next base: position 1,524,974 of record JAOUZG010050968.1, read on the forward strand.
AAAAGTGTTGAATGAATATTTATTTCGCTAAATGTAAAATATATTGTATGAAATCTTAACATTCATTTGAATTGCAATTTTATCTCTAACGGAGCAATACATAGTAAGGTTCTTTTTACTTGAGTAAAACAAATCATTAAAAAACATTTCAAGCGGCTAAATGTTTAAAATATTTTTTATACCAAAAATGTGAGTTGCATGCTTATCAGAAAACCTAAGAAAACAATTCAAAATAATATCTGGAATTTAACTGCATAATTACTTCTAAAACACCTAGGGAAAATGTTAAGGAGAAAATATGTTAATTATTAGTCAGATGTTTCTTTTCGTTCTGCTTCCACATGCTCTGTTTCTTAAGTTTTAAATTCGTGTAAATAAAATGTTTGTATTTTACAACACAAATACAATGAAATACATCCACAGTTCTTGAAAAATTATAGCTAGATCTTTGATAGATAAATATTATATTTTATCGCTAATTTTTCACCTTTATATTTAACATTTTTTTAAATATCTTAAATCTTATTATTGAATAAATTTTATTCGCTCTAACAAATTCATTTCATTTTTATTAATAATTTCTTAGTTTTTAGAAGCTAAAGCATGATTTACGGTCGAATCTTGTAAAAATATATAAAAAAATTTGGATACTATTATTCATAACATCATTTACTTCATTAAAAGACCGTAAAGCTATCTATGAAATAAAAATTGTGAAGTTATCTAATTTAAATTTTATGTTATTTTAGGGCAATTATTGATAAATAAAATTAATATTTTCTGTTATTTTTATATCAAAGCCTCATAAAATATTACAATATTTAATTTATCCTTCAATAAACTTATTCAGGGAATGCAATTTTTTTTTCTTGTGAATGAATATTTTATTGTAGATTATAACAATACCTGTATAACATCATCAAAATAAAAGAAACGAAATTTGATTTTCTTTTTCTTCTTCTAGGTGAGCGGCATTCTTTCCAACACCGGACATAGCGTTGCTTTCCGAGTGTCCAATCCCCAAGCCAGTGTTCCAATCAACATCACTGGCGGACCGCTGTCATACAGATATCGATTTCACGAACTCCATTTGCACTATGGACGAACTGATGACAGAGGATCAGAGCATACAATATCTGGAACAGCTTTTCCAGGAGAGGTAAGACTTTCATATAGTTATTTACTATATATCGATCACTTATACGGAATTGGAAGTTCTCACAGTCTGCGAGAGATGTAACTTTTCTGTCTAATGTCAATCGAAACTGGAGAAACCATTACATGTCAACAAATTGTATCTAATATTAAAGTGTTCCAATAGTTAATTTTAAAACTTCTAGAGATACGCATATAGTTTCAAAAGGAGAAATGCTTTAAATGATGAGAAGAGTTATATTTTATGTGTTTGAAACAATAAACGTTGAAACAATAAAAGACTCAAAAAGTTGTACAATTGAACTTTTTATAGTCCCTCTGTCTTTTCAGTGATATTTGGTGAAACATTCTTGGTACAAAAAATTGTTCTCCTGAAATTAAAACTAACCGACTTATGGAGCTTTGAAAATAGCTATTTTAGATGAATTTCATCATTGAATTTTTCAAATTATAGTCTTTCACATTTTTATACTGAAATGGAAGTATATAATTTTTATATGATTTTTCACGATATCTGAAGAATTCTTTTAATTAACAACTTATTTACTAAACATTTTCTTTTACAGTCAGGTTTCTTTCACCTTCAGGAGTTACAATTTGTGTTTAAGTTTGATTCATTTATCGCATATCTTTATTAATGTTATATAAGCTTGACCCTTTTATGACATTAGTTACGGTATCTCAAATTACTAAGATTTTAATATTTACAGCATGTAATAGCTCAAATCTCATTTTAAATACGAATAGTTTTTTTTTCTCAGATAACTGGGAAAGACTAAAATCAGATAAAACTGTTTCAAATGTTGACATTCTGAAACTAAAAGAAATTGGGAGGAAAAAACTTTAGATTGGAGATTTATTGACTGAATGATGTTATTCTCATTAACGTGCGTCATTGAACCAAATATAGTTATTTGATACAAATATAAGCAAATAAACAGCCATATAACATAAATTTTTTACAAAATTCTAATCTAAAGATAAATTAATTGAAAATCGCTGGAAGTTTTCAATTAATTAAAGACGAAGAGTAAATTGGAATTTCACAATTCAGATTTTCATATATCTATCAAATTTTTAATACAATAATTGCGAAATACAAAAATATACAATAGTAATATATTAATTTTTAACATTGTTTTTAACTAAATAAGCTAACAAAATGATTTTCTTTACAAAATATAAAGTTCTAAGAAAGTTAAAAATCTAGCGCGTTTATGTTAAATACGTATTTCCTTAACCTTCATCGATTATTTTTCGTATTTTTTTAAATATAGAAAAATAAGCGTATATTCTCTATCTTTATGTGCAAAGGTATTTAAGGGCCAAAGACTTGAAATGGAACTCTTTGTGTTATTTATTTGTAGTTTTTCATTAGGGATAATTCATGAAGTTAAATATTTACATCATCTATTACAAATCCATTCTTTCTAGAACCCTTAACAATTGGGTAGCACAGTTTAATGTTAACTAATGGAATGAGTTTGAAATTTCCTCCAATAAAAATATTATCATAAAATTATCTGAAGGTTTAGTAATTGCATTTACGTAATGATATAAAATATAGCAATATATCGTTTATTGTGAGTTATTTGAATAGTATTATTAAATTGATCGGTATATATAGTATTGGATCACCATTGCCCTTGTATTTTCGATTCTATTTATATTGTGTTCCTTTTCTTGAGAAAATTTTACAGTGTTTTAATAAATATTGGTGTATATGTTACTTTGGAAGACTGACAACTGACAATTGTCGATATTCTTCTGTGAATGTCAGTATTCGTATAATCAATCGCCATTCGATATTCATCGGATGATATAGTTGAATGGGTGAATTTACTTTCTATAGTTCCAGTCTTTCTTTGTAACATATATATTATTTAGATTTTACATGAAAAATTGTCATTTTTGGTGTAGAATTAACATGGTTAAAGCCAATCCCCCAAAACATATTTTCGAACTCCAAATTCTACATTCTTAAGTGTTATTTTGCGAATGTGATTTAATTACTAAACTGGCTTTAAAATCTAAGAACATTTTGATATCGAAGATACCATTATTAGATTATTTTTCTCCAGAAGCTTATGACCTAGTTTGAACCTGATTAATTATTTAACTTCAGAGTTACCGTAGAAAAATTTAAATATTTTTCATTAAATAACAATAATCGCAAAACTCAAAAGAACTTTAGTATTTCAACATTTTTAATGCAAACTAAGCAAATAACAATAGTATTGAATCAAATGCAATTTTACAATATTTTGTAAATTTCCTGTATCTTGTGCATTACTTCACATATATATTCTCCTAAAAGTTCTTATCATACTTGTATTTTCACTACATTCTCCAGTTTCCCTTTTGTTGACACTTATTAATATACATTTATTAAAATTAGTGAGAAGAAAACATCCAAAGGATGAATAACTCCACCAGATCTACATTGAACAATAAACAGACGTTTCCCTAACTTATTGGTATTCTGCTCAAAGAATATCTTCCGGGTCTTACAAACAGTGAAAGTGAGACAGAGGATAAACTAGATTCCCCGTACTAATGCAATTACTTATTCTGAGAGGTCTGGCTGAGAAAACCATTCCTTAGGAATATATCCTCTAAAGAAAGTTAACGCTCGAAAATTTAAAGCTCTTCAGCGAATCTAAGAAAAATTTGTAATGTTTCAGATAAAATATCATTTACATAAATTGCAACGCATAGATTTTCTAATGCGTGTTTACTTTATTTTTTTCATTCTATAACAGTAAAAATAAACTGGATCACATTAATAAGTTTTTTAGCATAAATCTTATCACGATATTATTTATCTTATAGTTTAACGTTAAAGCAAAATTGAAATTTCTTTTCTTTTGCAGATTTAATCTCAAGAGAACTAGATTCCTTTTTCTTAAATGTAAATAGAGACACTACACCCTACAAGGTGCATAAATTAAATTTTAGTCTTCTTTTTTTTGTTATAGTTGTGGAAGTGAGAAAGGAAATGCATTTTGTACATTCGATAATTGCTTTTTTAAATAATCAAAACAATAGTTCCTTCTTATTGCTTTTTAAAATATTATAAGTAATCATAATAAATCAAAATACCTTTCATATAAATGTTAATATACAGTTTAGTTATAATTAAACTTCCCCTATAAACAGTGTCCTATAACGGAAACAGGTGAACGAATCGCAACTAAAAATGGTATATAGCCTATACATGAAATGTGATCATGGAATTTTGAAAAAAAAAGCATGTGGACCAATTTGCAACGAAAATTGGTATATAGCCAATACATGAAATGCACTCATGGAATTTTGAAAAAAAAAAAATTTTCCAAAATGTCTACTACAGGGCGCCTTTTCCTGAAAAACATTAAATTTATCAAAGTGAACTATCAAAGCGGAATACAAAAACAATATTAATATTGTCTGTCTAATTTGTGATATCCTTTTCATTGAACAGCATCTAGTAAAGATGAGGAAAAAATAACAGTATGCTGTTTAATAAAAATATATATATATTAGTTTTCAGAAGAGAAAAAAAGCAGATTAGGACGAAATTGCACAAGCTGAACAGTTGTTAGTCGTTTTCCTGACTATGTAGAGAAAGGTGTTCCAAGTGACAACCTTCATTCATTTGCAAAATTTCAAGTCGATGTGTAATGTGTTCAACAACAAATCATAACTGATCAGTTGTGATGTTTTGTACATGAAGCGTATCCAGTTTCCAGCTTTTCCCGGTTTCTCCTTTTATTACTCATAATTTTTGTTCCGGTTTATCAATATTGTTTCATTATTCCATTAGAGACATTTACTGCATTAAAATTAAAGTTTTTCCATAAAAAGCGCCCTTTAGTTGCCATTTTGGAATTAATTTTTTTTCCAAAATTTCTTGAGCACATCTCGTGTATAATCTCTATACTAACTTTAGTTGCAATCCGTTCACCCGTTTGATTTGCAGCATATAGGGGAAGTTTAATTATAACCATCCTGCATATTTTCTGCATCTAAACTCTCATGATCCTTTCTCTCCCCCCAATTAGTATAGGACGTCATTCTATAAGTAAGCGGATTCTTGCTTCACTATAAGTACAGCATGGGTGGTTATGATAGCCAATCCTGATAATGCTTTGTGCCTCCTATTTTAGGAACTGTTATATGAGAAAGTGTCTGCTATTTTTGAACTGACCCTGGTGAATATAATATTATTCACATTGGCTTACTAATATGTGCCAAAGCGGAGACAATTTTGGATTTAACCCTAAGACTGCATAGCCTTTTAAAATTACTATTTAGATGCGATGTCTGTAAATATGTTCACATATTTTTTAAACAACGTGAGCTTATACTGCATGTTACAAGATAAAAATATAATATAATAAAAATCTGTGTTCATGAAAAATAAACATTCTAAATTGAAAAGAAAGAAACCCTGGTTGGAATAGAGCATGGAATGATTGCCATTTGTGGAAATTAAAGAAACAGTAGAGTTAAAATATTCGCAATATTTATGGAAATATTTTAACAAATTTGGTTAATTTGAGATATTAGGCTTTTATTATGAATTATTAAGCATTACTAAGAGGCGGAGAAAGCTGAAAACATTTTTAAAACTAGAAATCTGGTATTAAGAAATGTTATTTTATTTTTAGGCGAGATGTAATATGCCAGTAATTTGACTATCATAAGCACAATAAATGTGTGGAACATCTTACTCCGGTTTGATTGACAAATTTTTCGCTTTTAATTTAGAAGAAAAAAAACTTATTTAAATGGCTAAATTAACAACAACAAAAACCAAAGTAGAAAATATACTTTAATAATATTTAATAATAAGCAAATAAGCAATTTCAAATTCATACAAAAGAGAATTGTTTAATAAATTTAGGTTATTAATATCGGATATTTCTTAAGAATTAACAAACATCTCTAAGAGAAGAAGAAAAATGCTAAGAACTTTTTTTAAAAGTAGTTCACATTATTTTATTTTATTTTTAAAAGAAATGCTTAATGCCAATAATTTGATAACCACAAGTCCAAGGAATGTGTAGAACATCTAACTCCAGTTTGATTTCTGATTTTCAGTTTTTAACTTATAAGCAAAAAAGTGATTCAAATGATTAAATTAACAAAAAAAACTATAGTGGAAAATATACTTTATTAATATTTAATGATATGGAAATAAGTAATTTTAAATCAACGAAAAGTAAAAAATATAAGTCACACCAAAAACAGAGATCGAAAATCGAAATAGGCCTAAGAATTCACATTCTGTTCAAGATTTCGGAGGAGGAAGCTTCTTATTCGATTGTATCGGTGCCTTGGATACACTGCCTCTCGTTTTATGACATTTAAGGCTGAAATAGGAAGACTAATCTGGATCTTGATGGCTTCAAATGGACTTCGTTTATGGAAAGTCGATTAATTGTTTCGTTTATTCATCGTTTACGAACAACCTGGTTGTCCGATAGAGCTTATCCAATTCAGATTTGGTTGGCTGTAATGTGAAGGGCTATTGTTTAAGAATTTACTTAAACGGGCATTTATACTGCTCTAACAATGAGAGAAACCAATCTTTAGAGTGAGTTTCAGTAATTTTCTTTCTTACATTTATTTTTCAGTTTGATTTTACAATATAAGATAATTATGGCATTTCTTTGATTCTACAATATAAGATAATTATGGCATTTCTTTCGTATGTGTGTGTTTTAAATGAATGAATGAATAATATCTAAGGTTTTAATTCATTTCATTATATAAATACTTCACATTATTACTGCCGCTTGCTATCTTCAATTTAAAAGACATTTCATTTGCAATTGAAGGCGAAAAAAGTTTAAAAATAGAAAAATTTGAAGAATAATTACTGTTTGAAAATAATTATTTATATAATATAAATTCTCTATAAAAGAAAAAAATTAAAATTCCGAAGGATTGAAAAACTATAGCACTTTTCAAACTCCATCCAGGGCTGCAGTGATTTGTTGATAAAGACCTGGGGACCGGAGGGTTTCATGTTCGAGTTCAAATTCCACCAAAGGATGGTCATGAAAACGGGTCTGGTGCAAGCTAAATCCACTCTGCCACTGGTGTGGCGTGGAAGCTTAGAGAGAGGGTTTCAGATCAGGTGTCGTCCTCGTCATCTGACCATGGTTCGAAATTACTAGGTTCAGCCTAAAATAGCTATAGTTTTGCTTTAAAACTGGACTTTAATATAAGTAAATTAAGTTCAAACTCCGTATTTCGACTTCAAAATGTATGAGTGATGTGATCTTTCCCTTAAGGGGTGTCATTGTAATAAATATTTTTAAAAAACTGAATATGATAAAAAAAAAGTATTTGTATAGATATTTTATGAGGATGCCTAGACTAAATCCAAGAAAAAATGTTCAAAGGTAATTGATTTAATTTAATATTATTTCTAATCAGAACCATAGATCTACGCATCATCAAATTTAAATTTTACGTTTTTGAAAGCAATATATAGAATGATACCACTGGAAACGAAATGAAGTAAATATAATATACTAAAATAAATAGAATATAGAATAAACAAGTACATCCCTCTAAAAGCGCTGTATTATTAATAGAATTCCATAATTATAAGTAAATATTGTAAAAAAAGTAATCTTACAGAAGTAATCTTATATTAATTTAATAATGTTAGAAACACAAAAAAATCTTTAATCGTCACAATTATTCTCTTTTATATAATTTTCAAAAATTGAGTTTTATATGAAAATAAAAATAATAAATACCAGTAAAAGCTGTTAATTTCAGCAAGGATTGATTCATTTCAAATTCTTAATTATCTTACTAAAGTTTTCAATTGTTATCATTTATAATGCGTCATAGGGTTTTCCATTCAATTAAATTTTATCAATCTGCTATATAATCTTTACAAGAAAGGAGAAAAGGGGGATGTTATTTAATGAACATTAGCATGAGAACTATTTATTTTGTAAAGAGATCCTTCAAAAGATTAATAAAATAAATTTCCTTTTAAATTGCCGCCTCACAAAAATTCCTTGCAGCCTGCAGGTAAGTTTAGAATTAGTTATTAAATATGTTTTTTTAAGAATTACTTGAAAATATTTTTTTATCATCTTTAATTTGAATGCTTTGAGATATTATTTTGAATCTATCATTTTTATAATTACTTCCAAATATGATATATTTCTCATAATTTATCCCTAAAAGCCTGTCACAGTTTTTTTTAATAAATCAAATTGAATTTGAGACCCCAAATAAATATTTTTGAAAAATATTTTTACACTATATAGAGCTTAGTAAAAGATAAATAACATTTAAATTATTACGATTTTTTTGTATGTCTAATAACGCCAAGATGCTTATTAATTTTAAAAATCTTTTTCCAGTTTAGTGATAAATAAACAATTATATGAAATAAATCTTTATCGAATGAATTTTAAAAAAATTAGCTTTATCAAAATTAGAAACATATTCAAGACACCAAAAAGTATGTGAATATCATAAAGTGGAACATCATAATATTACTTGAAGTTTTCACGTATCTGCCATTTGGCTAAAAATATGACTTAGATTCAAAATTTGATAAGCATTTCTATAGAGAACGTGGTGTAAAAAATATATCATTAATCCTGAAAGGATCAAAATGGATAGTAATATTCTCTGATAAAAGTTTGAAGAACCTTCAATTTTTTAAATCATAATTTTCGTTAAAATTTAACGAACGATATTAAAAAGAATTTATTTGTATAAGTTCTCAAATCTGTTTAAGTTTTACAAATTTGATACAAAAACAACTTACTTCAGAACCATGCTTTTCTTTAATGTAATGTAACCTAAGAGCATTAGCATTGCTGAATGTGATGTGAAAAATAAAGCGTCAATCAGGTTGGCCATTGTCTTGTTTGATAAGACACAAAACTCTCTACTTTATATGTCAGTTATAGTAATTTTTTAAAGGGTCCTGTAGAATTAGTCTTTTGAAATCGTACATTTTAGTGATTTGAACAAACTATTTCCAAAAAAATGATATTGATACTCTTTGATTATTGTTGCATTAATATTAAAAAATTATGATGGTTTTATTAATGATTTGACAATCTTCATTGTCTCATCTTCTTTAAGTACTGAGAATCATCGAAATAATTATAATTATCTTGATGTCATAGAAATAACTATAACTATCTTGATGTCGTAGAAAAAACTGTAACTATCTTGATGTCAGAGAAATAAATATAACTATCTTGATATCATAGAAATAACTATGATATCAAGATATAACGGTTATTTTATTTCGTTTCTAACCTACAGTCTCTACCAATTTCTGCATGTTGCTTTCTTATACTTACCAATGACGGTAAACGAAAAACAGTCCGTACGGAAACATTGGCGTCCTGTTTACTTCAATATTTTAAGAGGTAGCAAAATACCCAAAATTTTGGTCGTGAATGGTGACTTTTAAAATGATACAGCGTTTTTGTCCTCTGTGTGTCATTATCTAAAATAATCATCTTAATAATTAAATCCTTAGTGATCGATCGAAAGAGTCATATTTTTTTCGTGGACGTTACTGAGGCTCTAGTTATTAGTATGATAAACTTTGTAACTTAAAAGTCCCAGATATATTAACTTCTACCTCTTTTAGAGTTCCATCATGTTGGATGTTCCAGAATTTCTATTAAATATTTATAGCTGAAATATTGTTGGCTGTGGGGAAGCTCTAAACTGGTAGATAATAATATAGCCAATATTAGAAAATAAGTAAAATTCTTATTTTTTTAGTTGATAAATACGGACTCTTTGTCCTGTTTACCAATTTGTAATTTCTGAAAAGAGTGCTCAAAAAAGTATTGAACTAAAAATGTAAAAAAATAAGCATCCATTGATTTTCCTGTTGTATTTTTTTCTCATCGCTATAATGTAACTTGATATATCATAATTCATTCCTAAATTTTAAATTTTGTACATGACGCGATTTCTGAAAATGAACAGTTTAAAATCACAAGCAGCAATATTTCTGGGACTCATTAAAAAGAGTAATTCATGCTTAACGCATTTAAATTAAGAAATAAACTGAACTTGAAAAATCACAGCACGCCATTTTAACATTCAATAATATTGAAAATCCAGAATCCATCACAGCAAGTTATTTAAAGTGCCTATATACTAACTAATTACTAACCAATACTAACCGATTTCACAAATGCATCGTTCGAATACATATTTCCGCTGAAAATTAGTCTGCATTCGGTGTGTATAATTGAGGTAATGATTCCATTTACAGTCTCTCAGAGTCAAAATACGGGAAATGTTATTGTTTCTATTGGCACTTGCCATAGACAAGCTCTCTGATGCATCAGCGAATTTAAGCCGAATGAGCGTCTCTTGTTTTGAAGTCGTGCCAACTAGGTAGCTACCCACTCATCGCATTAACTTGCATAACCCCTTTTCACTGGAGAGGGACCTTCATATACCTCACAGATAGAAAACAGAAGAAGAACGACCATGCCCTAACCGGGGCTCAAACCTGAGATGCTCAGATCACAGGGAAGAATCACTACCCGTATGCAAAACAATGGCATGGGAGGTGTGTATTCTGCGAATAAATACAGTACACTCCCGAGTATCTGGCCTTATGTTGCCGAAGGGTAGGTCTGATATCCCAAAAGCCTGATAGACCGGATTTTTATGAGCTTACTTCTTTCCCCACCAACAACGAAAGACAAAATTTTTATACCAAAACTCACTGTTATACTCCTTAATGAGTATCAAACCTTACATTTATCTCAAGCCAAGTAGAATGTGAACATGGTCCGATGAATCATAAAAGCAGTTGCCGGCTTTTGCTGTTACTGAGTCTAATTGCTATGTAGAGAGTAATTTCTTTTCGATAGTCGCTACAACTTTTTTTTGGTTACCACCCAATTTGAAATCTTCACTGTAGTACACAAAAAAACTTTAAGTATATCCCAAAAACAACTTAAATAATGTGCTTATTGTGTAATTATAATCAGGAAAAACCACACCAAGTGAAGTCCACTACACATAAACGGAACAATGAACAACTAGCAGAACGCTGCTCTTTTCCTGTCACAACTTATATTTTGCACACGACACGTAGGAGGATCGTGGCAAGCACCCGCTTGCAATGCTTTAGCAATGTTACCAATGTAAGATTTCTCTTCCTCATTTAATCATGACAAAGGAAAAATAGGCCGGATGGTAAGGAAACTGAAAAATCATGAGCTGGATACTCGAGAGTGTACTAAAGAATTTAAGACATTTTCAAATTTAGCATGAAGAAAAACAAGTGTAAAAATTAAAAGTAGCAAAATCATATTTAGTGATAAAGCAATTTTCAAATTTTATGAAACTACAATATCCCCATCTTTTGTCACTTTCAACACGAAAAACAAATCTACACAATCAAATAATCATACAAATACTAGTTTGCTCTGCGCTTTTATCTAAAACTATACCTTTCTCTCTTTTGCCTATACTTCAAATTCAATTTAAGATAAAATATTTTAATGTGGAGTGTTCTCCTAAAAAAGCAAAAGGTTTAACCATATCGTATCAAGCCTCTGATTAAAGTATGCATTTAATACAAGAATAAGTTTAAAAGATAGCGCAAAAGATACTTTTTTACCCACTTTATAATCAATGTTAACAGAGCAATAATTATGTAGCATAATGGAAATATTTTAACTAGTGACTGCTCTTAATGAAGTTATTAAAAGCATATGACATAGCACTCATATAAAAAGATCATCTGTGTAATTATGCCATCTGGAATCAAAAATTTCTTTTTTTTTTTAAAAAGATAAATCTGAAAACACTAATGAAAGAAAACTGATTCTTGACTGAACACTTGGTAATAATGCTTTTATGTAATAATGTTCACATTGATAAAGTGATTTTTGCATATGTTCTATAGTTTTTTCAAATTGTGGTGATAAATATTTATATTGCTCATTTTAAAACACAGAAAATTTTAAGTTTGCTTCGCAATCCTGCCATAATGTCGTATCAGCTTTTTAAATCTGTCATTTTACTTTATTTATTTTGCTCTTGTATAATATCCTGAAAAAAAGTTAGAGACAAGATATTACCATACATCATCTGTTTCTCTCAACTTGGCACGAATGAATTTAAATCATGAAATTTCATGTAATCTAATGATCTCCCCATCAAAGTATTGAAGAACTCTCAAAATGGTTCTTACTTCTTAGAGATATGCCTTCTGACTTACATGAATTTAATATAATCTAAGCATTCTCAGGTAAAAAATCACTGTCGGAGACAAAAAAGTGACATTCAAATGCAAAAAAAAAAAAAAAAATGACAGTCAGAATTCAGAATAGAATATTTCAAATAAGAAAAGGTTAAAAAAAATTTAGATCTTATTTCACGCTGTAAATTAATATGTACGATCAAATTTGGACAAAATGCTGTAAAAATAGTTGTATGAGGGGAAAAGGCAACATAATTTCTCATCACAATTACTATTATATCTTCTCAAAGTATCGTTTATTGTGTAGCTTTTTGAAAAGCCCAGCCATTTCTTACAAGATCCTCTAATGAGTCATTAATTGAAATGAGGAAAAAAGTATTGGTTTCGGAAGGTAATTGTTTCGCTTTCGGTTTCATGTCAGACTTTCGTGGTAGATACAATTAACGAATGCTGTTCCTTTGTGACCTACATGAGATTTTATAAATCTGATTTCTAAATTTTCAGTCAATTTAAGAGAATATCGAATTAAATAACTCATTTCTGTTATTTTTTAAGTTATTTCACCCATTCAAGTATTTTTTTTCTTTTTATATCCAGTCAAAAGATACAACATGTCTGGAAAATAAATACATAGTAAAATCAAAAATTTCTCCATGCTCTTTTGAAGATCTTTTCATGCTCTTTATCATGAAAATTTTATTGACTTTGATGGATATTCTAAATAAATAAGTACATTATTTAGAAAAAAAATATTAATAATTTCCTGGAACACAATAAATTTTTGAAATTCTTTCTTAGACTGAAGCGAAATTGAAAATTTATTTTTGAAAATATGAAAGCATTTTAAATGAAAACAGTGCTTTTTGCAGCATCAACATTTGTTTGCGACATCAACAAAATATATTCTAGCCAAATGAATAAAACTTCAGAATATTTTTCATACCAACAATTCCATCTATAGTATAATGCAGAAAGAGTCGATTTCTTGAAACAGCTATGTTTATGATGAATAAGAAAAAGAACTAAGTCAAAAAAATAATTCAAATATACAATTACCATATATTTTATAATATCACCACTTATTTTATAATGTCAACTTTTATTTAGCCTATGTAACACGTCTCCTCTAAGCGGCTTTGCCTACTTGTCAAAATGTCAGCACTTGAACAGCTAGTATTTGGGATCGATTCCTGGAGTGGAGATGTGTGAGGTATTTTAAAGTCTACATAAACTTTTTCTTATCTTCAAGAGTATGTCTAACTCTATTTATTCGAATTTTCTTATTCAGTCTACTGGATATTTCCTTTTATAATGTATATTAAATTTAACATTATCTGTATTTGCGTTAGAGAATACCAAATTATAATCATATTAGATAAGTTGTATTTGTATTAGTCTAATATTTAAATTTTTAACAACCAATTTTGAAAAAAGACGATATGATTCATGATAAATTAAGTTTCGATAATATCTTCTTCATAAGATCTATTTTAATTGTTTACTATACATTTTTCGTTTTCAATGGGAAAAGTTATTCCTCTTGATAGTTAATTTTTTTCTGTGGGGAAAAGTTCTTGTGTTAGATTAATATTAAGATTTCGAATGTACCATTTTGAAAGAAGAGGTTACAATTCATGACAAAGTATGCCTCGATAAAACTTTCCAACATGAGGTCTATTTTAATTTCGTTTAGTATACGTATTTTGTTTTCGAGGATGAAATAGCCTTTCTTGTGTTAGTTCATTCTGCTACACTTTCTTCCACTTCCAACGTTAGATTTGCAAAAAGCGCAAGATTTTTTATGATTTGATTGAAAGAATATCTACAGCAGCAAATTTAATAGCTAAAAATGACGAAATTAAACAGGCTTGTTATTTTTTAACATTTTTATTCCCAATGTGTTTGCAAGTTTTTCTTGTAATAGTTAATATTGTCTTGTGTGAAATTTTTTATTCTTATACTATATTAATATTAAAATTTTGCATATCCTATTTTGAAAAAAAGAGGTTATGATTCATGGCAAAGTATGCGTAGATAAAATCTTCAGCATTAGATCTATTTTAATTTCCTTTACTATACGTCTTTCGTTTTCAAAGAAAAAATGCGTTTTGTGTTTAGTTCATTCTTCTATACTTTCTTCCAACAGTACAAGGTTTGACCACTAATAGCGCGTCGTTTTTTAATAATTTGATTGTATAAATGTTTACAATCTATAGTAGCAAATTTAACAACTAACGATAATACAATAGCAAATTTAACAGCTAAAAAGATGCTCTTTTCTCCTATTTTTCTTCCCAATGAAATTTATAAATTATATCTTGTAATAGTTTATTTAATTTTGTGGGAAAGAATTCTTTCTTGTATGTGATTGTTATTAAAATATCGAATATACCATTTTGACGGAAGTATTCAAGATGACAGGATATGCGAGATAAAATTTTCGACGGGAGGTCTGTTTTAATTTCTTTTACTATACACATTTCGTTTTCGAGGAAAAGAGTTTCTTCTAATGTTCTTTCAGTCTGCTATACTTTCTTCAGCCTCTAAATGTTGTAATGGTAAATAAAGCATTGCTTTTTATGATTAAATTTAATAAATATCAAAATAAGCAAATTTAACAAACAACAAGTAATAAAAAAAATTTTAAGTTGATGACTACTTAGGTTAACAAAGAATTTTTTTACTTTAGTTACTTTTTATTAAATATTTAGAATTAATATAAATAGGTATATACATATGAGAAAATCACAATATCATGTGGTAAAAAAATTTCAAAAATTTATTTAAAAAAAATTATTACTTTTCGCAAGAATTGAACTCTTCTTTTCACTTTCACGTGAAAAATACTGAAATCCCTGCGTTTTATCGATTGAGCTACTTACTGCCTGTTGATATGAATTTTCATTAAAAACTGCTGAAACTCTATTTAAAGTATTAAAAATTAATTAAATAAATTTAATTAATAAAATAATTGTTGAAAAAACTGTACTAACATCAAGTGTCATCCACTAGAAATTTTAAAAAAATGTATCTGAACTTGAGTGGATGAATAAAAAGTATTTCATTATCGATTGAAAATTTGAGCAAGATATATAAATATATATATATAGGAAGAGTGTGAACTAACAGTAGGAATTGAAAAAAGACGAAGTAAAGCAAATGAGTTCTTTTTTTGCATTTTTTTTTTCGTCACGAAATTTGTAGATGAAATCTTTTTATGCTAACATACGCTAATGAATTCAAAATAAGTTGCCGATGTGCGTTTTTCAGAAGGAAATGAATGAAGCCTAAAAAGTGTTCAGTTAGATTCTAAATGATATTCGCCGCCACTTCACTCAAGCGAATGCGAATTCAATCGAATTTATTTCATTTTATTTATCAAGTGTAATACATTAGTGAATTCATGTGGAATACTTACAAATATTACAAGAGCTTAATCAGTTGTTATTATTTATTTTAATCTCTTCGGCTTGTGATTATAAGAATTTATATTGCATTGTTCTCATTATTAAACAGCGAGATTACTTAATTAAGCAAAAGTAAGAAGATTATCTAAGAGTTTACGGGGAATGGTAATAATATAAGTAAATACATTTAGACAGAAAACGAAACAGACGAAAGTAAATGTAAATGAATCTTCAAATATTTTTTTTGTTTTTGAACAACTATCTTTGTTTCTAAACATAGTATTTTTATTTTCGAACAATTATCTTTGTTTCTAAACAAAGTATTTTTATTTTCGAACAATTATCTTTGTTTCTAAACAATGTATTTTTATTTTCAGACAAGTATCTGTTTTCTAAACAATATGTTTTGTTTTTGAGCAATTAAGTTAGATTCGTATTGCCTGTATGCATTTTTGTAAGAGAAACACAATTTTGTCTTATTAGCTTTTGGTTAATTGCAGTTTCCTACGATAACTATTATTTTGATTTTAAGCACATTTCAAATATTTTTCCATTTCGATAAAATAATTTGTTAGCATTGAATTTATTATGGAAGCGACTCTGAATTTATTTTTGCAAAACCAGTAATTTATTTTGAATAAAATTCTTCATGAGTAATAAACTTTTTGTGTAGCAACTTTTTATATCTGAATATTAAAGAATGTAGAAAATGAGGAAAATAAAACTATCCTTTCTTGGGGTACATTCACTATACTTTATTAAAATCGTGAATTTCATCATATTATGTTCTATTGAATATTTTATTAAGGAATTCATGTGCCATAATACATAGTATCTTCTATTGAAAATGCTGAACTCCTGAGTATATTATGTAATGGTAATTTTCAAGAAAAACATTTTAAACCATCATTTTACAATTAATTATGTTTTCGCTTTTCACAATTTCAAAATGTTTTTACTTGAATCATTGCTCAAGTTGACATATATCAAAAGATTTCTTAACATAAATCAGCGGTACAAAAAAAAATAACACGTTAAAGGAAAAGAATAACACTTAGAAATAAATGAAAACAGATGGCCTTTCGAAACTTTTGAGGTTTTTCAATGAGAAATTCTGTATAAAAAGGAAATATTAAAAACATTGCCATCAAAAGTGAAATTGAATTGTGTAAGATTTTGACATACATTATTATAGAAAAGCAACTATTTTGAAACAGAATAAAAAGATTGAGATGTCAAAAAAAGGAAGCATTTGAAACTAAATTTCTTTAAATAAAGAATGTTTCTACAATCAAAAGTTAAAAAATTCTCATATTTTTATTAACTAACTCATGACTTATTTAATGATTTTACATTACTTTGAAGAAACTGTTATTTTAAAAACTGTGATTTGATAACACGTCTTTTAACTTCCTATTTTGAAATGAGCCATAAAAGTAGCTAAAATGATACACCTTACTATTTTGTAAATGTTTAAAATTTCTAAATTATCACTCAATTCAAAACATCGAAACTCACTATTTTTACTTTCAAATTGCTTCTTGCCATGTCTATAAAACATTTTCTGTTTCTCCGTTTTTTAATTACAATCTTTAATTCATTATACATGATATTCTTCAATAAATGTTTTTATTATAACATTCATTATGAATTGAAGATATTACGAGACAAGTTTCTGTTAAACCCCCGAAAAAGTTCACCCTCCGTAATTTTAATATGCCCAATAATGATCCCATTTTTTTCCTTATGCTGATGTTATGAATCATAGGAGTCCTCATCGATCTATCCCAGAAATGTAAATGTTTTTGTCACAGATAAATTATTTTTGTCGCAACAATCACAAATCGCTGAGAAATAAACAATCATAATATTCAAAGTTTTTAAAACTGATTTTACACAATTTTAATCCAAAATTTTAATGATAATAATTAAACAAATAAAATCCCAAAATTTTGAAAGAAAAATCAATTAAAAGTACAAAAAGTATAACACTTGAATTTTCTAATTATGTTATTCTATTCTATTCTATTTATTGTTTTATTACTTATTTATTATTTGCAATTATAATCACAGGACATAACACATTTATCGATTATTATCTATGCATGTTATCTATACATAGATTATTATCTGTACATATATAATTTTATCTATTAAAATTTAGCTGTTATATCCAAGTCACTTTTCCTATTTTTAAAATTCTATATACATGATTAAACGGACAAGAAAATTTTGAGAAACGTTGGTATCAAAACAGATATTTTCCTTGTGAAAGAAAAAATTACTCATATATTTTTAATGGATATCAGATAAATGGAATGTCTAAACCATTATTGTTTCAAACTTCTTTGGTTCAGGTCCTTTAAGCTTTATTCGAAACAAAGTTATTTAATAAATATACCTTTTTTCTTAGTAAAACTTCTAAGCTTTTATTTTTCCATTCGAAAATTTTTGATCAGACTATTTCATAACTAATTACAAAATCTTAGTTTGATAATTTTTTTCAAAGAAGTCTATTTTTTTATTGAAAATATATTTTCGGTAGTGACAGGAAGTATATACTAAAGGTACAAAACGTTCTATATCAGATAGAAAACTTATAATCGAAACGTATTTGATGGAACATGCAGTAAATTGAATAACAATGCATATCTTCATTCTCAAGTAACAATTTCGACTCATAGTAAAACTCATATTAAAAAAATAATTTCAAAAAAGAAGAAAAATTTTCATCAACACGAAAGAAAGCATCAATGTTATTCGTGTAGTAAAATAAATGCTTCATAAAGAATCAGTATATGACTTTCTTAACTTCAAATGTTAGGATCAAATTAGGCATACTGATTCTTTTCCGATTCTTCCGTTTACAAAACAATTTCATTTCTGGATAGTAATAATAATTTTTATGTTAAGTTTTTTTTGTATAGAAACGACAGTTCCGACCTGTTTTTTTATGCAACAAGAAACATTTTAACAGAAAAAGGCTTAGTACTTTTTATGCATTTATCAGAATAGGAGCTCAGTCATTTTTAACGATATTACTTGAATCACATGTTATATTAATAATAACAATACATAGTTTGAAGAAATAACCTGCAGAGAATTCGAAGGGAACATTGACACATATCATCCAAATACTTGCAATATTTCTTTACATTTTTTAAAGTGGCCTACTTCCAACAAATTGAAATTAATTTGGTCAATTCGTGTTTAATATGCTACAGAAGTGTGTTAGAAACCCATAGTACGTAATGGACTTTTGATTTTTTTAGCTAGTATCACTCATCATTGTAGCTAGCTATTTATTTGGAATTTAGCCAATGATAACCACAAGCTCAAGCAACAGTGCTTTTTAGTTATTTTCAATTGATACCTGTTCTCAGATGCATGAAAATTAGAAGTCTTTGCTTTCATAATTTCTCTAAATTATCAAAATTGAATATTTCTAACAAATCTTTTTATTCTGCTAACAATGCTTTCAGTTCTTTATTTACTGAATTTTTTAAGTCTACTTGACTTTTCTCTATGATGCTGATTGCAATAATCGTTTTTCAAATTTCTGCAACTATTCTAAGAAAAAATGGCAAAAAAAGCAATGAGATTTGATATACATTTTCTTAATGATGAACAATGCACAGAAGTGTTACTTTTTTGTCATAAAAGGCTTTAATCTTATTTGAAACATTTATATTAGGATAAAGTTTTAATTTTTTTCGATACTATTGAAAAAAACGTACCAGTTTTGTAAATCACAAATAAATATAATTTTGTTACGGCTATCTATGAGCATAAGTTTTATATTTACTGAGACTGCATACGCGTCCTTTCAAGCTGCATTAATTTCTGAAATGTTTCGCACTGGCAAACCCGCACACGGCCTTAGTATAAAAGTTCAGAAAAAGAGCAGTTCCCTGCAGTATGACTTTATTAAGTCCCTTTTTTCCAATTTATCCAACATGAAGAAATGGAGGCTAATATCAGAGGCTGAAAAGATGTTCCTTTTATGATTCTATTTTTAAGATATTCACTGACTTAACAAGCGACTTCGAACACATACCCCAAATTACTTTCCTGTCTTGTAATAATGAGATATTAAAGCTATTGTAAGAGCATTGTTAGCACCTGGCGAAAACCTTGACATCATTTTCCGCTTTTACTTCTAATAAACGCCCAATCATATTGGAAGTTTCTTCACTTTCTTTCCAAATTCTTCCTTCAAATGATATCGAGTCCATCATTATCTGCATTTTGATAAGCAATTTTTAAGTGATTCAGTTGCATTACTTCATTTATTCGTAATAAATAACGAATGATGTAATATATATATCAGAGAATAAAATTGTTGAAATTATCAGGCAATATTGTTTTATCATAAATGTTTTTCCATGAAACTAATGATACATATTCAGATGATGTATTCTGACATCAAAGTTATCTTTGATACTAGATAGGAGAAGGCAAAAAACTTTTATGAAGTTTAATCCTTAACTGGGGGGGATTTAAGACCTAACTGGGGAGGTGCTGTCTACGAGACCTCATTTTCTTTACACTCAAATTACATTTTCCAAAGAAAGTATGGTATGAAAACTAAACAACATGCTATGATGATATTTTTCTTGATATATAAATTCGTTTCAGAATTTTTTAAAAACTATATTGCTATGAAAAAAAAAGTAATTGTGTTTGAACATACACTTCTTTCTCAAATTACATATTAGAACACATAATATTCTTGAAAAAACATATTGCTTTTAAAATCACATTTATTTTTCCAGTATACAAATGTATATAGAAAATAACATAATGAAATATTGAAAAAATATATAAACAAAAATTACAACAGGTAAAATATACCCTGTTTTTTTATCGACATTATTTTTACACAGAAACTTGTGAGCTTTCGTAGGCGGTTTTGGAGAGCATTTTGAACATACATGTTAAGTGCTAGTAATAAAATCCCTCTCTAAATTCTGTAGATATTTCTCTTTGTATATTAATATACTTTAGATATTTTTCAAAATACATTATCATTAAAAAATAATTATGTTCAAATGTACTTATCAGAATTAGTCAAAGGTGAACTTTCATTGACAAAAATCTTCTGTGCAATTATCCTCTTCACTAAAATCAATTTCTGCTTCATTTAAAAGTATCTGGAACTTTACTTCATAACTAGGATCAGTAGGTTGGATAATATTTCAAGGATTAAGTTTTAGAATCATCTTCTAAGCCTTGCATAAAACTAGAACACTAAAAGGGAGGTGCGGTCTCACAGTCGTAGCACAAAGAATCAGCTAAAATACTTTTTAAAAAATAACATTCCATGAAACGGTCAAAAGTGTGCATGTGTAGAGAAGGCCACGAAACAAGAAGCTGAGGGGTCAATCCTTTCGAGAGAGCTAAAAATAAAATAGAGGTGATTTAAAGTATATCCTCAGTGGTCTGAGGCACCGTACTCCCCAGTTAAGAGTTAATAAGTGCCTTAATGGGAATTATTGAATTGAAGTATATTTTGAATAAGTTTTGAAATACTTTGTATTTTCAGTTTGAATTACTAAGGAAAATGTTCGAAGTGAGGATTACCTATGAATGAAAAAATGTTCTCATAATTTGGCATGTTTCAAATAAAATAACGAAATTTGCTGCTGAAGAGAATACCGCAATCAAATATAAATTATTAAAGCAAATTAATAAACGAGAAACAAACATTCCTGAGAGGTAAGAAACTATTCAATAAATTTTGAAATTAAAAAACCCCATTGCCCGTTTTGTACATGGAATAAAATCTTACATAAATTTATCATTATTACGGTAAATTTCCTGGAAAATTCTGATATTTTAAATAAAATATAGAATGCATTTCGAATGAATCATGATACTCCTTCTGCACTCAAGAAAGTTATAGAATTTGTCAGAAGGGCCGATATAAAATAAAATTATTTATAATGTATTAATGGAGATTAAAAGGGCTTTCAAGTCTATTAAAAGGAAACAGATTAAATAACCCTTAATAAATTACAAGACACCTAAAGTAAAAGCTCTATTAATAGACAGCTCTCCTCCGAATAGAATTATTAAATTATCCAAAGTAGCTCATTGAGAATACAGTATCAGTTCTTCTATAAGATCTCCACTTAAGTCATTAGTCGCTGAAGAGATACTAAATAGATATTGCTCAATAGAGGCTCTATCGTTCAATCATACGCTGATATTAATATAATAATTATCAACGCCTCCACTTCAAATCATTTGATAAATATCAGCAAGCATTTATTACAGACATTAGAGACGAGGACTTTAGAATATAACTTGAAATTAAGTCAGAATAAACATAAATTTCTTATGTTTAAAAATAGAAAGAACATAACACATTTCCCTTGCCTTTCATTTTACTGTCCCAGAATTTTATATTTAAAACATTTGAATATAAGGCGTTCGACCGTTAAATGAATTTAAAAAGAAAAGTGGTAAAATTTATTTAAAAAGTTCTTCAGACCTCAAAAACGACTTGAGAGCTTCGACTACAGGTTTTCAAAGAAATCTGCTTAATAATTGCTCGGGAAAATTTTCTTTCATAAGGACGAAATTTGGTGCGAGGATATGACAAAAATTACAAACAAATTATTATTTATTGAAATGCTGTTCTTATACCTGTCCTATACCGGACAGGTTGGAAAGTATCTACCTAAGATACTTGGTGGTCAGACTTTTCCAGTTTGATTTCGACTTGGCCGGAAGTTTGATCCTATATTCTGCGATTTATGATTATTATGATTCATGATTATTTGAAAAAAATGTATGAAAATTTAATAAATGGAAGCATGTTTCAAAATGCTTACATAATTTTCAAATTATAAATAATATTCAAATTCAAACTGAGGACGAAACGAAAATTATGAATATTTGGCAATGTACATGAGGAAAATTTGCATTCGAAATGCACCTGTTACTAGTCCTCTGTTTTAACCTTTAGTGACCGATGTTGTCCTTCCACTGTTTTGTCCTTTGGTAGATACTTTCCTACCGGACGTCCTCTTTCTCCTGTTTGGCTCCGAAATGGCCGGAGTTTAGATCTTGAATATTTTATGGAAATTTAATATAACGAAACATTTTTCAAAAAGCTTACAGGATTTTCAAACTATATATAATATTCAAATTCGAACTGAGGGCAAAATAAAAATGATACATCTTTGGCAATGTATATGAGGAAAATTCGCTTTAGAAGTGACCTATCATAAATGAACCTGTTGTTAGTCCTCTGTTTTCTTCTATAGTGGCCTATTTTGTTCTTTGGTAGATACTTTCCTACCGGACGTCCGTCTTCTCCTAATTGGCTTCGAACTGGCTGGAGTTCGGATTTTGTATTCTGCGACTTTTGATTATTTGAGAAAAGTT
The DNA here is from genome assembly GCA_026289955.1 of Argiope argentata. Classification (NCBI taxonomy): domain Eukaryota; kingdom Metazoa; phylum Arthropoda; class Arachnida; order Araneae; family Araneidae; genus Argiope; species Argiope argentata. The sequence continues at coordinate 1,548,155 of JAOUZG010050968.1, forward strand.
TTAGGAAATTATACAGTTGGAGTATGTTTTTGTATTATTCATCAGGAATTTTCACTGTTTAATTTTACTAAGCCGCATCTATTGTTATTAATAGTTCAAAGGACATCTTCAATAATTTCCGACGCTTACTTCTAACAGAAATCTTTTCCTAGGGAAAAAAACTATAAACTTGCTTATACGCATGTTTATAGTTTCTTTAAAGGACAGATTCCTGTACTTCTGTGCCTATACTTACGTCTCAGAAAGGAAAAAAGTGGTAGAATTGTAAATGTTTTGCAATAAATTTCTGTTGGAAAACGAAATATTTTTGCTAAAATATGAAAAGTAAATATAATTATAGGTATTACCTAGAAATAATCATTTATTACCTATCTTAATAAAAAGATAATGAGTATTCATTATTAAAAGGTTGATGTGGGAATAATGTGTACTCCAGGTAATGAATTAAACAACTATTCACATTTTCCGCCCATCAGATTTTAACATTTTTGTAATAGATATTATATTCTCATTAAAGGATTAAACACAGTCCCGAGAAAGTTTACATGTTAAACTTCAATAAGTACTCCATTAGAATCAAACAGTCTCAAGAACACCATCAAATGAGCACTTTTGATGTCAGGATGTTTATAAAATCTAAAGTAATAATACCTTATCAAAATACCCTTTATACACTTACATTCCGAAAGTATTAACATTTTCTCTTTTAACTTAAGTACTGAGTCGATGGGACCTCGAAACCACTTAGAGGATAGGGGGATTACTTTTGATTCCGTTAAAGATCCGCGAGTATCTAGAGCTGCTGCATGTCAAAGGTCAGCATCTTACATCTTGGGGGGTCGAGTTAAAATTTCAAAGCGAGTTCCGTAGGGATGTAGTTAATGTTACTCATCAATAAGTGGAAATTATAGGATCTACTGATGTCTCAAATTGATAGTTAATAAAACTAACCAAAATATAGTAAATATTAAATTTGTCTAAATGTTCCTTCAAATTATATAATAGTAAAATTTTATTACATTTTAAATAAGACGAGAATTATCCTTTCATACTGTTTTATTTTGTAGTTATGTCTAAAATTTCTATCAAGGGTTTCCGTTAATTCTCATTTATTTTCTATCAGTAACTTTGCGTCGTCATTAAAAAAAATATTTTTGTGTAAAACATCAAATTAATCAAAGCGTTTCTAAAAGAAAAACTTTTACTACTGTACTAAAAAGTATATATTTTAGATTTAGTTACTTTTTTAAACTTTTTTTTCTTTAATTATGTATCAAATTAATATTTTTACAAATTTTCTATGTAAAAAAAGAAGCTATTTCTATTAAAATATTGAAAGATAATTTATTTCTGAAAGCATTAAAATAATGTATTGTAATTGAAACAGCGTAAATTTTGAAAATTTCAAACAAAGCTAATCAGATACTAAGGGAAACTTTATTAATAAAATTTCATTTTTACAAACGTAGAACAAGTCGAGTTAATACGAATGGTCTGGAATAAACCGGCTTTTTAACCATGTCTAGTAGCCAAGAAATTTGTAAAAACGAAATATATTGTAAAAAAATAAAGGTTTTAAAAATTTCTAACAGAATTAGAGATAAAGAAGGAATTTTGAACTCGCTCTGTGGTTCTGCAATTTCTGTATCTGGAAATTAAAATTAATTATATGAAATAACCTTTGACAAATAATAAATGTATTAGGGACATTTAGTTATAGAGAAATATTTATCTTGGGATTTTTAATTTTTTTAAATTCCAAAAATAAATGAATATATCATTTAAATGAGCTTCGATTTTTTTCTCAGAATTCTGAAATTCTGAAAAGCATTTAAAAAAATGTTTCTCACAATTTTATTTTTTCCAATTATTTAATAATATTTTTTTTGTATATATTACTCAAAAAGATTTGATTCTCAGTTGCAGGCATACGCCATTTTTGAATTTTTTTTTCTGTTTTCATTTTTGAGTCTTTAAGAAAGGACTGATAATTTTTTTTCTTCCATCATGAGATTTGAAATTAATTGAAGAAAATATTTTAGCATGAAAAATTATATATCATTCCAAACACGTTGAATTCCCGAAGGATAATTTCTCCCGAAAGGGATGAAAAATTAAAATTCTTGATAATTAAAAATCTTAGTTTTTGTTTTGTTATTTCATCCTTTTTTGTCAACAGATCTATCCTTTTAGATTTTCTTTACAGAGTTCAATGTACACATTGAGAAATGAACATAATTATTAACAAAAATAGATATTTTACTATCAAGACTTCCTTAGTTTTTCGATATATATGTTTAACTATTTTGGGATCTAATTTCTTTCTTTCTGACTGAGTAAACATCTAAATAAATTTATTCTGGGTTTCTAATTATAAAAAAATACTAATTATCGAACAACTAAATCAAAGTGTTAAATTATTTTTAAATTCACATTACTGCAGTCATCTTTTCTATCAAAGTATAAGTAAATTTCGTCTATCCTTATATTTGAAATAATAAGTATTAAATTTAAATAACATTTCATTCAATATATAAAAAACAATCCCTAAGCTATTTCTCATAACTATTATTCATTAGAATGCCAAATATCAATCTTATACATCAAGGAAATTAATAAATTATTTAAATAGTTTTTCTTGTTTCCTTATCGTAGTAAATAGGTTTTCAACTAAATGATTGCTATACATTCCATTCAAAATTCCCAAAATATGTTTCTAATAACTTTTGAATATTTCTTTCATTTTAAATCAAATACAAAACATATATGATGTTAAGGATAAAGATTCCTCCGTGACACCCTTATATATCGAATACACTTAAATATTAACAATATTCCTGGAACATTGGATCGAAGAAAAGAAGGCCTCATTATGAACGTCTCGAACCTCGAAACACCACATGTGAGTTATAAAAAATTTGCTATTCCCGATTTAATTGGCATAGGGGTAACTCGTCTTAAAAGTAATCTGGGAGTCCTGGGTTGGAGTCCAGGTTCAAGTGGGCTTGCTCTTCTGTGTTTTACCTGTAAGGTGTGCGTATATGTCCCTCTGTGAAATGGGTTTATGCAAGTGAATGTGATGAGTGAGTATCATAAGTCGTACTCTTGGTCCTAGTTGGCGCTACTATAAAACAAGAGATTCTTATTAGGCTTAAATCGCTGTCTACCTCAGCGAGTTTGTCCATGGCAAGTGTCAAAAAAAAAAAACACCAGCAACATTGTAAGCTTTGAATGATAGGACAATCACTGAAAGGAATATTGGTACTGTGATTTACACAAAATAACCCCCAATGCGAGCAGCATATGCATGAGCTTCCCCTACCGATGCACTGCTCAAAATGGATATTTGGCTTACAAATCGCAATTCATTACTACTTCTGAACCTCGAGGATAAACAAGAATCCGTTTATAAATACAACCGATTCTCATGTCCATGCTCAAGATGCTCTTTGTACTTCTACTTTTTCGAGGTAACCATGTCATCTCACATTGGTGATAAGATGATTGACAACCCCAATTCAATTTTTATACAGAGATCCTACTACAGAAGAACCGAAAATTTACTCTCAAACGTTGCAACATCGCATCTTCTAACTCGACATGACTCAGAGACGAACATTTATATTAGATGCCAAAAAATGTCTCTGATTATTGCATCATTGAACATATTTTGGGTGATATAAATTTGTTTCGACAAAGAGTAGAAAGTTGAGAAAATTAATAATAGCAGCCATATAATAGCCATATAAATTTCTATACTTTCGGAACAATTTGAAAATACCGCTTAATTTAATTGCAGGACAATAAATTGAAATGAAAAACAAGTACTATTTTTTTAAAAAAAATTAAATCAATTACTACTTAGATCAACAAAGAAAGATTTTTGTTAGTTTTTATTAAATAATTACAATTAATTTAATTAATTTATCAAAATATTATTGACTTTCTCAAGAACTGTAATTGCATTGTTCACCTGCAAGTGAAAAGTACTGAAATCATTGCATCATATCGACTAAGCTACTGCCTACTGATTCAATTTTCATGAGACACTGTTAAATCTATATTTAAATATTAAAAATTAATTAAATTTAATTAATGAATTGATATTTGAAACAACTGCATTATCATTAAGTGGTATTTACTACAAGTGTAAAAAAATGCATTTGGACTTCAGTGGATGAATAAAATGTACTTTATTAACGATTAAAAATGTAATCAAATTATGTATTTACAGGGATAGTGTGAACTAATGTTAGAGATTGAAATAAAACTATTTCCATATGTGTTCAAATGAAAATATAAAACTTATTATTATTATTAATCCATTTTTATTCATTCCATTTTTGTATCGAAAAGCTACTACTACTGACATTTGGAAAATACCCTTGGTATCTTTTTTCCCCTTATTTTTCCAGTATCTAGATATTTGTATATGCCATAAAACTCTATTCGTGGGCATCCAAAGAAAAACAAAGTTCGTAAACATCTCTGTTCCATAGTCAGCAACGTGACAAACAACTCACCAAGTTCACAACCACCTAACCAATCGAAAATTCCTTCCGCCGACCCAGGCCAAATCAATTGATTTATTGTATCGAGGCGGAACAAGCACAAAATCAAAAGACTTAGATGACCGTATGGAGACAAAATGAAAAGATTGTCTTCCTTCCACTCTCTCCGCATCTGACACGAAAAGCTGTTGTATTGGAGCTGCAAATATTTTCGGACAAAAAAAGGACAAATATTCCAATGTATCGGAGAATTAGAGTAATTCCCGGCTCTTCGGTATTTGTACAAGGATGGGTTGTTTCCTACTTCTGCTAGGAGTTTGCATTAAAGGACTTTACCGTTGCCTATGTAACGGCATAAAACATTAACTATTTTTGCAGGAAATGTTATTGAGGAAAATTAATGGTTTTCATAAAGTAAAGAAACATTTAATAGCAGAAGTGATTTATCTTTTTTTTGGAAATAACGGGCTTATAAATTATATATCCGGTTTCAATGAAATGATTATAAAATGCTAGCTATAACTTATTAGTTTCTATCTATGAATGAAATTTAAAATTCTAAGATAGAGATATCCGGTTCGTGATAATTTGGTGATCTGATTTAAATGTTTATGGACAGTAAGTGTATGATAAATATTTGAATTTGCAGAAAAATTAAATTTTCTCTGTTTTCGTTAACAATTTATAGGGCATAACTCTAGGGCATTTACAAATAAAAAAATTTAGAGTTATATCATGATAAAACGACGTTGTTAATCCTAAAACATCAAAAGTTCTTTAGTATACCTTTTAAATAAAATAATGTGAAATCAAAAGTGGTAAATATACTTACCAGAGATTGTTTATTGAAAACTGAAAGTGGTAAGAACACTTACCACTGAGCGTTAAGGGTAAAAATATATATAAATGTTTATTGATATCAATCTATTGGAGCATACTTATCACTCTGTTACAGATAATTCAAAACGACTTTTTACATATTTTTCAGTTATAAATCATAGTTTTCAAATTCAGTAATTTCTTAAAGTTTGAAACTCATTTTGCATATATTAAGTTGGATGGGTGGATTGTAAGTTGTTTTAAAAAAACTGCTCCCATCTGATGCAATTTTATTACTAACATCTTAACCACGTTTTGCTTTAAGAAATTACTAAAATGACGTAAATTACAGTATTCAAATAATCAATGAATTAAAATTGAAGTCAAAATATGTATAAAATAATTAGCTGAAAGATTTTGAAATTTAAGAAATTTCAACTGCATCAATAGTTTTTTGTTCACTTTTAAAAATTAATGTTGATTTTATATTAAATTAATTCAATAATAAATAATGATAATTAAATATATTAGAATACCTTATGCATGAAGAACACAACACAGGGGTATTAAGTGTCTAAATCCTTTTCATGACGTTTGTCATTAAATTTTTTGTCGTTACGAAAATCTTTACATTGTGAACGGGCAAAGGAAAGCATATTTATCTTTTTGAAATTAAATTATATTTAACTATAGACTTATAACATTTCTGAGCTATCAAGGTAGCTCAATAGAATTTTAAGCTTCTGATTAGACTTTTATCATTTTAAAATACTTATTTCAGCCCTCATAAAAATATTTTAGGAATGGTAAGAATATATGCCCTAGAACTATAAAGAGTTAAGAGATATGCAGAAAATTGAGGCTTCCTCATCATTTTACTATTGTTTATATCCACTACAGCCTTTCTTGCCATTTTAAGGCTATAAATTAAATTAAACAAACTATACAAATATAACATCAATAAAGAAATTATCTTAAATATTCTTTTCATATGCGTAAAAGAACCAGTAATTGAAAAAAGAAAAAATCTTGAAAAATTGGATTTCGGTATTTTTATGAATTTTTAGGTTTAGCAGCCCTTGGAGTTCCAAGAACATTTTGAAATTATTCATGTCTGAACAAAACAACTGGAAAAAGCTACTAGCTAGAAAAATGTAATGTAGTGTATAGTCTTTGCATAAAACTACAGATGCCTACCAAAGTCTGGACGAAATTCATCAACTAGAATTTTGTGTTTCTTCCCGTCTGTGGTTATGATAACTCAGAAACCGAATGAAACTTTAGAGATTATATTTGGCAGATGTTTTTATAATTATAATATTAAATCTATAATAAATTTGAGAAAAGTTTTCATCAATTGTTTGACAGTAGCTCAATCTTCGTATTCCGGTTCGTATAAAAACTATCAATCAAAAACGAAATATTCTGGGCAAATAAAATTTGGCATCCAACCTTGTTTATCTATTTGAAATTTAGGTATCAGAAGGTAAATGATCAATCCAATTCATTCGAAACATATTTCCTATTGTGAAAGTATAAGAAAAATTGTTGAAAAGAATAAAATTTCATGAAATTAATTTAACTTATGAATAAAACCTGAGAAATTCTATATAAATAAAAATTAATCGTCAAATGTGTTTATTAGTGCAAAGCTTAAAAACGGCTCGACCAATTCGGCTATTTTTTTTTCTTTTTAATATTTTCATTAAGGCACGATGATAGTACTTATAGAGAGAAAAAAACGGAAAAATTGCGTAAATAGTAAAAACGACACTTTTCTTACTTTCCCTCCAAAATTTTACATTTCCCACCTCCAAGTGAATAAGACCAGTTTGTTTTTTCCTACGCTAATGAGGTTAGACTTAACATGTATAAGACCGATTATTTCAAACGATGCTGTTTATTTGCTTAGTGTGATGCCTTTTAAATCAAGATAGTTTATTAATCGATTTTTCGGATTCATTTAAAGTACTTTTGAATTAAAATAAAACTGAATGAAGGAAATAAAAAATTTCTAATCTGTATTGCATTACTCTAATTGGATTTGAAAATCCGCGCATGCGCAGTGTGTTGTAATAGTTGACAACTGTGTTTTCATTTTAATTAAGAGTTTAAAAAATATGTGTATAATATTGTTGTATCTATCTCAATCTCGATCAAATAAATAAGGTAGACTTGATTTTAAAGAAATACGGACTTAATTTGCAGTTTTGCTTCCTTTCAGGTACGCACTGTAAATAAATTGTTTTTAGGTTAGTTGTGGGCTTTTCCATGCAAAAAAAGTCCCAGGTAAAAATTAGTTTGAAATATAAAACCAATTTCAGTGCAATTAAATTTATCCTATCAATATAATCCAAGAAAACTTGTGACAGAGTTGATTTTCCCAAAATCGGAATACGAATTTGTTGAAAAAGAACAAACTTTTATCTCTTATGGATACAATTTAGCACTAAGCATTAGTTTGAATAAGTATACCTTATTGAATGAATATTGATTCTGTTATTTTCGTATCTAAATTTCTTACATATATAAAATTAAATAGAAATATTTTTAATTGAAGCGCTTACGATATAATATTATAGTGAAGATGTTTATCCTTGCTTAAGTAACCATCAAAATTATTTCGACCTCCAATAAACCTTCAAAATTATTTTAACTTTGAAAAAACCTTCAAAATTATTTTGATCTTTAATACGCCTTCAAAATTAATTTCATTGATCAATATAATATAAAAGCATATGTGTGATGTACATTATATTATTACGGTGAATAAAGATTTGCTCTGAAAGTCATGAAACCTTTTTATCTTAAAATGATTTGCCTAGTCACTCGGATTTGAAATGCAATGGATTATATCTTTTAATTACAGAAAGTTATGATAATAACTGCAAAATAGAAAAAAATGCGAGAAATTATTAAAACAAAATTAGGTAATATTAAACTTATTCATTTAATCCTTTCATGAATTTATTTCGTTTATAAAAACGTTTACACGTTTAGAAAACGTGATACAATATGGTAAATTTTATGAACCCCGTATTCTCATCATAAATAAAGTAGTTTTTGAAATGATTTAATTTGAATGATAAAATTGTAAAGTATTTTGTTCTGAAGATACATAAATCAGTAACTGGATGAGCCAATTACTTGTTGCATATATTAATCCTTCCATCTACATAACGGAAAACCTTGTTATTTTTTAACCATCCAATAAAAGGAATTTCTGCTGGCAGAAATTGTATATATGGATTTTTTAGCTACAATCAAATAGTTCCATTTAAATTGTCTTGGGGATGGAGTTTCTTAAAATTATTCTGTAATATTATCTAGTTAAAACAGTATTATATGATAAAATTTATTCATATACCAAAATTTGTATGTTTTATTTTATTATATATATAATCCTTAAGATAACGAGAAATAGCATTCATATATAGTTTTAAAAAGCCTGCATAGTAAACTAAACAAAATGTTTTTTTAAAACAGCCGAATAAAGTGCATGCAATTATATCTTTTAATACAAATTTAATTCATTATAACTTATGCTTATTTATTTCGTTACGTTTATCCGTAACTTTCGTACAAAATGCATTCAGGTGTTTTCGAATTTCACACTCACTTCTAAAATGTGACATTTGCCTTTGATACGTGTAGAGTTTCTCGATATTTTCATTTACTAAAACATCACCCATAAATATTAGTCAAATCATTCATCCTCTTTCATTGATTTAAATATTATTTTAAGACTGCTATTAAAGTGGGTTTTTTAAGGACTGCTAAATAATTTTTCTGATTTAATCAGTGGTAGAATTTTTAATATTATTTCTGTATTTACGGTATTAAAATAGCAATCTCTAAATATTTAAAAATGTTGACTTTGTTTACATAGCTTGTTTAATCCTTTTTGACCTTTATAAATATTCTTACTGTTGTAAGCTCTGTAAAGAATTCTTATTTAATTAAATTAGTAAAATTAAACAGTATAAATTTGACTTTCAGAATTGACACTAATTTTTATCTTCTTAAATATAGAAAGCTTGTGATATTTTTAAAATCTTTGAAATTTTTTACATATATTAGTTAATTAATAACGAAACTTTTGCGTTTTCAGCATTTTAATGCCTGCATTTACAAAAAAACTTTTTAAGCGTTTTTTTGGTTATACATGTATGGTTTGTAGCTTCCTTTCTTTCACTTTAACGATACATTTCTTAGCAAATAGATAAATACGTATACAATGAGGCGTATGGAGACAAGAAGAAAAACGTTCTAAAGCATTCTATAAATCGATTTCGAATGTAAAGCATAAAATAAAAGATAAAAAAACGGGAACCAAACACAAAATAAAGTAAAAGTTTTCACTTTTAGAATGAAAGAAAAAAACAATGAATCTCCAGGAAGGGAAAAGAGTATAATCCGAGCAAACTGAAAAGATTAAAAAAAAGAAAAGAAAAAGAAGGAAAAAAAAAGAAATATTCCGGGTGTGGGGAGGGAAAGAAACCTGACAGTGAGAATTTTTCACCATCTGTACAGATCGTTAGATAGAATGCTACGGCCGCTTTACTAGATCTCAACCCACAATCAAAAACGCTGTTACAGATAAAAAAGAGAACATATCTTGAGATAGAATAAAAAGAAAGGAAAATCCAAAGATTCTCGTATTATGTAGGAGGGGGTAGCCGGGATGTAATTTATGGAAATGGGAAGTAAAACGGTACCTTCTGTCCTTACGGTTATTGCTGACAAGAAATTATCAAAGCAGCCAAGTCTTTTTCGTGCTTTCTCTTCTTCATTCTGTATCTTGTTTACCGAATAATCTATAAAAATTTTCTTTCCCTTTTTGTAAAACTTTCTCAAAATTTAATGCACAGCTCCAACTTCAAATATTAGCTTTATTTGCATATGAGGCATTTAACATTCAACAATTACAAATTATCTAAGCAATAGCTTGTGCGTTTCAAAAGCTTTAATGCTCTAAAATAGTAGATATTTTATTTACTAATCAGTGTTTTATTTTTGAGAAACTTTACATAGCTAAAAAGTTTATTTTCTGTTTAAATGGCTTACTTTAGATAAATATTATTTTCATATTTATTCATTCTTTTGCTTCTAAACAATTATTTCTTATTTATTAAATAACTTTTTTCCAAATATGCCAAACCCCTTGTTGAAACCTTCTAACACTTAAGATGTTCAGTATTTCTCTAAGGTTGTTAAAGACAAATCATTAGATTTGATTTTAAAAAGGATAGGGAATTTTTAACAGTATTCATGATATGCAATGCTTAGGTTCTTGGTATTTCTATGATATTTGAATAAATTTTGCTCTATAATATGCCATATCAAGTTATATCAAATTTACCGAATATCTGCAGCAATGTTAATAAATTTCAAACGCATAAGAGATTAGTAATTTTCAAACGTATTTAACGATCGTCCTTGCAGTCCTATCAAATCCTTGTAGTTATTTTATAATCCTTTTATTCAAATACCTTAAGTAAGGCAATTCACGAAATTTTCTCTTCTAATTTCATAAGCGCTAAAACTATGAAGGCGGCAGAAAATTAATACGAGAGTTTTGCAATAAGTTACCAATACTTAGTTAAAAAGCAATCTATTCAAAAAATTAATCTATGTGTGTAAATCACTTTTCTTATTCTAACTTGTGATCGACTGAAGTAATCAATTTTTTTAAAAAAAGCTGTGGGTTACGAGGAAATGCTAATTCATACAATTTTAACTATATCTGTATCTCCTACTATGTGAAGGATACCGTGGGGATTGGGTGGATAAGGCAGTTCGTGGCTCGTAAACAGTAGTGTCTCATGTTCGGGACTCGACTCAACTGAAAAACCGTCATATAAGGGGGTCTATTGCACTTTAAATCCGTCAGGACCAAACTTTCTCCCACTGGTGGGGTGTGGAGAAGGAGTGCCAGCATTGCTGTCGTCCTCATCATCTGACCATGGTTCAAAATTACAAGGTCCATCCAAAAATAGCCCTGTTGTTGCTTTATTATGGAACGTTAATAAAACTAAAACCATCCAGGGAAATAGGAAATTTTGCCCTTCCTGGCCTTTACTGCCTTTTAAGTTAGATGGTTTTGCACCTTCCATGCAACAATCAATCGAACGTTTATTATATATACACACGCCTATATATAATAAAAAACCCATTTTTATATGTGATCTCATATTGTAAAAGTATCCATTCATAAAAGAATCCTACACCCTATAACTCTATGTACACAAAGTTTCTTCATTTATGCATCTAAAGTTTTACATTCTTATCCTCAGTTTTTGCCGATATCCTTATTTTGTAGACATGTGAACTTATATTAAAATTTAGAAGAATGTTAATGCATAAAAGTGACACAGAGACTCAAGTTATTCTTATGCTAGAATAATAAATAGTGAGTTCATAACTCCACATGATGAGTTTGGAAGAACCAACCTGGTTTAACAATATAACAATTGTTTGAACCTTCGTGCTGATTTTATCAGAAAGTAACCAAGCTTGTACTTAGCTTTTACTTATACGAACTTATTAGCTTTTACTTATGAACTTATACTTTTAGTAATAAGTTCATTTTCATCTCTACTCTTATGTCTGTGATACAGATGGTAAATAATAAGAAGCATCATCCGTCGAAGCACAGTTTTCTTTACTTCTTTTTTTTTACTATCTTTTTTTTTTTGCATAATGAGGCAAATGTTCCTTAAACTGATAATAGGAAATTCTTTCTTAAATTAATAACATGGATTTGTGAAGTGCGCCCACATTATTGATACCAAAAAACAAAAAGGGACAGTAGGAACGTATTCTAATATTTTTGATATACGAGACCGAAAATTCTCCGTTTTAAATACTAGCCAACCATTTCCTTGAGACTTGTGATTTCAATGAGGTATATAAAATCTCTCTTAGAGAATTAACCGCTTAACTGTTTTGCCCGAGTGTCATTAGAGCATCGATTTATCGAATTATAATAGCTGTAAGCCAAAAATGAAGCATTTATAAATATTAGAATTAAATATTAAAATTACTTCGAATACATAGATTAGTCAAGTATTCAATGGCTTTCAATTTGAATCAAAATTAAAATTTATTCTCAAAATAGGATGATAAGATACCATTTTATTAGACAGTAAAGAAATAAAAAAATCTAAGTGGTTAAAGTTAAGATAATTAGTTCCAAACAGACTTAGGTTTGTTTTAATTTTTACCTTTTCGAATGTATGCAACACACACACACACGCACGCACACACGCACGCACACACACACACACACACACACAAACACATACATACATATATATATATATATATATATATATATATATAGAGAGAGAGAGAGAGAGAGAGAGAAAGAATGGGAATATATATTATAATAGATATAAGGAATATATAATTACTGATATTAAGAGTGTAGTTACGAAATAACTTTTTCTGTCATTATTCTTTTAACATTAGCAGAAGTACAATTTTGAATATCATCCAGTTATTTCTTCCATTAAGTAGAAAAAATATTCCTTTTCCTCCTTGATATTAGTTTTTGTTTCTTTCCTTTTTGTTCTGGGGTTTCAATTTTTTTAACTCTTATATATATATATATATATATATATATATATATATATATATATATATATATATATATATATATATATAGCATGTGCTTGTCTGTATGTGAACCAATACAATAGATAGTATTCTTATGAGGAATCTTTAGAAAGTAACTGAATTGGTCGATTTTACTTATATATATTTAAAAAATCGACAAAAGTTCAGTTTAATTTTTCTGATCCTAACATTAAAATCTTAGATTTTCTTGCAAGATAAATTTAAGAACCTAAAATTCTCAATAGAGAGTGCAAAAAATTATTTGCAAAAATATGTTCATGATTCAGTAATTTAAACTAGGACAACACAGATGGATATAATGATTTTGTTTCGTATCTAAACAATGAAAGAGGTATCCTGGCAACAAGTTTAACAGTTAGAAACTCGGTATCTAGCCCATTATTTGATATTTAACATGAACCAAACAAACACTAACATGTTATATATTTGAAACCAGGCGAAACCAGGCGATCAGTATTATAGTCATCAACTAGTGAGAAACTTCTCAACCTGTCTAAAAGCTATTTTAAGATTCTCCTCAAAGTAAGACCCCTCTCAGCAAACAAAGAAACCCACTGAAGCGTAATTAATCATCCATAAGGCAAATGGATTTCAGAATGTTGGAGATGGTGATTGAGTTGTCCGAGGTTTGAAACAATCGAAATTAGAGTTTGAAAGCATAGATGCTTGATTAAAGTTTACAGTATCGTCCCACTTTAAGAAGAATCTTTCATAACACCGAGTAATTACAAAAATAGTCACAAAGATTAACAAAATTGGATAGGAATATCATTTACAACAAAGAGATGGTCTTAAAATGCTTCGGTTGATTAGACTAAATCAAGTCTTGGGGTTATTGATTGAAGCTAATTAAAACTTCTGAGATGCTGCTTTAAATGAATATTGTAATTATCAACGAAATGTTTGAAAGAATGCCGATTTTTCCTATTATAGCGAAATAATCATCACAATTATTATTTTTTAATCTTGAAGAGCTTTGGAATGATATTTTAGTTTTGTGACGGTATTTTCTTTTACTCGAAACTGAAAAAAATTAATTAAAAGCATTATTACCTGTTTTTTCTTTCTTTTCATTATATATCCAAGAATATTTTATTACTCATAAATTTATAGAATAATTGCAAATTTTCTCTGTATGAAAATGCTTGTTTAAAAATTAAATATCAAAAATTTTATTCTCAAACATAAATTAAAAAACTATAATTCCATGAAACTCATTAAGGATCTTTTATTTTGTAACTTAGCATAGTTATGGATTTTTTTTTATTTCAAACCACTCACTATTTTTATGATGTTTAAAATTATTCATTATTTAAAAAATTAATTACTAAGCTAATTATGTAAAATGCAAAATTAATTATACAAAGTTTTAAAATAATTACAATTCACTATATGCATATATGTATACATTCTAAAATGATGGAATTTATTCTCATTAGGAACATCTGCTATAGGATTCTGGGGAATTTGCAATAAATATCATTCGGAATTTTCTGGTCTATTTTAATATTGGGAATTAAATAACTTCCTAAGGGCTTTAATAATTTTATGAATCAGTTATAGTTCGTTCTTTAAATACATATAAAATCTGAAAGAAATATATTCTTATAACTTAATAAGAATATTTAATTCTTATTCTTATAATTCTTAAATTTAAATTTTTAATTTCGTAACTACAAACGCTTAAAAGTTGTATATATATTTTTTTCTTCATTTATGTACATTTATAATAGCCTCGACAATGTGAAAGACTTGCAAAGGATGTGAATATTTGATAAGAGATAATTTAAATTATTGGATAGCATTAACGAAGCTTTATATTATGAAAATAAGAAATTATTAAAGCAATTTCCATTCTAAACTAAGACTTAAAAACAAAGAGTGATAACAATACAATATAACATGATGAAAAATTATAAATTGCACTTTTTTATTTGTATTTATTTTCCCATCCAATATAGATATATTTATTCCAGACAAAATATAATATGCCCATATATTATATAAGCTTCATTTGAATTAGAAAAAAAGTTAGTTTTTTTTGCCTACACATTCAATAATATTTCATTTTTTCCTAAAAACTAAATAATAACCAAATGTAACATATTTTCGTTAATATATAATTAATATACATTTTAAGTGAACTTTATTTATCGTATTTTATTTATGCAATAATTTTTTAAGCTCTTATTTTTTTATTATTCCTTGGTAACTCTACAGAATAAGATAAAAATTAATAGCCTTGAAGAATTCATTTCCAATTCAATACATTATTATTAATATCATTGTTAAAAATAAATATTAAATTGAGTTCTTAAATATTTATCTAATACATAATTACACTATAATTAAGGAAAATATTTTCATGATTATATAATATTTAAAATTCCTTTAATATGCCTTTTTATAAATTTTTCTATTTTTTTTAAATTCTTTGATCTAACTGAAGACTGGTCCATATTTTTACTGTAAAATGTTTTGAAATAGAAATCTTTCAATCGTTCTCCTTCACTCTCT
>JAOUZG010050968.1:1564042-1577349 GCA_026289955.1 Argiope argentata
GAATGGTTTTTTAACATTTTTCTTACTTATCCTGTATATTTATATAGGATACAGGGATAAGGAAGATAGTTAATATCATTTAATATTGCAAGCTATAACAGTAATATAAATGGAAAGCCCCATTGTCATTCTATTTATAATGAAGCAATTTGAAAGCCTCTCTCAAAAGAGTCTATTGCTGCGTTCCGACAACAGAGTAAATTGAAAATACTATTTCTGCCCTTCTTCTGGTCTATTGGATTGACAATATACAAAACTTTTTTCATCCGTCCAATTCTTCCAAATGCTTTTTTTTCTTTATTTTTTACAATATTTCACCTTTTATGCGCTAGTCAATTCGTAAGTTATTGTTTTACATATTTGATAACATCTATATGGGAGTAACTACCAATACTTAAGAGATAATTGTGAAACGAAACCAACAATTTTCACTCACTTATCACATAATATCTTCTTATTTTTTTCATTTGATTAATCGTATTCCCTTTCGTATTATAAAAAAGTTGTTACTTTAAATGTTAGAATTTTATTTTAACAAATATAAAAAAATAATTCTATAAAGAGTGATTTAACTCAACCCTTAAAATTTATATACGCAACGCTTTTCATTTTTGAATTAAGGAGATTTCATTGCAGCGTTATATTAAAAACAAGCAATACAAAAAAATTAAGTCAATTCCCACTTAGGTCAACACAGAAAGTTTTTATTTTTGTTACTTTTTATTAAATAATTACAATTAATATAAATAATTCATCAAAAAATTACTGATTTTTGCAAGAATTGAACTTGCGTTCTTCATATTCATGCGAAAACACTTAAATGATTGCATTTTACAGATTTAGATACTGTCTCTTGATTTCACCTTTTATTACAGACTACTAAAAATCTATGAAAAGTAATAAAAATTAATTAAATTTAATTAATGAATTAGTATTTGAAATAACTGTATCATCAAGTGCCATCCACTAAAAATTTAAAATATATGAGTGGATAGATAAAAAGTATTTTATTAACGATTGAAAATTTGATTAATATATAAATAGGGAAAATGTGAACTATTATCAGGAATTACATTATCCTTAAATTATTTTTAAAATTATCTTTAAATAGAAAGAATAAAAAAGTTTTAAAAATATTAAATAGAAATAATATATTAAATGTATTTAAATTGCTTTAAAATATTTTTTAAATAACAGTTGTATAAAATATAGTTTCTACCAGTTTTATTATATAGATTATACAATATGTTCACTTATTTTCAAAATATCCTCAAATGCTTTATGGTATAATGGTATATGTCTAGAATTGAATCAATTCTATCTATAAGCCAGAATAAGTACTTGTTTTTAAAATACTTAATTAATACGTGCAAGTTCCTTGTTAAAATAAATAAAAAAACATAGCATATACTTATGTTTTTAGAATAACAATTTATTAAGAGCATGTATTCAAATGTGCATGCTTCTTGTTAATATATAAAAACAGAACAAGTACTTGTTACAGTAATCAATTAATACTTGCATGTATTCATATATGCATGCTTCTTGTTAAAATATAACTTTAATTCAAAAGCCCCCATGTCTTTAACACGCCAATTCTTAAACTCAAGCTGCCTTTCATTAGTTTTAAATTGTCATGCCTCACTTCATTTTCTCAGTGCATTTATTCTCTGTTACATGATCTGCACATTTAGGAATTGATTGATTATGCCACGGGTTGTCGAAAAGATTTACTCTATTTAAGATTGATATGTTCCCGAACCGAAACTAGGAGAGCGCTTTTTGTGATATTCAGATGTTAGAAAAGACTTTCCCAAGAACTCTTTCCTATCTACGTTATTCTAGTTGCTCTTAGTTCATTTCACCTCACTTTGAGTCTCGAATGGCGATGAGTTTGAAAAAAATTCAAATGTTTCCTGAAATATTTTTGCTATAACTAAACTTTTTTGTTACCACGAAAATAAGCTGTTTCTGCCTCTTCCAATAATTTGTGGTCTATTTCATATAAAATATGATACTACATGATATCTTGTTTCAAAATAAATGTCTTCTTTTTATCAACGAAACAATATTTCTATTCTCGTGTTAGAATTTTTCCTTCGAAACTAAATTCAAAATTTTAGAGGTCTCCTTTATTTTTCAAAAATAGAAAATAAAAAATACAAAAATAACAAATAAATAGCAAGTCTTTATAGAATTCAAAAACTCTTTATAACTTAAGATTAAGAAAGCTTTATTTCTAATATTATGTTCAATTAGTTTATAGACGGGCTATTTTATTAAATATGTAATAAGCATTTAAAGACGTAATATCTCAATAATATGGTGTGCAGTATACATTTAAATTTTATTCTAATTTAGTAAAGAATCCGAAAATAATACTATTAATGCTAAATTTTAAGAAATTTTGAAAACTTCTCAATATCATTATCAAATTAATATCCTCTTTCTTATTGCTTTAAAGAGAGAGAGGAAAGCCGATAGAAATAATTTAAATTTTCTAACCATTTATGTCGTTAAGATTTCAATTACAAAAATTCCTACGGGATATCATTTTGTTATAAAAAGAAATTTAGTTGATTTCTTTCTTTTTTGTGAGCAAAATGTTAAATCATTTAACTAATATTTAAAGCATACGGCCTGAGCCCTGAGACAAAGATATCGCATCTTCCTCGTAATCTGGGAGTCCTGGGTTTGAATCCCGGTCAAGGCATGGTTGTTCTTCTGTGTATTATCTGTGAAGTTTACGAATGTGCCCCCCCCCCTGTGAAAAGGGACTGTGCAAACGAATTTGATGAGTATGTAACCAAGACGTACTCTTGACCCTGGTTGGCACTACTTGAAACAAGAGACGCGTCCACGGCTTAAAAACCGCTGAGTCGCTTCGGTGAGCTTGCCTATGGCAAGTGCCTTTAGTAACAACAACAACGATTGATATTTTAAAGAATCAATAAAAAAAATCAATGACACTAATCATGATAAGCACCTAATATCTACTGCATAATAACTTTCGAAATTAATACTTGCCGTACCGCCTTGAACAAGAGCATTTAGAATGTAATGAATTGGCAAGACAGTATGCATACTACTTTGGTATTCTATGTAATAATTTCTGCATTTTTTAATCAATTTTTTCCTAAATTCTGCGTGAATGGGGAAGAAGCATGAGAAATGAATTGATTTTACCCGAATGCAATAATTTCCCATATTTCTTCCATAAGTAGTCTAGAAAGTGAACCAAATTATAAATAAATATTAAGTTTACGTGTATAAGTGAAACCAAAAATAAAGAAAGAAAGGGTGAATCCGACCTGAAGACTTTTTCTAGAGTCATCTACAGGCAGGAAATTTTTTATGCGAGGGGTTTGATTTACGGCCAAATATTGACCTCTTGTGACCCTAAAATTTCAAGAAATTGAGTTTCGGGGAATTATTAATATCATAAAATCAAAGGCAATAAATTATGCAGTAATAAATATTATTTGAAAATTCATGTCTAAGCAAGACCAGAGCAAAATTGAATCATTTCAAACTACAATAAGACCATTAAATTATAAAGCAAAAAATACCAATAAAATATAAAAGTAAAGAACATACAAGTTAAAAGTAAAATCTCCAAAAACTTTTATGAAGAAAATAACCTATTAGTAAAGACTCACAAATCGAAGTATTGACCTCCCCCCGTGACCCGAAAATCTCAAGAAATTGAGGTCTTAGAGATGAGAATTAATACCATAAAATCAAAGACCATACATTTTACAGCAATAAACAAAATATTATTAAGCAAGATCCCAGAAAAATGTAATCATACCAAACTACAATAAGACAATTAAATTACAAAGCCTAAAATATTATTAAAATATAAAAGCAAAGAACATACAAGTTGAAAGTAAAATCCTCAAAAAATTTTATGAAGACAAAAAACCTATAAGTACAGACGCACACCATTAAACAAAATTCATATTTCCCGCGTTTTAAGCTGAAAAGGGTCTATGTGCCCTCGTCATCATAAGAAGTAAACTGAACGATCTCAGTGCAACCAATATAAGTTTTTTTAAAAAAAAGCCAATAACAATGAACTTGAAATCATACCTTTAGTTGTGAAAAAAATATGTTAGAAAATAGATAAACCTCTCTTAACATCATCTTAATAAGACTTCTATATTGAAAAAAAATAGGGAAAATCATTAGAAAGTAAGTTATTAACTACATTGTTTGTTGATTCAATATATTTAGATAGGAAGAGAGGAATTTTGTAATTACAATTTTCTTTGCATTTTGTTAAATTTAGGAAAAATCAAATTTCTGAAAAGTTTAGAGTTAAAATTAGAATGGTAATTACTAAGTTTGATTACTTTGAAGTAAAATAAATATCCTTTATAGTAAAACCCTACTACAGTTTCTCCATTAGAAATTTCTATTTTTAAATCCAGATAGGTAGTTTTTTGTTGACTTTCGTTTGTTAGAGAAATAAGAAAGTCGTGAATTGTTTTTTAGACATCTTATGTGGATAAATTTTCTGGGGAATGTAATTTTGAAACTTTTCTGTTTCTATTATTAAGACGAATCTCAGTTTTAGCTAGCGTTAACAAATATACCCCTTAAAAATTTATAATTTAAACAATTAATATAAATTCACTAGGAAAATGTACTTCAATTTCAAATAAAGAGAAATTCAGAAACAAAGTGGAATTTTGAGCAAAAAATTCACAAAAGAAGTACAAAGCAATTAGCCTTTGATTGACCATTTCTAAGAAGATATGAGGCAGTGAAACGATGATTTCTGTGTTATGAAAGAACATTTCTATTAAAAATTAAAATACAAATATCAAATAATGATTAAACTATTGAGATATGCGCACACATTAATGCAAAATTACAATGTACAAATTTTGCTAATGAAAGTAACAATAATAATAATGGTAAGTACTTTCAAATATTTTCCCAGAGAATCTATTAAGAAGTCTAGATAAGAAAGAGAAAGACCCCAGCATAGTCTTTTAACTCTGCCTCATGAATCCCTGTCATGGATGAGACCACTCTTGACGCAATCCCGCTGAAAGCTTTCTCACTTGCCGTGAAAAGGCATGCAGTAGTATATAAATGACTCGTAGAGGATGGCAGAAAAGATGGTGTTAACATGCTTCGTAAAGGCTTTTATTATTGTCGGAACAGATAACTGAGAAGTGATTATTCAGCAGAAAACCTTAGCAACCCAGTTAACTTCTACTGCTTTAGAAACAAGAAAAAATCTGCTTTTCTCGACACTCAACAAAATGATTTAACTTTCTTTTAATCCTTAATGGGATAAGACTAAATTTTATCAGTCTTTTGACTGTTCCCTTTAATATTAAGTGTTATTGCATACTTTTAAAGTTTTCTGTTTGTATATTGTTAATCATTATTTTTTTATACATTCTCATATTTCTTTGTCATTAATCTTTAATACGTTTTGATATTCTATTGTTTTATGTAAATATTCGTTATTAATTTTATATATATATATATATATATATATATATATATATATATATATATATGCACTTACTTTTTTGCATGTATGCATTCATTTTATACTTTATTTTCATACTTTTCCTTATTATTTAATTTCAATGCATTTGCAATACAAATATTCCTTTTTGTATACACATAATTGATTCTGATTATCAGTTATTTATTAATTCAAAATCTTAATTATTCTAATACGTAAGGCGTTTTTACTGTTCTTCTTTTATTCTTTGGGAGTTCAGAAAACTGGCACTATGTTAAAAATAATTCACGATAAATTTCCGTTGAATTTATTTTGTATATTCATTGTGAAATTTATATAGTCGAAAACTAGTGATATATTACATTTAATTATACATTTAATTTATAAGTATGCAGCAATATTTAATATATTTGCATTTAGCATGTATAACGGCACATTAGTTCTCATGCAATTTAACTCAAATATTCTAATATAAATATATATCATATTTGAATTTTCGAGAATATTCAAATATGAAACCAACCATCATTTAGCTTTTTATAGAGAATAAATGAAATTCAGATCACTATAGAGCCAACATCTCTCAGAAGCTTAATGATATTCATTGTAAATTTTTATTGAAGAGGCCCTAAAGTATTTATATGTAATAGAATCTAAAATTTAAAATGTCATCGTTTCTTTCTTTATAAAGGTTCTCATTCTAGTAACATACTTACTTATTACAAATCCTTAACCGATGGATGTCATATCTAAAAATAAACTATTTTCCATTTAAATTTTTTCTCTACTTCCTTTTAAATGAGTTAAAATAATCCGTGTAAATATTTTGATGATTTGTTCATTTCAAATTATAATGAAGATTGCTCATTGATAGGCTGATTGCAAAATCTGACAAGGATTTACAAGTTTGTAGAAAAAGGGAAATATGATAAATTTAATCCATCTAGTGCATTGCGCCTTTGAGTTATTAGCAGCCGCCGTGGTCGGTAATTAGGTATCGGCTTCGGAAACGGAGTATTTCAGGCTAAAAACCGTTTCCACCGAAGAACCGCCGTTTAAGCGGGTCGGATCCAAGCATTCTCAAAGTGATATGTTATAGAAGTGTAGAGGTAGGTTTGCCAGTTCAAATGCTCATCATTTGTTCACTCTTTAGAATTAAAATTTCCGTCCCAATATAGACCTAGAATTGCTTTAAAAAGGTAAGCTAATATAATTAAGCAAAACTATAACAAAAGTTGAATCCCTAGTAATTTTCTAGACTTGATGATGATGATGTCCTTTCAGCAGCTGAGGGCAGAATACTGACTTTTAGTTCATGAAGATATCATTCCCACACTTGCATGAACAACTTCTTTTTACATGGAGTTCATTCATGCAATTCACAGATAGAACAAAAGATGACGAACTACCCTTCCTGAACCTGGGCTCGAACCCAGGACACCCAGATCGCGGGTAAGACGCGTTTCCCTTATGCCCGGACGCATATAAACTAACCTTACATTGATAGGAACCTTACGAAAATTTAAGCCCGTTGATTGGTTGGACTCATCCTACGTCAGGACCTGTGATGTCAACTGATATATTTGTGTACTGACAGCGATCCTTTGTTCTTTTTTTGACATAACTACTTAATATATAGTAATTTTTCATTCTTTTTTAAATGTCTCTGTTTTCAGAGACTAAACTTCCAAGTTCATTTTGTAATGAAGTTGAATCATACGCACAAAATGTAATTACTGTTCGCAGCGATATGAAAAATTTAGAATTTTTAAGAGACAAAATAATATAATAATAAATTCCCATTTTTCTAACAACAAATATTTCTTCATGGAAGATTTAAAATAATTTGTATAATTTTTCCGAAAAACTTTTTAAGGAAAACTAAGCATTTAAAAACTTATCTTATTTTCAATTGAAAAAAATCTGGTGCCAAATTTTTTAAGCCATTCCTTTTTCTCAAATACGGAAGTTGAAAGGGAAGACAACTTTCATTTACTAAAATTTTTATTTTCATTCGGAAAAATTTCAAGGATTTTTAAATGAATTCTAGTTTTTTTTTCTTTCTGAAATAAACTTTTTACAAGGAATTCTTTTAGACCAAACTTGCTACATAAGCGTTAATTTGGGGAAAATAATATAAATTCACTTGTGTTTTTTACAGATATAGCTCAAGAATATAGAGCAGATAGAAAGCAAAACAATTTAAAGCTTATAATAGTTGGCTATTTAAAAAAATTTAATTTCAATGTTTTTTTTTAATTCACGCAAAAAATTCTAGTTAGCTAATTTTTATAATAGAGGGTGCCATGGTGTAATTTTAATTCGTTTCCAAAAGTCGGATAATTAGAAATGTTTAAAAGTGAATAAAATAAATGATACAAAGAAACATATTTTAATTGATGCAGATAAATTTTTTTGTTCACAACCTCTGGTTTATTTTGTATTCCAATTCATGTTCGTCGATTTTCCGAATTTTGCTATCCATTTGTAGCATTCTTCTAAAATTTTCACATCCCCGCGTCAAAAAATTTGGTTTGGAAATGATTCCATTTCATTATAAAATGGTCGGAAGATTTGTCTCCAAAAGCAGTCATTTCATAAAGATTGAGAAAAAGAATATGTATGAATTTTTTATGTCTAAGACCAGAGAAGCGCTGCGCTAATCCTTAAACATCACATTTCATGACGTAGGATGAGTCCAACCAATCAGCGGACTTAAATTTTTGTAAGGTTCCTATCAATGTAAGGTTATTTTATATGCTGCCCTGACGCCGGCGGAAGACGAGTACGAAAATCAACTATACACACTTAAGCAATAAATCGTTATTAAACTACAGCAATTGTGTAGCACTCGCCTTCCAATCTGGATTCTAAAGGAAAACTCAATAGACTAGTTCACTTTAATTCTTTCACATTTATATAATCTCCGTAACAGAATGTACAAATATTGGCAGACAAATATGTACAAAAATTGAAACATCAATTAAATTTCAAATGCCTAGTTTCGTTGAATGCATATGGAAATCAGTATGAAAAACTTACCTGAAGAATCGAGCTTTAGGAAAATTAACCTGAAATATCAATATACTTTAAAAGATTACAAGTAATAAGTTTTAGCTGTGACTAATATTAATAATAATTCCAGAAAAATTGTGGTTGTAAACTTAAAACAATGTTAATTTTATAGAATTTGTTTAAATTGCTTTTCCGTTGAATATCATTACGATTCAGAGGATATCAGCATTGGAGTGAGTTGTTCTTTAAGAAAAGTTGAATGACGAAATTTTTTGGCATCCGTGTGTAAGTATCGCCCCTCCCCTCAAATAAAACTCTTGTTGAAACTTGAAAATCATTGCCTGTGTTCTGTAAAACAAAGAGAGTAAATATCCTTTTTTCCTTCTTAAATTTCTGATTTACACCATAAACGCTTTTAACAGCGAATCTTCTTGGTAAAACGCAATTTCAAATATATTTTCTACATGGTCGAAGTTCAAAGGCGATTTTTTTAAACCTTACTGAAAAAATTCGTAAGCCCGAAAGTATTCGCATACTTTCGATCACATAAAGTATTTTCTGCAACTTATGAAAACATTTTGTAGCAGAAAAAAACCCTTCCTAGAGAGAAAAACAAAATTCATTACGTTTATGAAAACAGCACAGAAAATTATTAAAAAATATATCAATGATCATTTTTTGCACACCTGTGTAATTAATTTGAACATAAAATTTTTATTTGATCTTGAAAGACTGTCATCTAAAAAATAATTATTATTCTATTTTATCCTTCTATTTATTTAGTTTTTTGGGAGACATTTATTTCATGTTTTTTGCCAAATTTTCTATTATGTTAACAACGAGTGGAAACTAGCAAATAAGATTTTTAGTCTGTATATTTGTTTTAGTTTTCTAATTTGCTTAAACAAAAAGGAACTTCTTTGTGTACAATATCATGTGTGAAGTCTTCTCAGTATGAATAAAATTATTGAAGTTGTGAAATTCGTCATTGAACATTTTTGTTTCATATTCTTTTCCACGTTTATTCCTTTCATATTTTTTCATCTATTTTTTGCAAAAAAATATTGACAAAACATTTATAATTGAGAAAAAAATTAAATAATTATTTTTAAAAATTGTCTTTCGTTATAATTACATAATTCTCCAATTTTTTTTATTTATCCACCATGTACCCTCAAGACTTTATTTTGAATTTGAAATCAGATTTAAAAGTTTATACACCAAATATCCATCATGAATATAGGATTTATGGAAGTTAAATCTGATGTAGAGGTTCAAAACGCCCATTTCTGGGATACTTGAAATTTTGGAAGAGAGTGTAGGCATCCCCAGATGAACTCGTTTTAAAATTACTAGACCCATTCTGTAATAGTCATTAAGTTACTTCACAACTTTAGGAAATAGAGCTGATTAATTAATTGAAACTGAAATTATAAATTCACAATAATTAATTGAAATAATCAATGTGAAACTCCTAAATTTTGGCAAGAATTTTCTGGTAGTCACATTTGTTTCCATTTGAAACGTGGTCACAAGAAGAAAATTCTTAAAAAATCTTGCTGTGAAATACATTTTCAGTCTACTAACCTCGTTTTAAAATTGCGGGACTCGGCCAGAAATAGCCTTCGAGTTATTTCATGACTTTAGAAAATAGAGCTGATTAATTAATTAAAACTGAAATAATTAATTGAGTGAAATAATCAATCCGAAACTGTTAAGTCTCGTCAAGAAATTTCCTGTTATTACGGAATTTGCTTCCTTTTCAAGCGTGGTCACAAGAAGAAAATTCTTAAGAAATCTTTCAATAAAATACATTTTCAATCAACTAACCACGTTTTAAAACTACGAGACACGTTCCGAAAAGGCTATCGAATTACTTCATGACTTTGTGAAATAGAGCTGATTAATTAATTCTGAAATAATTAATTCACAATAAGTAATTAAATGAAATAATCAATGTAAAACTCTTAAATAGTGGCAATAATTTTCCGGTAATCTCGAAATTTGCTTCCTTTGAAACATTATCAAAAGAGGAAAAATTCTTAAGAAGTCGCCTCTCTATAAAATACATTTTAAACTTCAGCGCTACAGCATACTTAAAATTGCAGTACATCAAACACCATAGTAAACACTATAGGAAATTGAACATCTCATTTTTTAGTACGTTTATATAAAATAAAAGTTGTTACATTTCCATTTCTTTTTTAGGAATTTATCGCAATAGAACTCTATTCAATTTTGCACTGTTGAACAATTTTAATTGAGTAGAAGATGGTAAAAATTTCCTCTCACTGAGAATTTGTAAGTAACTGATTTCCCCAGTGTTATTCCTTAAAAACAGAAAGAGCGTCAGTTCTGACCTTTTGCAGCCAAAGAAAGGCGATTCTTTTTGACGCCTGGCTTTTCATTTTCAGGCACAAAGAATTGGATTGACCAGAAACAAACTTTCAACTCCACATTCTACAAAAAAAGAATTCTTACATTTTAGAATCGCTTTATGTTCTTCTCCAGCTAATTCTCCAGAAAGTCGGTATAGAGAAAAAAGAAACATAAAAAAAGAAACTGTACATTCAATTTGCTGACTCAAGTCTACAAGGAATATGCGTGAAAAAAATTATGCCGAAAGCAAATATATTTCGAAGGATTTATTCTCTTTCAGAATACGAAAATGCGTAGTATTCTTTATGAAAAGAAAAATTATTTTTCGTGTCAACCTGCTTTTCTCTTTGACAATGTAGAGTTATTTATAGTTTGTGTCATTCTTTCGTTTTTCAATCGCTTAAGAGTTCTATGTAATCCGTTTCATTTAAAATAAACGGACCAGAAGCTTCTTCAGGTAATTGATTTCATTTTTGAAATATCAAAAAAAAATTATAAGTCGTAGAAGATTGATATCGAAAGTTGTTATTAAAAACTTGAAAAAAATGAGGATTTTTTTAAAAAATATTTTTTTTAGTAATTGGAAAACAATTTCCTTCTGATAAACAAATTTTCATTCAATTTAATTCGATTAAAGAGATGTTATTTAATACAAAGAATAAATCACAATCCAAGACAACCAATAAAGCATTTAAGATATACTGAAGAATGGGTAATCTCTACAGAAAGGAGCCCGGGGAGTAAAAGTAATTTCTTTTCATATTTCCAATCGCAATAATATTTTCGAAATCCTTATTTATTCGGAATAAATTGAAAATAAGTACTTGATTTTCATTTTAAATCTTTCAAAAATCTATTATTGTTTTAAATATGCGGTGAATAGATGTATTTGAAAGGAATTTCATTATTTGTTATGCAATTTTCGTAAAAAACACAATTGTAAATTATATAACGTAATAACAATCGTAAAACTATATAGCCTTAGAAAAGTAAAATAGTCTTATCATATTGCTCTAGTAATTTCTCAATTCAATGAGTGGATAAGAAAATCCATATGCTCTAACATCTTCGCGAGATTCTAGATTTGAAGAGGACATCTCTTTCATTCTTTCAGTGAGGCTCAAAAATAATTTTCAAATCCAAATTCTCTGATCCACAATTTTTTCTTCTTCAAGAGACATGGAAAAAAAGATGGTGGGATACTTATAGATTAAAATGTTTAGTGTTTTCACAGGTATTTTCAATATTATTTGATATTCATAATTTTAAAAGCATAATTTTTATAACATGATGATTTTGTTAGCATGATTTTTTAAAATACAGTCATGATTCGTAAATCGTATTTTATATATGATACAATTTTACTAATTAACTTCTTAACTTCTTTCTACGGTTTTTGGTAATAGGATTCTATTGTAATATCTCAAAATTCACATGCAAAATTAATGGTCACTTGTTATTTTAATTTATTTCTTTTTTACTGAGGTTGACATGATGACTGTATATATATATAGTATCTGTACTGCAGATGAATACTGTTACTGATATTATTCAAAAGGACAAATGATACATTATCGAGCTTCCTTCTATGTTTTTAGTACCTGTAATAGAATTTGTAATATCACAAAATTCATATGCAAAATGAATGGTCTCTTGTACCTTTTATTTATTTAATTGTTACTGAGATTGACCTCACGGTTGTATATATATATTATGTCTGTAGCACAGATGAATACTGTTACTGAAAATATTCAAACTGTCATTTGATGTTTCAGGTATTTACAGTAATAAAAACACGTCTTTTAGTCATTAAATGATTGAATCAAAAATTCAACACATGGCTACAGTTTCAGCTCAAAAACTATGTAAAAAATGCCTTATATCTAGCTTGGTGTAGCTTTGGACAATACTATCAATAATTTCCATTGACAGAATAAACCATAGTCATCTTTTTGATAGAGCTGGTTCAAATTTGATACAGATCTTTAATTCTGATGATAAAACATTACGTAAAATTTCATTCATCAACTCGTTTTTGAGTTATCATGTTCTCAGCCACATTAGTCAAATAGTTCCCCATATTTTGATTTAGTCAAAACATGATAAAGTACAACACTTTTGTTGAAAAGACTACTCACTTAAGGAGGGCTTAGAACTTAAAGTCTCAGTATATTCCCTAGGTCAAAATATTAACGATTGCTGTGATTGTCTTGTATATTTCTTATTCAATAAAAAATTAATTCTAGAGAACTAAAGAAAAGAAAATGTTAATGTGGATAATGAATTGTTTCATCATCTAAAATAAAAAGTTGTTTTAACATCAAGTGTCATCGTGTCATCCGTTACAAGTTTAAAAAATATATATTTGAACTTGAGTGGATGAAGAAAAAGTATTTTATTAACAATTGAAAATTTGTACGAT
>JAOUZG010050968.1:1577749-1588672 GCA_026289955.1 Argiope argentata
TATAGGGAGAGAGTGAACTAATAGCTGGAAAAAGAGAACTTCTTTGATTAACGAATTTCCTGTCGGAGGAACAATAATTTCGACATGAAAATAAAATTTCCTCTTTTATATAAATACTGCGAAATTCATTTGCTTGAAATTCCATACAGCCAATTAGTTTTACTATTTAAATAATATTTGATTTAAAAATATTAGAATATTAGTTCTATTTAAAAATATTAGTCAATAGAACTAATATTTTTTTATAGAACTAATATTAGAATATTAGTTCTATTGACTATAAAAGTTACTGGTAAGTCAGATCAACCGCAGAGGTATATTCACAGATATTTTAAATGTTAACGAAATGCTTAAATTCTAATTAAATAGAGTCCTACATTAGTTGCAGTTCATGCTGCAGAGCTTTGGATTAGCTTTATGTAACTTAGTAAAGTAAATGAAAGAAATGTAATTGTTGCTTTTAGCAATAGGAGACTTACTTTATGTATAATTAAAGATGCGATAAGATGCGCATCTTTAATTATACATAACTAAGTTATAAAGGTGCAACATTATTTTTTGTAAACTACTGTTAAATGACAAGAAAAACATTGTACAATAATGGAATTCCTTATTGGATATTGTAATATAAGTCTTGCCTTTTACACTCTTCCAATATTGTGAAAC
Source organism: Argiope argentata (assembly GCA_026289955.1). Taxonomy (NCBI): domain Eukaryota; kingdom Metazoa; phylum Arthropoda; class Arachnida; order Araneae; family Araneidae; genus Argiope; species Argiope argentata. The sequence goes on from JAOUZG010050968.1 coordinate 1,578,416, forward strand.
AATATCATGCAATACTATTTCTTAAATTTTACAATGTTACGGAATATAGTGAATTACTTAACACACATCAAAGAAATGAAGTTAAATAAAACTATTCAAAAACTATTCTAATATTCTCTATATTTAACCATGACATCACTGCGAAGAAAAGACTTAGAAATTAAAATATATATATATGGAACATTTAAGCAAAATTACTTTGTGCCTTTGTAAAGTAATTTTGATTTAACTAAGTTATTTACTAACTTGGCTATTTCTATTATGGGAAAATACATTGAATCTATAATATAGTTATTTTTTAATACAGTATGTATTATAAGTGTAACCCTCTTTCCCAAGGTGGCCTTAAGATACTTTTCGTATAATTATTTCACTTGTATAATATTTACTTTTGAATCTGAAATTGAAATTCTTACCAGGTTTTTTTACGATAATTTTCACCGAATGACTGATTTGAATATCTGATCTAATTTGAAGCGGTGTTTTCTACTTGGCAAGTTTTATTTCTGAAGCTAATGCTCGGGAAGTTACGTTTTTCGTTCTTTATTATCTTTGTAGCAATAAAAAATTTTCATGGATGGCAGTTGTATAAATATGTCTTCGATAATAAATTCCGATGGAAATTAGAAGACACCTAAAGACAGAGCAATAAAATATTTTTTGGTAGTTGCTGTTTCGATAGAAAATAAGAAGAGAAAAATGTGAAAGCAAATTTCCTGTTTAACTTCAGGCTCACTAAACTAAATTATAGAGAAAATACTTCAATATTTAGTAGCTAGGATGAACATTAAAATCACAAGGAAAAACTCAAAAAGATATAATAGATGAAAGCATAAATATTAAAATAATTCTCACCCATGGTTTGAATTTTCGCTTATTACTAAACCATTTTTACTATTCTTTAGAATTATTGTACTATATTAATAGAATTAAGAAGATTTTTTTTGTTTTTGAACCACTTATCAATCAAACAGGGTCCATTTCTTGTAAAATGCTATTTAATATAAATGAACCAATTGATAGAAATATATATTAACAAAAGTTAGAAGAATATTACTCAAGTTCACTTGAAATTATTTCATATTTGAAATGTGTTTTTTTATTTCAAATTTATGTTTTTCTTCTTTTAATCATAAATATTTTTTACTTACGAAAATCATTCATTCACTAACCATATAGTTAAACGATGAAGCTACAATATTTATTTTATAAGCAGTACTAAAAGTGGATGGTATATAGAGCAATGAATAAAAATAAATTTTCTATAACTTTTCACAATGTATCAACATGAAATTAAGTTTTTGTAAAACCCCACAATAGTTGAGACACCAACTTTTAATGAATTTCATATCAAATAAAATTAGGAATACAAATTCAATGGAAATTAGGCTTTCAAATGAAATCATGAATAAAACTCCGAATGAAATTAGAAATTCAAACCAAATTATGAAAGAAATTCAAAGGAAATTAGAAATTCAAACTTAAATGAAATTGGGAATTGAAATAAAGTTATTAATAAAAATCAAATGAAATTAGAAATTATATGAAAATATGAAAGAATTCAAAAAATATTTGGAATGCATATGAAATTATGAATAAGATTCAAATGAAATGATGAATACACTTTAGATAAACGAATTTTGAGTAATGTTATTTTTATAGTGTTTCCAATGTAATAATTGTTAGTAAACGCTACAGTATAGCTGTGTCATTTTTTTACGCACTCTGAACTCACTGTAAATTTTAAGGGAGAAGCTTGCATGAGGAGCTATTAGGGTTTTCCAATACCATTTAATAGTTTGATTTTAATTTAAATGAGTATAATAATAAGTATTAATCATACAAACAACAAAACTGCTCATGAACGGAAGGTTTTATTAGCTTTGCAGAACAATAATGCCTTTTCTGAAATAATAGATCAGATGAATTCACTGTCGCTTGCTTTAAAGACATATAACTTCAGCTTTAAACTCTGAATAATTGCTCCGTGTTTATGTCTTTTTTTAAATTTTGAGAAATTATAGGTTCGTTTAGCATAAGCGAAAATATGTAGTTTTTATAATAATAATTTGAAAATGAAATTCCTTTAAATTTTTCTTTTCTTCATAATGAATGAATCAATGTAAATGTAATAGTTAAATAGAATAAACATTTGTGATAATAGCTTACCAGTTTTTCAAGCATTCATCCTTTTTTTACTTATCTATAAACGCAATTAAATTAATAAATAAAATTTACACTTGAGTATAGATGTATGTAGCAGAATATTAATAATCTCAAAAACACATAAAATTTTAACTCTAAAATACGGAAGCGAAGCACAGTTATAAGCACTAAACCAAAAAATTAACTAGATATATCAAATAAAATGTAATAGTCATATTATCAAGTAGGAAATATCTATTACTATTTTATAATAATACTGAATTTAATTGTTTACTTACTGTTATAGCAAATATGAACTGTCTTTTGTAAACGAGAATATGATTATAAAATCTTGCGTTAAACAATTAAGTAAATTACTGCTTTTCTATATTAATTTTAAGCGCGTTTAGTAAGAGTAATTGCACAGTAATATTTAATACTGTATTTGCATGCAAAAAGGAAATTTTAAAATTGATTTTTACTAACTTTCTGTTGATTTTAAACTGCCTACATTTTTGTTTTTCAGTAATAGACAATTATTTTATTATTTGCTGTATTTTATTCTAAATTAATCCATGAATTGAATTAAATTTTGATTCCATAGGAGTGATAGTGAAATTTTAAAAAGCTTATTTTAAGGTTTCATGCATTCATAATAACGTATTATAAAATTAAAACTGAAAAGAAGAGACAGATAATAACAATAAAAAGTTGCAATGTGTAAAGTAGACCTTTAAAAATTATTTTTATTAAATTCATTCCTTTAAGAGTAACATTATCGAGAGCAATTCTTTGAAATGTTGTCCTGATATTAGATGATTTTACTTCACTTCTGAATAAAATAACTTGCCTCATTCAGTACATCCTATTTCTGCAATAGATGATGGTATTGAAGTTTCAATTTATCCTAATGATCGCCGTTAGAATTTCTACGGAAGACTTCGACATCTTCAATTTTAGGTCCGCGTAAAAAAATAAAAATGTTCCTCCCTTTTCTTGCTTAATGCTATTACCGATAGTTTCCTTTTCAAATTCATTTAAATTTAACGTTTCTCTACTACAAGAATTTAGGCTTAAAAGATAAAAAGAAACATTTTCTGTTGGATGCATAAACATTCAAGCTTCTCCCTTAAGAAAACTCTGGCAAAACCAACCTGTTTCCGAAAATGTTTCTAGAATAATACAGGAAAAAGAATTCTGCGGGGTTTATCTAATAATGGCAAGTAAATTAATTAAGTTCGCGAATAAATGAACTTACCACAAATACTTTCGGTAAAAAAACTCTTTATTTTTCAAATAAAATCCATTCTTTATAAATTATATCTAAAACTTTACACAAGCCTTTTATTGAAAGCATACTAGTTGATCTTTCGATGCTGCGAGAATAAGCTTCGCTTACCAGTAGTTACTTTCATTGAATTTTCCGAAAAAGACTAAGGTCAACTCTTTCTTCTTTTTCTTTTTGAAAATAAACAAAGTTATTTCTCCCAAGAATAAATGAAACCAAATATTTGAAGTTTTTATAAATGCGGATATTTGACAAAGGCGTTTATTTTCAATTGATTTTTCCTTTTTATAGTTAGCTTAATTCAAACGCCAGAATAAATTTCATACGATTTCTCTTTTCAAACTTTGATTTCTGTGGAGGTCACGGTGATTGATAAACGTATAAAAATTACATTTTAAGAAATTAACCAAGCCAAATGCGTTAATTAATTATCAAAAATAATTTTGGGAAACGTATATATCTCTTAAATATGGTTGTTCTATAAATGGTTCCTTATTTATTTTAAACTAGCCGTTTTTGGTGACCTATAGCTCGCCTGTATTAATGGTTACTGACAATTTCAAATGCATTACATTATTTACTTGTATTAGTTCAAAAGTCCTACATTCAGTTACATTATATCAAAACTGTTACATAATTCTTTTCATCGTGTTTTGTCTTTACTTAATTTTCTATCTACATCTTTATACCTCCAATTATATCACAGGAATATGCAACAGAATTTTAAACTGGAAGAAATTAAAAAATGTTCTTCCATTATCTGATTCTGAGTTTAAACCTTAGTTTTAAATTCAACAAAATATAAATGAAATTTTGAAAGCATATTTTGTACTAAACCTACTCAACAAGAAAAAAATAAGTCTGACCTTAATATCTTGATCATATGAATGGGGAAAAAGCAGCAACAATGCAAACGGCTTGGGTTTCACTTTAACGATGAAATATCTTGTTAAAAAATGCTTAAAAATATTTCTTTAAATTAATTAAAAATATAAAATGTTCTACAGCAAAAATTTATATATATATATATATATATATATTGCAAACATAATTTTTATTTGTTATTTTGTTTAAATATCGAAAAGAAAATTTTAAAAAAATCAACTCCAAGTCACGCATTTTTACACTTTAAAATATGTAGGAACCCTGATAGCTCTAGATCAAACTGTCTGGAGTTCTAACATACAACCCATGTATATAAGTATGCGTATTCATCTTAATTATTAGTAAAAAATAATTTTCTAAACAAGGTTCTAGACGTGGGTATATTAACTCAAACATGTTAACTGTCAGACAAATACGATTTAACTCGAGAACTTTTCATAAATATTGCGGATTGCGCAAGAAAACTCACAAACAGTGTAAAATGTACGACATTTGTCTTTTTCTGATCAGATGTATAAGTGTGAAATATATTTTCTAGCAATGCATAAAAATTATCGATTTAGTTTATCCCTATGTTCGAGAATATGTAAACAATCTAGTACAAAAACTTCCATGTATTAAATACAGGAAATTTGGGATTCAAATTAGAATTACGTCTGATTTTGATAGAAAAGGAAGTTTTCAGACGCATTTTCATTGCACTGTACAACACAATCCTATTACTCCTGTATAAATGTAACTTACATAAAGACGTGAGATGATGGTATCAATACCTTAGAATTTTAATTATATTCATAATTTTTTATAATTTAAAACAAATGCTTTTTTTTTCTTTTCTATTCATTGAAGCATCATTTTCTTATTGCATTCATTCCAGTAGCCCGCACTTACTTAATGCTGTTTAATTCTGAATATGTGATAAAAATAATCTCTCTATTTTTACAAACTTATTTCCAATTTTATTCAGACTTATTTCCAAATTTCCAGACTTATTTCCAAATTTCGAATACATTAATTTAGGCAATAGAATAATGTAATTCCTATATTATAGAATCTTTTCCCTCATATTCATTATCCAATGGTATTTCTCATGTTTAATCAAAATGAAATGAAATAATTTCAAAAATATTGTGTATGTTTTTTTTATCTTGAACACACTAAATTTCAAAAAGGTAACTCCTCCGTATGTAAATGATAATTCGATTATAAAATTTTCTCAAGAAATAAGCTCAATAAAAATGTTTGAAATATGAATTTAGTATGAATAATTTTCTCATAAATAATACCGGAATAGGTTCATACATTAAGTTAATTTATTTCACTATAGAAATCTGTCTAGGATTAGAAGTGTTCACCTTTATTATTCTTGTATAGTCTATAAAACTGATCAATCTAAATTCAAATACTAATACGTTTACTGTTTGGAATTTAAATGTATTTTTATTATTTAACGCTGTTTATTCTCTGAATGCTACTGGTTTATTATAAATGTTATATATTATTTATTCTTCTTGAAAAAAAAACAATTGGGTTGAGATCAGGTGAATGCGTGTACGCATTTGTTTGTTGGCAGAAGTTCAAAGAAACCTATTAGTCCTGAGGATGAAAGGCTGTTGAGGACCGAGAAGACCGAACTCTCAACGTTAGGGTTTGTAGCCGAGTAACATAGCCATAATACAAAAATAATTACTTTTGACTGGTTGATGCTATCTGGCATATGGGGCTATCATCACATAATCTCCCACCAGTGAGTCGGTAGTGAGACGAACGATATTAGAGGAGTGTGAGTTGTTGGTGGTGGCGATGGTTGGTGATGTTGGCTGTAGTATTTAAAGCGTCTGACGAATCTTGTTTCTCCACAACAGCTGTACGAAGGTTGCTTTATTCATGGTATTGGGTCACTACTATGGTGAATCTAGGATAAACCCGAACTCGGAACATTAGGGTTTATAGCCAAGTAACATAACCACTATATAAAAGTAATTACTTGTGTCTGGTTTATGTTATCTGGCTTATAAGGCTTTCCCCGCAGTCCTTATAATCCTTCACTAATATTTAACATTATAGAAGGGAAGCCTCAAGCGGCAGAGTATACCAATGTTTACTCTCAAACATATCTTGAATGCAATGATAAATGGATTTCTGAAGTGGTTCAGTGAAGCATAACCAATAAATGCATAAATAATCCAATTAATTCTCAGGTCACCATCTATCCTACTCAATTCATACGTGATATATTTCAATGGTTTTTTATTCCCAAATAAAAATTATCAGTTCCAGAGTCATTGTAATGAAGACTATTGGTTGAGGATTCGTTTTAAAAAGTATGACTTCAATGAAAGAAGTTTTAATTTTAAAAAATTAAAATTATTCCATTCATTATTATAGCGAAGCATAAAACGTCTTATTATAACTATGACTCTTCTTTTCTATAATATATCAGCCATGAATACTTTATGTATACCATTATTTTTTATATTGGTTATTTATTGATCTCGGTCATGGATCCTTTATATATACTATTAATTGTTTGCCTATTAGTTACAGAATGAGTATACAACTGTTCGAGAACACTCAATGTAGAAATAGAGTCAGAGCAACAACATTAGACAAACTATTTCACAAAAATAGTTGCTGTATCTTTGTAAACAACAACATGAATAAGTATAAGTTTATAAGTGCTGTTTACCATCGCGAAGATAAATTCTATTTAAATTAATAAAACTTACATGTTGGCTTAGTAAGAGATAACGAGAAAATTAATGAATCGTTTAGTCGACGATTAAGCAAACAAAAATGAAATCGTCTGTGTTTTATCTCTTCTTTCAGTTTCAGTGGAAATCTTTCCATTCTAAACCACTAGCTGTTTAATGTCCACGTGATACACATTTGTTTCACAGAGCTATTTAATTCCAGTTGGAATCTCCGTGCATATAGCAGATGAAAAAGGGATGTTTTTAAGGCTCAGAAAAGGTTGACAAACGTTTTGATGCTAGATGCCATTTACAATTTCTTTTATCATACGATTATATGTTTCATGAATTGATTGCATAGAAGAATTGATATTTCAATACTAAAAAAATCAAGAAAATGAATTAATAAAACCCTTCTTTGAACAATACAGCAAATTTATTTTTTAACCTTTTTTAAAAACTGAAGTGTCACTTTTTTTCTTCTCAAAAGCATGTCAAAGTTCTTAAGAACTAAATGTATCATAAATTTTCAAATTGCAGCATGTTTTTTAACTAGAATGGTGAAATCAGGGACATTTCTGAAGTTGTACTGATAAGAAGTAGAGCTAGTTAGTTCTCTAACTCATGTTTTCCTACAAATATCATAAACTTGGAGGAATTCTGATAATATTGTCGCGTAAATGAAATTAAAGTAGATAAACCTTGTGTTAACTAAATTCAAAGATAATACTCGCTAATCCAAAGACTTTATTCAAGGAACTAAACCTACATAAATTTTTATCCACAAAACGAAATTACACGAATCTTCCAGATTTAGTATGATATAGACATTGAAAGAACATTCCGGAAAAAACAGAAACTAAATCAATAACAATGCAAATTTCAGACAATTTACCTGCAGCCAAACACAAACTAGCGAAAGTGCACTTTCCGTTTCAAGCATTCTACCACTGAGCCTTTCACTCCGCGCCAAATTAGAAGAAGTTTCGTTACAATAATTAAAAAGCACGATTTTTTTTAAAAAATGTTGACTTTAAAGTTATTTTTCCGATTATTAAACATATTATGGTATTGTGGCGACAATGTTTTAACTTCGTGTTCTAGTTTAAAGTGATCTGTAATGAAGATTTACTATTCATCTAGAATTTATAGGGGATAGGGTTTTTTAGTGTGGTGTGGAAATTTGATGAAGATAGTTTGTTCTAACTCTAGTTTTAGTACCATAGTTCAATATTGACCGATTCTTTCCCCATATGATTAGTACAATTTCAAAAATTCTAATAAATTTGTAAGTTGGCAGGGGAAATTGCATTTTTGAAACAAGTATCAAAAATCGATTATAATCTTCCAAATGAACAACAGTCAATGAACGAAAGGACTTCTCCAGACAGAAGAAAGAAAAATGTTGTGGATTGGTTAAAATACGGGAACCTCATTAAATGATTTACTGGAACTTACTATCCCACTGGGAGGGGGATATACTTCATAATTGAGAATGGAAATCTTCCGTTATGGTGGTTAGTTCTCCACATCCATGTTGGTACACGAAAAGGTGGGTTTATGGCTCCACCCTTCGATAACGGAAATCCTTCCTTAGGGAAGGTGTGTAACGTAGCCGGAAGGGCCCTTAGCACTCAACCACAATTCCCATCAATATAGCTGTTGTGAAGAGTCGGTCTTTCCAATTTTTCTGTGTACGTTCCGACAAATCTGAGGAGCCATTTTGTGGTTACAAACCAAAATAGTAGAAATGGAAGATATTTCCTTTTAACTTATGTTATGAGGATTTTGGTCATGAAGAAAACATAAGAGAAAACCTGGATGGCAAAAACAATCTAATAAATAAATCTTATAAATAAATTTTATGTTTAATGATATCTTAGTATTTATTTCGGTTAAAATTCAAGTCAATAAGATATTTCGTATGAAAATATAGATTTAAATAAGGTATACTTTTAAATAAGGTATATTTTAGTTCAGTCAGTTGAAGCTCCTATTATTCCTACAAGGTTGGAGTATATAAGTAGCTTTATTGTTATATTTCATGCAAGCGAAATGCTATTTTTATGTATGTTGTAGCTTAAACTCAATTTAAAAATATTCAAAGCATTATAGCCATTACAAAAGGAAATAAAACATTTAACCACAATTTTTCGCTAAACAAAAATAAAATCATAGAAAAAAAAGAAAACTTTCATCTATAACGATAAACCCTGATACTCAAAGGAATTTGGTGCTTTAAAACGACATTTGTCGTTAGAAAGGAAATTTTTATCAAAGGTATCCTTAAAAAATGAAAATAATAATAATAAACAAAACGAAAACAGAAGTAATATGTTTTGTCTTATTGTGGACCGCCCCCCACCAAAAAAATAAGTTTTTCCCATATACCACTTTCACTTCTCAATAGAAAGTATTATGCAGCATAAGATTCGCCTGAAACTTCCAATATTGAACATGTTTTGTTGTAAACAGCACATGACGCACTAATATTAGAAATATGGAGTTATTACAGTTTTCTACCATGAAAGAATTACGTGGGAATAGCCAAGCAATAGACCACATATTGGCCTGCTGGAACGTGAACTAATAAACTTATGAGAACACAAGACTACTCTCTTTAGTATGATCAGAATTCCAGAATTTCTGAAAATAACTGAAACGAAAAATGAAAAAAGAAGGGGGGGGAGGCGTCGCTTTCAGCGGATGAATATCATGTACGAAACCAAAAGATATGAAAATGGATGACTAAAGGAGAAAAAGGCTCAATAACTGAAATCTATAGATATTACTTTGTTTCGACACAATAATTCCATTTTTGTAATGAAACTTAACCAGACAGGACGGCGTACTGTTTGATCGATGCCTAGTTAACGAATAAAGTTATTTTCGTCTATTAATTTCTTTGTAAAAAAGTCATGGCATTTGAGTACGATTATTTTTAGGATTTTATGTTCCTTTGTTAATTAAATTATTGGTATTAAATTGAATACCAACCCAGATTCCTTTTCAGCTTTTACAAAGATTATTATTTTGAAAAAAAAAACTTATCTATTTTATTATTATTTGAAAAAATTCCCTAAGGGACAATAAATGTCATGAATAATTCACAATTCTTGTCATATCTCCTTGTATGATCTCAAGTATAGAGATGTATGATCTCAAGATATTTTATTGGGTTGTTCGAAAAGTCATTTCGTTTTTTTGGTGAAAATGAAAGACGATCCTCGTATAATGAATAATTAT
>JAOUZG010050968.1:1589072-1660826 GCA_026289955.1 Argiope argentata
ATCACTAAAGAAGCAAGTATTAGTGTTCTAAGTTGTTGTGACAAATACGAAATTCTTAAAAAAAAAAAAAAATCTTTCTATATATATATATATATAGAAAGAGAGGGAGAGTGTGAGCTAATAGAAGGATTTTAAAGTAACATGTTATTGTTCCTATGAATGACTTTGTAGATTTTAATGTTTAGTTTCATAATGTTCAAAATGTAATGTTTATAATCACCTTAATAAAACTAACACTATTATGAATGCACTGTAAATATTATGAAATATGTCTCAGTACGTTAATATTCCCAAAATAATATTTTTTTTTCAAAATTATGGTTATGGACATCGTTAATAGCAAAAACAATTTTGCATGCCAGCAATTTTATTTGTCACAACAACTTAGAACACTAATACTTGCTTCTTTAGTGATAAAATGATAATTCTATAAATATTTATTTGTAATATATTTTAATAATATACTGATATAATTGTTTAATATTATTCTAAACTAGCCTTTTGAAAAATTTAGACATCCCACTAGCACTAATTTCATTAATCTATCACAATAAAGATATTATTTTTGTTCTGTTGAGATTTCAGGAAAGTGAATAATTGCTGAATTGGATTGCAAGACAATAATTCGGATTATTATCCCATTACTTTTAATGATGAAACAATTCTGAATATTGAGAAAACTATTATATATTTATTAATATTTATTCAGATTATAAAAACTGTTACTATACCATTTTGAAAGAGTTAAATGACAAATCTTGCAAAAATTTATTTTGTATAAAATAGTTTGTATTTTCATATTTTTTTTTCTTTCTTCGAGTGAATTAAAATCTTAAGTAAATGTGGACGGAAAAATAAACGCCCGAGAAAATGTTTGAAATTTTGTATTATCATGCAAAAAATCTTGTATGCCCTTGCATTTTACATCATACTTAGTAATGTAATCTTATTAATCATTAATTTTTTTTACTTTTATTTAAATTTTATAAAAGCGCAGATTTAAGAAGCCATCAATATTCATATTAGTTGTCTTAAAGCATTCAATACGAAAATTACTGATTCTACAGGTTCATTCTACCACATTTTAAAAACTGCCTCACGAGTTGTTGAATATGTTTATTTTCCTTTCCAAATAATATCAGTAAAAATAATTAAGGATTTTCGAGTTCTTCAAGTTTATTGTTTCCCTTATTGATTTTGAGGATAGTTTCTAAAATTTTTGCAAGGGTAATTTGAACCAGTCACTTGGAAAATTTCTTCGTTTCGAGAAACAAAACTTTCTCTAAAGAATAGTTTCTGCAAATTAGAAACTTAAGAACCGATTTTACATAGCAATGCATTTTTATGCTAATTTATCTTCCTTGAGCAAACACAAAAGAAAGTCAGCACCTTCCAAAATACATATCGAAGCTAAATTAAAATATTTTACAAAATTCCCAGTTCATTTCAACGACAATAATAGAAATCGATTTCCGCCTTTCTGAAAACAAGTCATTTCAAATCATTATAATATTCGTTGGCATTTCTTTCAGCTACAGTAAGTTATTTTGAGTTAAATATACAGCATTTATTTTTCGATTCTGACTTTCAAATCTTATTTTTCGAGTAATTTACTAAATCAGGCAAGAAATGAAAAGCCGTATGATATTTGCAATCATTTCTTTCTAGTTTCACTTGCTATGCTTTCGCTTTCTTGATTGCCAGTAAAAGAATGAAACCAGCGGGTGAAAATGATTTCCATAAGCTTGTGTCTAAACGAAACGCTTTGTCAATAATACAATTTCCTGTAATTTATATCAATGATTGTTTAAGACGCTTCTACGAGTGCTTGCTCGGTCGAGAATTTCGGCTGAAACTCCGCTAATTGAATAAGCTTTCAGTTTATTTCATTTATTGTGATTCTTTCTAATATTTTTTGCTTCGTTTTATTTTGATGAAGCAGAAAATTTACCATTTAAAATTCTTTATTACGAATTAGTTTTTGTTCTTACAAGTATAATTAGCAAGGGATATATATGTATATATAGTATTATTTATTTATTTTATTCAAGTTGAAATGCTGATGGAAAAGAAAATACTTTGTAAACGCTTTTACTTATCTTCGCCTGTTTCATGCTTAAAAGATGGAATTTCATAATTGATGTCTCACTCATTTCCTCACTTTTAGTAGTTTATAAAGTTATTGGTTTTTAGAAAAATAAAATATTCAAAAAATTTCAGAGCTCTTTATCTCTAATTAATACGTTAATTTAGCTAAAACTTGATTTCACACTGGAGCTGTCATTCAAAAATACTAACTTCCAAATTTCTCAATGTTTATAATCCTTAATTATGAAATGAATTAAAGGGTAGGCTAAAAAAGAGAAAATAGCAGAAGCGCTTTTTTTTTATTTCTCTTTATTAGTGGAATAAAAAAAAGTAAAATAAAAATGTTAACAAAAGACTAAAAATATTTTTAAGAAATCAAGACATAATGAAAATTTTAATGGAATTCTGAATACTCAATAAAAGTTAAAATACATTTTAAATGTGATAAACGTTTAATTAATTTATCATTGATTGATGTGTATCTAATGATGAGATAATCTCAATCAGAATCAAAAAATTTGGAGCCTAAGCTTTAACATCCAAATTTTTAATGAAAAAAATGGCTCAAAATAAGAAATTAAGAATTTTACAAGTAAATAATTGAAATATTCAGTATTAGAATAATATTTACTAATTTGAACTAGAATGTTTATTATTTTAGTGCAATATTAAATTATAAATTACTTAAGTCTTCGAACGCTTATTCTTCAAATCAAGAAAATAGAATATAAATCTCCTACAAGATAAAATTGTATAATTATCTTTATAAACGGCTGCTAACTTCAATATCTTGTTCTCTAAGGTGGCTATTGCAGAGCCTTATGATGACAAATAGAGTGGGGTGTATCCCTGGCAAAAGTGTGAATTTTTTTATATGAAAGAGAGCTTGGTTGGTTCTTCAAGGTAGTCCGAAAATGGAAGGTTGAATAACATTTAATGAGTATTATTCCAAGAATATATTAAAAAATAAAAATGAAAATATATTTTTATCTGAGAGTCAAGGGTTAAAAATTTTATTTTTATTAAAAATTTAGGGATGAAAAAATCAGAAAAACATGTGATGCAGAAAACTATAAGAGAAGAAGACCAAATGACAATGAATAAATATCTTAAGAAACAAAATATGAAAACATTTAGTTTATAAAAAATTAAAATTGACTATAAATGAGATTATAATACAGTTTATTTAGAGCGTTTATGTTTGTGCTTCAAGCTTTTACGATTTTCATTTTGCTTCCAAAATTTCAATGAAAATATTTATTTCCTTTATGACGCATCAAAACTTTTTAAAAATTTGTATATCTATTATTTTCAAGGTTAAAAAATAAAAAGATGAAAGATCTCAGATTCGAAATATTTCATAAATTTTTTATATCAATTACATTATTTTTGAAAAAAGTGTGCATGTGAGAGAGAGAGCAGAGGGAGGGGGGAGTGCGTACACATTATTTTTAAGTGGTAATTTTGTGATTATATATATAAATAAATAAAATTTATATCACAAGCATTAAAATTTAGACAACGCATTTGTTAGTTATCTTTTCAAAAAAATATTTAACTATTACTTTCCGCCCAACTAATTAAACTAATTCAATCCATGTTGAATAATTACTTTGTAATAAATGTCCATTAGACATAAAATGATTAGAGCTGCAGACGATTAGTAACGTAATCGCTTGAATAATTTACGTTAAAGCTGAAAAGATCATTTTCACTTTCCTCAGCTTAATTACACCGGAACTAAAGTAATATTAACTGATGTCATATTGTGAATCGTATAGTGACGATGAGAGATCGTCTAATTCACTTTTCATCATTGATTCCCTAACCACACTATATTATTTTATGTCTATCATGTTTTTACTGGATACGAAGTTGCATTTCATGATGTAACTTAATAAAATGAAAAATTACAAGAGAATGCGACGAATTTTGGTATTTTTTTCTTCGATCACTGCTATTTAACATGACTAATCTGAGAGATATAGAAATCTAAATATTGAAATATAGAAGCATTTCTAAATGTAGAAGTAACTTTTAGAATTGATTATTTTATTTCGACAAGTCTTTGTCTAATTAAAAAAAATACATTTATATATAGGGATTTGAGCTCCTTAATAAAGATTTAAGCCCCTTAATCTAGATTATGCAATATAAATAACTGATACAAAATTGAAATTATAATTTCAAAATAGGATATAAGCGTGCTTTCGAAAAATTCGGATAGATTTTGAAAATTTCGGTTTCCACGAAATTCAAATTAAAAGGAAATAAAAATATTTTCCATAAATTATGAATATATAAAAATATTTTTCAGAAATTACAGAGGGGAGGTTGTTATTTTTTCAGAAGTTTGTATAAAACTATCAAACTAGTCAAATATCATTTATAAAGTTGTATCCACTAGATGCTATATAGCCAGAAGTTCAGGTCTTCCTTTTGCATAAATATTCCCCCTGATTTTTGATTTCTTACAATTTCTAAATTTCTGTTAAATGCAGCTTAGTATTTAAAAAATGCATTGCTTCAGATCCTATTATCAGATATTATTTCTGTAAGAATTTTCGCATTATGAGAGATCATCTAGTTATACATAGACTATTCATTGTATTCCACAAAAATGTTCATAACTTTAAGCTCCGACTCATACCACTGGCTGTAGTTTCAATGATAGAATGTAATAATTTGCATTTTGACTGTCAAAATGTATGTAATGAATGTCATGAGAATGGTTGCCATATGAAAGACTTGAAACGAGGATCCAAATACATCCCATACACTCTGCCGTTTGAGCAAATGATAGAAATCATCTAATTGAGATACTCAGTGATCCTTCTCCATCAACCAGCACATACTGATGGAGTGTCCACGTTTTGATTCTCAACGAGTTCGATACTTTCATACTCCTCATTTTGCATTGAAAGACATCCTTCATAAAGCACCTCATCCTCAACTTTTAACGTTTTTAAAAACGATTGGTTTCTTTTACATTATTTAAGTATTTTATCTTTTTTTCAATGTTTTAAATCTATGTGACAGTTCCTCTGTACATATTTTTAGGGCCTTAAATAGAGTTTTAAAGCAGATATTTTGATAAACCTTTTAAAGCGTGAAAATTTTACAAACCATAGGCTCGCATAGACCTTGTCGTTGGCGCTGTATGATCAGAAGTGGTTTTAGCGCCATTAAACTCCATCAACATCAACATCAACATCAACATCATCAACCAGAAGTAAATGTCAAACCACTAATTATATATTTGACATTTTATAATTAATCAGTGTTCCTAATTCCTCTCATAATAGAGTGGATAAAAAAATGTATGAAAATATGGCCTATACTCGCTCCTCGAATTTCATTCCGATTCCGAATGAGATAAATTATGATATTTAACATGATTATATATTTTTTTGTATAATTCCAATGCTATGAAATCTAATTGAATAATATGCAGAAAATTGTTTATCGAAATTCACTTTGATGTGGTCAACAAAGAGAGTTTCAAAGTAAGTTAAGCATCATTAATTTATGTATGTTACTTCAATTGAAATTAATGGTATTGCTACTATAAAAACTTAAGTGTTGGATGATGAATGAAATATCATGAATTCCAGATAGTTAGTTAAAAATTTATTGATTTAGATTCCAAAATTTTTATGAATAAATAACAATTATTGCATCAGTGTATAAAAATAATGGACACATTCGATGCTTTGTTTTGATAGAAAATAGGTAGCATATTATTTCTTGCTGGTAATATCACAGAAGTGTGATATTAAATACGTAGGGCAGTTTTTTTCCATTCTATATTTGCAATATCTCTTTTAAAGGAGAATTATAAGTTTTTTTTATTATTTAATTTATATATTTTAAAGCAAAATGCATTTATTTCCTATTGTTTTTAATTCTAACAGAAAATGTGAGAACAAGGCAGAATGAAAGCTGTTTGGTAAACATGATAAAATATAAGTTCATTCGTTTAACCCATTCACTGTCGGTTAAGAAATATCTCGAATACATAAGAAACTCGTGTAAAATTAAGTGTCTGTTTTTTTCTCTGTCAATAAATGGATTAATTAAAGTTAGTCTTCTAAATAAGGAAAAGAAATATAGTAAAACAATATTTACTTTCACTTGGTTTTTGCATTTTTTCTTTCCCCTCCCGAAAAATTATCTAATTCTAAAATTACCCATGATAGTTCTTTTCCACATTGTTATATTCCTTAAAAGTGCTCACATAAAAATTCCAGTTCCCACAATGGGGTTGTTTCTTAATATTTTTCTTTACGCTGATGAGCACGATTAACAAATAACACAAAACTGTTTAAAAAAACCAGAAAAGAATCATTCCTTCTAATAAAACAATTATATTTTCTCAATTGTGGAAAATTTGTTAAAACAATGTTATCGTTTATATTCCCCTTGTTTTGAATGTTTCTTTGAATCCAAATACTATAAGTTTATCTGAATAATAATTCGCTCGGAAATGGATCAAAAACAACCTTTGAAACCTTTAAACTTGCCAACATAATCACTCTAAATCCGTTGAAACCGAATATACTCTGCGTGTCTGCACGAGTTTGCACACCTTGAAACAGCAAAAGAGGGGAAACAGGTTTAACATGAGTATTCAGACTCAAATCCAATAATACGTACTGCAACGTACTGAAAAGTCTCACGCAAACAAGAAACAGGAAAAAAAGGAGAATTTTTCCGGGTTGGTGTTCATGGGAAATCTATAACCGGCATTATTTATTTGCAGTCCAGTCTTAGATACACAGATATAGTTGTGGGAGATAAAATACGAAAATAGTGGGAAAGTATTGATCATGGCTCTATGGATATAATTACCGTATCTGGCACATTAATTCTCCTCCTCTTCTTTTGACGCAAATGGCCATGGGAAGGGTGGTCGCAAATGATATTTGGGTGCTATTCATAGATATTGTAGAACTATTCTTTCTTTTCAATTCTCAATACAGGAACTGGAAGCTGGGTGGGTTCTGTTGAGCTTAGAGATGAAATTCATTTGTTATCATTTCAAAATAATTTTTGTTAAGGATTCAAAAGGGCAGAATTCAATTTCGGGATCATTGTTAATTTTTCAAGTGCATGAAATCATATTCCTTATGAAAAATATACAGAAAGATAGAAAAATATGCATAGTAAATACCATTAAACATTGTATTCTATCTGAAATTATATGTATGAAAATATTCGCGAACGAAATACTTACAATTATATATTTATGAAAATATCAATATTTATGCTATAAACAAGCTTTTAAAACATATCAGTAAGAAAATATCTATATTAAAGCACTTAAATCAAGTGAAATGTTCCACAAAGATCCAAAATTCTTTTTTTAACACTTTGTGATATACAAATCCTGAGTTAACTGTTCTCGTTGTATTGATTTTTTAAGCTTGACACATGTTTCTTAGTTACAATAATGTTCTAGGCTGAAATATCATGCCTCAACAGAAAATTGACCTTGAGAGTTCCTTGGAGTACCGATATAGTTTTGTAGAGCCTATAAATGTAATATATATATTAAATATTGTTGAATCTGAATCCTTTTTAATTAAATACTAAAAATGTATACTTCGTTTTCTATTATTTCGTATGCAATTAAAATGAATCATTCATGAAAAGTAATATTTACTAAGCTATTATATTGCGAAATTCTAGAAAGAGGCTTAGAATGACAGAGTAAACGTTCCAGAATTTTACCATCATTCATGTTTCAAGTTTTATATAATCTTCACATTTTAAATGACAGTTTTAGAAATCGAAATGACTCTTGATTTGTAGGTTAAGCAGTAATAAAAACAGTTATCACAATTAATTCAAGGAATTATTTAGTTGTTGTGTCAAATGGCACTTGTCATGGACAAGCCCGCTGCTGAACCCAGCAGCAGATTAAGCCGAATGAAGCGTCTCTTGTATTTGAGTAGCGCCAACTAGGGCCAAGAGTACGACTTTGGTACCCACTCATCACATTCGCTTGCACAACCCCTTTTTACAGGGGGGCACATTCACACATCTGAGAGATAGCACACAGAAGAACAACCATGCTCGAACCCGGGACCTCTAGAACACGAGGCAGACGCGCTACCTCTGTGCCAGCAAGCCGCCAGGAATTTTTTAGTAGTTATAGTTTAGTGTGTTTTCCAATCCAATTCGATTTTCACTGTTCCGTTCACTTTTATGTTGTTAAAATCAATATACAAAAAAATATTTTTATATGATTTCGATAAAAAATTATGAAAACTATTTTTAAATAAAAGTTTATTACAACAATAAATTATTTGAAATTAAGAAAATCGTTTGCTACAATTAAATTTCTTTCCCTTTTAAAATATCGCATATAAGCAAGCTGCAAATAATAGAAAGTTTTTGCTCTCTCCGAAGAGAATTATTCTTATGACATAGTTCAAAAACGTTACGAAACGCCCTAAATTTTTAAGTGCAAAAAACCGCATTATTAATTAGAAAATGAAGAACTGGCAATCATTAATTTTACATGAAAGAGAGACTCCGAAAAATCCCACAAAAAGAAGTTATATTTCAAATATTTCAAAAGCAAAATCCTTTAAACAAGTGAAAATAATCAACTGAAGCAGTAAATGAGCTGCAAGATCTTTAAATGTTTCTGTAAAAATAATACATAAATAATATAAAAATAAAATAATACATAATTTTTTAAAAAGCTAAAAATCATAGTCTGTCAATGAAGAATTCTGTCAATGAAGAGAAAGTTTTAATAATGGATTGATGACTGCTGCAGGATTCTCCTATAATTTGAAATTAAAAATTAAAAGAATTTGAAAACTTTTTAAATCATCTTAATGTCCTATCAATAAAATGTTTACGTCGATATATAATTGTGAAATTACATTTTTACATCCCAATGACTTCAAATGGGGAAATGTCATCAAGGCATAGCCACATCTCGAAAAGTGCCAATTCATTTTTTGAAGAAATATATACCGATACAAGTATTGCAGATATACTTTTCTAACATATTACTGCAACTTTTACTGACTATTCACCTACAGATTATTATTCCTTTATTCTTTCAAAAGAGGTTTGTCTAAGTGCAGACTTACCATTAATGATGGTTACTGGAAAGTAGTAGAAGATAAAAGGAAATAAATACCCGTGGAAATTCTATGATGAATATACCTAGAAAGTTACAAGATTTTTTAAGATACGTTATGAAACATTACTCAAGAATTTTTCCTACGCATCATAATAAAAAGTTAAATTGATTTAGTGTTCATTGAAATTCCTCATACGATTTTAAGTCGCATTTATCTGAATATCTAATACTGCTTGGTGAGAAGATTTGGTATATATTGCATATTTCAAATTATTTCAATGTAGTATCAATGTCAAAATTAAATAATAAATATAAATTTATAAAAATGCCATTCTTCTTCAACTCTTTGTTTCAGTTTATATTAACCACTCTTTGAAATGATTTTGTCCACTCCACGCTGTAGATTTGTAAAGCTGAAGACAATAAGCCAACGCACGGTTCACAGAGACTGAGAAAAATATTCGTTGCAAAAAGAATTGCTGGAACTTCGTTCTTGAGTCCCGATTTGCGAATATCCATGGAAGGAATCTCATATTTAAACACAAAACTTAGAATACTGTAAACAGACTTGAACATAGTACTGCAAGTGTAAAAAATAAATCAAATAGGAAGAATTTTCTGACAGTAAAAATTAAAAAAAAAAATGGCAATTAATTAACAGCAGCTACAAAGCAATTTAGAATAGTAATTTGAATTCGATTTAACTTCTCAATAAATGTGAATATTTTCCATCTAACAAATTCGTCTCAACTGATCAAATGTAAAGAATGTAAAAAATATAAAAAAATAAAATAGTTATCAGATGTTTTGCCTAGAAAATGCAGTAAATGGGACAATTTAATGGCTAGAGCCACACTTGGGAATGGATCAGTTGAAAAGTTGATTATAATTGTTAAATGCTCCATGCCAATCGAGCTATGAAAATCTCTGCTTATTTTAGAGATGGATAAAGAAAATGACCTTAAAATAAAACAAAATGACATTACGACAAACAAAACGCAGTTAGATTTCATGTAAGATGCAAAAGACCGTTTATCATGCCAAAGCGACATATAGTTGGTTCTATGAAAAATAGGCTAATTTAAAAATAAATCTCACGCAAAGCAGATCTAATATTCTGATTAATTTGAAAAAAACTACTGAGATCAAATAAAAGAAATAAATATCCAAATTCATTAGAAATTGACTATTCGGGCGTGATAGTAATAAATTAGGATATTATCTAAGAGTATCATTCTTTTCCAAGCTCCTCCTAAAGCGGAGCTTAATGTCTCTAAAGTAAACCAAACAAAATGAAATTTTGTAATAAAAGGACCACAAATGAAATAAAATGAAACAAAAAGTATTATTCCCATTAAACACTGCGAAAACGTCTATTCCAAAAACGAATGGATCTAGTTATTTTCTTTTTCTTTCTTTAAATATTTATTTTTCCCTTATATCAAAATCATTGACCTTCTACTTTAAGGGTCACGAACGCAAGAGATGGAATCAGAAAAAGTCTGGAAGTATATATGTGTGCAAAGAAAAGGAGGCAAAAAGAAACACACACAAAAAAATCAAATTCTTAATCGCTGCATAATGTGGGTTCCTAGTTTTGGTCTTCGAAAAAGAAAGAGAAAATCGTCTGTTGATAATAAAAAAGAAATGAAAAACGAAAAAAATCCCCTAGAAATTCTCTTTCGTTTTTTTTTCGGGTTGAAATTTTTTTTTAATTCTAGGACTTCGCAGAATCTGATTTTTTTTTATTTAGCTTTATTCCATTTTAAAATTACTTTCGCGGTTTAAATGTTTTGTTTTTCTTATAACATTTTATCGTCATCGCCATTTTTTAAAAATAACAGGCGTTCTTCAAAATAAAAAGAGTTAGACGAAAAAAGAAACATTTTTTGACTAATGCAAAAATGCAATTTTAAGCAACGAACCAGGTGAGCGCAACGCATGAAGGATTCGATTAAAATCTTTCACGAAGAATAGACAGAAAACGTCCGGCGGTTAAACCGCTGATCTATGTTTAGCCAAGTTCAGACGTGCAATTTCAAAATGTAATTGCAACTCCGTATTTATTGAAACATGTTTCAAAACATTTATTCTGAGGAAACAGACTTGCATTATAGAAATATTAAAACTAAGTGTGATACACAAAAATGTTTTACGCATTAGAAAAGTTTAAAGAAAGGTTTAAATCTCTGTATTTTAAATATGTATAGCATTTGAACATGTGTTTTTTAAATTTTTCATTTAGATCAACACATTCGAGTTTTTATTCATAATCTAAGGGTTTGGGACTCATTTCACTTCGTTATTTTATTTTACTACAACCACAAAATTATTTTAAATTCTTAATTTTTTTATCTTATGTTCCTAGTGGTTTAATGCAATTAAATGTTTGAGGAATATAAATCGATCGAGATTAATTAAGGATTTTAGCCTCAATTAGTAGTTTTAGTCAGAAGTTTTAAAAGCTTGTACACATGTACATAACTAATTGTTCACTGTGGCTGGACTGATTGAAGGAACTTTTCTTCGAAGAGAAACATTAAATATTGGCTGTATTTCCCTGAAATTTCTCATGAATTCAATCTATCTCCAAACTGAAGTGAAGTCATACTTCTACTTCAGTTACTGCATAAGAAATCCAAATACATAAAATTTCCACTTATTGTCCAATATGTTTCAGGGCTTCACCAATTCTATTTATTCCATCATTATGAGTCATTTCAATTTGACTGAAATTAGTTCCGTCACTAACCTCTAGCAACAATGAACAAGCTAAATTCATCAAACTCCGATAAAAAATCTTATTGAGCTAAATCATTCGTTGATTCTCCCTCTTTAGTTTATATAATAAAATAGTTATATTAAAGAATATTAATAAAACTGTACCGAATAAAAAATGCACAGCTAAAATTTACAAAAATTTAAATATGAATCTCAATTCTACTACAGTGCACTTGACTTTCACTCGCCATAAACAATGTATGAAAACCCTTATGCCTTACAGTTATATCACGCAATGCGTGAAATAAAATCTATACGAGAAAAAAAATTCCGAAGGCATTTTTTGAATTCTGATTTTCAACTAATTCAGAATTGAAGACTGCAAAAGGAAATGTTACATTATAAAGAATTTGCTATGGGTAAAATTAAATTTTTCAGTTTCATGCTAAAATATGAAATTTTCGATTTATATTATGTATTTTGCAGTTGATAAAATGATAATGTATTTTTTTAGTTTATTGAAATTAATTTCTAGTAACTAGGATTTCAATATATTAATTCAACGTTTTTTTCATGATTGGCATCAATAAGGAAACCAAAACGAATAAAAAAAGTACTATTTTTTTCTTCAATCATTAAAACGTACGAATGCACATATTTTTGAAAAAGATCCAAGAATTTGTAAAGCGTAATACATTCAATGTACTTAAAGTGTCATAAAAATATGTTAAAACAAAAGAAAAGTAAGTTCATAAATTTCCTCCGTAGTAATTTCTCAACGCAATTTTTTCCTGAAATCTCCGTCTTTTATTTACTCTGCTGTTCTGTAATTGTAAAAAGTTAGACATTATTTGGTATTGAAAGCTGGTTTTGAAAGATTTTTTTTACGCGAAATCTTAGATTGACTTTGTTTATACGGAATGCAAGAAAGAATGGCTTTTCTATAATGTTTAGACGGTGGATAAATAGTATTAATGGGAAATTTCTCTTAACAATATAATTGATATTCAAATTTATAAAAAACAACCGATCAAATGTTTTCGTTTTAAAATTTTAATTTTAAACTGCATGCTTCTGAGTGAATGAGACAGAATTTAATGTGTTTTGCTAAAATAAAATAAATGATTAACGTGTAAAGATAGTCCGATTGTGAAATGTAGTTACAAAATAAAAATTCAAGACTTTTACTACAAGATTATATTTTAAGATTTATATATTTTAGAAATTATTTATGGTCTTATATTTTGTTGAAACTGTTTAAAATTCCTATTCAAGGATCTTTCCACGATATTATAATAAATCTATGTAATAGATTTTGACGCCATTGAGATGATCAAAATAAATGTTAACTTAGAATGGCAGCAAATTTGAAGAAAATTAATACGCTTGCATAGAAGGTTTCTTGACAAATTCCGATTAAATTTTAGATGAAATATGGCATTTATTCCTTAATATGTTAAAATCAAATTTTTCGATGAAATAATTTTTAATTAATTGAGAAAATTATGTTATTCATGGACCCACATAAAACTCTTATTAAATATGTTTTCATTTGATACATCTAGTTGAAAAGATATTTCATCCAATTATATTCTAACATTTTTGCAAAAAAAAAATATTTTATAAGATTTAAGTCAACATTTTACTAAAAAAGATATAAAATATTCGTCCCTTTTAAAATGGAATCCTTAGTTCATACACGGGGAATATCAAAGATTAAAGTAAATATTATCAAATATTCAAAAGGAACGATCGCATCATTTCTTTAATAGAATAGACCCATTTTTTTGCAAAGAAATCGTGAATAGTTTTTATTTCATAAATATTTGCTTTTCAAGGCACTTTCTACTTAATCCCAGCACACCTCTTCACAGTATCAGTGCACCATTATAGTTTCAACTATTTAATTTACACGGTGTTATAAAATCAGAGATTTAAAGATTTTTCGAGCTCTTCCGTTTCTTACATAATCCTTAACTTTTCGCAAAAGCACGGAATGAAATATATCGAAGAGTAAAAGATTCCGATGTGAAAGGAAGTGAATAAAAGAAATAACAAAATTGAATTCAACAGTTTTGAAGTAAAATGTATAACTTACTTTACGTTCGGTATTATTTAGTATTTAATAAATATAAATATTAAACATAGATAAAAGAAAAAATAAGATTTACAAAAATTCTTTCAAATTTTAGTTTTTAATTACTATTTATATTTATTTTAAAAATTTTAAAAAAAATTATGAGGATATATATTGTCTTAAAGTCAATGAAATTAAAATTAAATTGTGGGTGGGAAAATAGAGCCTAAAACTAAATATATAAAAAAATTCATAAAATATTAATTAAATTTCAAAATGTAAGCGCAAAGATTAATGCAGTGAAAAAAGCAGTTCACGTCATGTAGAAAAAGTTTAAATCAGTTAATTTTGCAATTTATCTTTTATTGAAGAAAATAATCAAGATGTAATGAAACTAATATATAATAATAAATGAATTAAATGTTGTTTTCTGTAAAATCGTAAATACCTTTTGAAGCAAAAGAAATAAAATCTTTAATTTGCAGCATAAATATCATTCTATCCTAGCTTTAATACACAATCAATAAAATACTTCACTTTTTCTTTTTTATACCTTTTTATACAATAAATGATAAAGCGTCAATAAAATTAATTTTAGCTTTATTAAAAGATTAATATAATTACTCAAACAAGTACTTAAAATTCCTTTAAAACGGAAATCGTATCCTTTTTACTAATCTAACAAACTTAATAATTTTAATTAAAATTTCAAATCACTCGAAGAAAAGCATATAACAAAACTTTTACAAGCGAAAATGGAATTCTATGATTTCAGCTAGATGAAAAAAAGAGAATATTGTACAAATGAATTATCCATATTACATCCAAAACACTTTATTCGTTTTTGAAGTTTCATAATTTTGTAAAGATTTAAATAGGAGTGACTTTTTATATAAAGTACTTTGATAAGTAATCACTTAAACAAAACGGTATAGTAGAGGGAAAAAGACAAATGTTTTGTCGGAATATAAAGGGTGGAGAAGGATCTCAGAGGATTTTATTCCGCTCTTTATTTTACATGAACATTAAGTAAATGACTAAGAATTGCAAGAGAGTTTGTAAGTGTCTAGGGCATTCTTATTTTTGGGCTCGTCTCATTTTGATTAATTAATGAATGCCTTTATGGTACCAGTTTAAGAATGAATATTTTATAGAATGCCACACTTCACTTTAGTCGATCTCTGTAGGATTTCAGCAATTTATTTTTATTCATTTATTTAATTTAATGTGGATTTACTCGTTATACATTCTTTTATATGATTTTTACAATTTAAAATTAATCTTTAAAAAACGGATTTGTATCTTTTATTAAATCTGAATATGCATATGCATTAAATTTAATGTGTATGTAATAGTTTAAAATAATGTTGTGTGAAATGTATTTTTATCCTATTTCTTATATTTACAATTCATATTAATTTAAACTTTTATGTCCTAATATTTATATGAAGTTCAAAGAATTTATTCATTTATTATTATTCCTCTATTTTTTTCTACATCTTAGTCAATTCTTTAAATGTAGTGATCAATTCCTACAATTCCATACTGGTTTTTTCCACCTCCTTAGTAAATTGTATCACTGTTCAACATTTTCCATTTAGAAATCTACGTTCAAAAAACTTGGTTTAATCTTTTATTTAGGTCTTTTAGAGATTGCGAAATGGATTGAGATCTTTTAGAGATTAAAATTATTGTCATTAAATTTGAACTTCATTAAAGGCTTCAAAATTATTTATGTTAATAAAAATGAAACAAAAATATAAAGTAAACTATGAGTTAAATTGTTGACTAAAGGCAATATTGGGATGTTCCTTTTAACAAAATAATTTGAGTACTAATTATATGTTAAATCAGATATGTATTTTTGTTCTGTAGACAGAAACTTTAAAAATACAATTAAGCCGATCAAGAATGAATAAATCTTCAATTTTTCATTGACATTCTTAGTCCAGTTTGTAAAATTAACACAATAATACATAATGATATAAATTTAAAATCTATTTGAGTTGTTAAAATTAATTTCAAAGCGATAAGAAATTATAGGTAACATGCGAAAATTCAAATATTTCTATTTTTATAAAATATATATATTTCAAAAGTATGGGCAATTAAAAAGTTTATTCTCTTTATTGACATCCTTTTGCTTATGAAATATTGAAAATGCCTTTGAAATTAAGTGTTATATAAAATTACTCACATATAACACAAAGGCTTCGCTGCACTACATTCTTTGGCAGATTAAAAAAAACACTTGCCGCATTTTCAATACTCATTGGTATACAGAGATAATTTTAAATGAAAATTTTTTATTAGAATTCGAATTCACTTTTATTTTCCTTTAATAAATAACATTTAGTTAAAAGTAAGTCATGGAATAAAATCGTTGCATTTTATTTTGTGGATACACAGAAAAATGTACCTATGTAACAGGACAACTTTTCCAGCTCGCCCCCTAGCGGTCACTTCCCAAAACTTCAGTCTATGTTCTGGAGTCATGGAGTAAACATGATGTTTTCCCCCGATTACTATATTTTTAACTAATTGTTTGTATTAATCGTATGTCAGTGTATTGTGATTTGTGTGTTATGTCCTTTAATGTTTATTAAAAAGATTTATGTAAATTTAGCTTCTTCCTTTAAGAGTTCTGTTTTTCCCTAGCAGGAATAGCTTTTGGCGCCCAATGGTAACTAGTCTTGTTTACGGCTACACCTATTCGTGTAATCTGTTGTTAGAAATTGAATTAATATCATTATGTTGCTTGAAAAACTACATAAAATGGATTAATTAATTCCTCAGAAAATTATCATTTGAAGTTTTTTCTGTTACATATTTGGTATTCTGAAAATAGATATTTTAGAAATGGTTTCTATTATATAATTGCATCGGATTAAACATAAATTTATAAGCATGACTTAATTTACTAATTAATGCAAGTTCTGAAATTGCAAGTGTGTATATTGACTTTTCTTTATAAATCATCTAGAATTACTATTTTTAAAAATAAATATTAAAATTTATATTATGATACTTAAAGCTTTAATTAATGCCATTCATTTTCTACTATTAGATCACCTTCTACTTATATGTATATATGTTTATATATCTTGTTCAAATTTCCTGTCGTTAATAAAATACTTTTTATTCATCCATTCAAGTTCAAATATACTTTTTTAAACTTGCAATGAATGACGATGTTAATACAGTTTTTTCAATTATTAATTCATTAATTAAATTAAATTAATTTTTAATTCTTTAAATAGAGTTTTAGCAGTTTGTAATGAAAATTGAAACCAACAGGCAGTAGCTAAATCTGTAAAATGCAGGGATTTTAGTATTTTTCGAGTGAAGGTGAAGAATGCGAGTTCAATTCTTACGAAAATCAATAATTAATTTTAATTAAGTGAAATTGTTTAACAAAAAGCAACTGAAATAAAAATGTTCTTTGTTGGCATATGTAGTAAATGGCTTATATTTTTATATTACTTGTTTTATGCCTATTTTCTAAAAATCCTCTAATATTGTCAACACTTCCGAAAAATATTTGATAAAGTTTTCCGAAATGTTTTTTTCAAAACAAGGGAAGAAAATGGAGAAAAATCAATTACTGGTTTTGGTACAACTATCATCACTTATTTATTTTTTCTTGACATAATTAATTTTTTATTCACTGTGGAATTTTCTTAACAATGAATTTTCCGAATCTACTATCGATTTTCGACTAGCACACATGGAATATTCTAGAAACTTTTTGAACTTTTTCACTTCATTTTTTATGGCATTTGAAATTTCATAAGTTTTTTTACCGTTGTTGAAATGTCTTCTTATATCTAGGGAAATTATGCTTTAAAAAATATATGATAAATATGTAAAAATGCATCACGATGTAGATAAATTTGCTTTAATGTTCTATTTATTTCACTCACAAGTTTAAACAATTTTAATTCATGTGTATATAAAATTCAGAAGACGTTCGAATCATTACCAAGAAAGCCATGGATATACTAACAGCGAAACTACTTAATTCGAAAGCTTTATAATTTAAAGCAGTATTTATTTTTTAAATTTCCTCTTTGAGTGTCAGCAGTCAGCTACATTTTCAATTCAAGAGTAGAAAAGTGTTATTAATTAACCACTTTGTATTTCAATAAGTTTAATTAGCATCGAGAAATGCCACTCAAAATGAAAAATGTGTAACCTTTGAAATGCAATTACGAAAGATTTATTATAAGTTTAAGAAAATTCTCAGATTAGCTACTTGTATCTGCCGATTATTTTTGTATTTTTATAAATGATCAATTATTAAAACTAACGTTATTTAATGCTAAAATTATAAACATATAATTTAAAAAATATTAATCTCCATGTAACTATTCTTATTAAAAACTGTACATATCATGGGAAAATAATTATTGTATTTTGAAAATAATGTTCAAAACAGAATGAAAAGTAGAATTTTCATTAAAATTTATAAAATAAAATGTTAATTAAATGTTAATAAAAGTTTAATTTTGCAAACCAAATAACCAGATATTTGTTATAAGTAAACTTCAATACTCATGCAGCTGAAATAATATCATGTTTAAGTAGCTTACTGAAAATTTTAAAATCATTTTTTCAAGCAATTTTTAAATTAATTGAAATTTTTATAGTTGTAAATCCTTTCAATATCTGAGGTGTCCCTTTATGATTCAATAGTTTAATTTCTTAATCGTTAGAAATAGAGCATAAAGTAAAAAAATGCTTTAAGCGAAGTAAACAATTATATTTTTATGTTGTATCAATCCATAAACGCTCTGCTAAAAAAATGTGAAAGAAATTATATATATATATATATATATATATATATATATATATATATATATATATATATATATATATTCATGATTAGAATGGGTATCATATATATACTGCATCATAAAAAAATTCTAATTTATTAATTCTTTTTTATTTAAATCCATTCGTATAACTAAAACAAATAAGGATTTTAATAAAAAAAAATCTATTGAGATCTTAAAATTGTATAACATTTCATAATTTATTTCATTCCGATAAAAAGGGATTAATTAAGGAATTGTCAGTTACTGCTGAGATATAAATAGTAAAATGATAAAAAAATCTTAAATTTTTCTCTCACTATCGTTAATATATTAATTTTTATAGTAAAATTAATATTTTTTCCATTAGTACAACATGTATTGAATTTTATTTCTTTCGCTCACACAACAAAACTAATCATTTTGATGTCTTCACGGTAATGTGGATTCATATTCACGTGAAAATTTAAATAAAACGTTCAATGCTCCAGAGTATTTATTTGTGGAAAAGAATCAAAGTTCTCTCAGAAATTTTTACTGTAAATATTTTTTGAAGTAGCAATCGGCTTCAAAATGTAACAGATGATGCTTTTGTAATGTCACAAAAATAAATAGAAATAATGCTATTTTTGGAGTCCAGAGAATGGGTAAATCTTAAGCATCTAAATATGGGAACAAGCCCTTACGAGAATGTATCGAATATTACCTTGGTTAAACATAGTATATTTATTAAAATTTGTACTCTGGGTAATTTTTCCGTGAGTAATCTATTCATGACTTCAAAAATTTGAGTTGCCATTGGGAATTAGTAAGTATACAATTTTAAATTTGTAAACAATCCTCCTACAAAAATTTTATAAACAGAATCTCATACGCTCAAAACTTTAAAATAGTATTTATTTTATATATACGATGATCAACAGCAACTTAAAACTGGTCGGTTTCATTTTTTTCCCGATTGTTTATGAACCGCTCGATAGTTTTTAGCATAATCTATAATGGCAAAATGCTCAGGCTATGGCAAACACTTCACATTAAGTCCATAAAGGCAATACATAAACTTATTTCATTCTAATTAATGGCTTTATGACATATTTGATTTTTTAAAACAAAATTCTGGTAAAAAATATTATATCGTGATTATATCTACATTGAGGCAACTATGATTAAAAGATACTTTTAACAAATTAGAGAGGAAATTTTTAAAACATCTTAGATATAAATATTCTAATAAATACAAATTTCAAATATTTGATCTATCCAACTATGATATCAGAGGCTTATATTATTAGAATTTTGGTGCGCCTTACTCTTTCCCAAAATGTATTTTCTATAATTTTAAAAATGACTTAGACTTCAGACTTACACCAAACTCTTAGTTTTTCAAACAACTGGTTAACAATTAAATTTTGATGAACCAAATCCCAGTTCAACATGTTTTGAAAATGTTTACAACCATTTCAAATATGGTGTTCCCAAATCTATTAAAGAGATTATAAATAAATAAATAAATGTTATTAACTGGCATTCGAAATCTATTAACTCTAGCATTCATAAAAATTGATTTTCATAACTGGTAAATATTTTCACGGATACCAAAATTATTAAATTCCATTATAAATTAATATTCCAGAAATCTTTTCCAACATGTTATACGAATTCGCAATAAATTGTAATTTAATACAATAACTATATTATGTATTTAATAGTTATACATTTATTTTATAGTTCATGTTTTTCTAAAATATCTTTTAAAAATACATTTCTGATAAT
This sequence comes from Argiope argentata, assembly GCA_026289955.1. Classification (NCBI taxonomy): domain Eukaryota; kingdom Metazoa; phylum Arthropoda; class Arachnida; order Araneae; family Araneidae; genus Argiope; species Argiope argentata. The sequence continues at coordinate 1,609,651 of JAOUZG010050968.1, forward strand.
TTTATTTTCAAATGCAAACTTATTTTTGTATGCAGATGTAAAATTTTACATTAAATTCTGCAAAGAATTATAAACTAAATAACTTGGATTATCGTGAAAAATTCAATTCTGTGGCATTTTATATCATTGTTAAATTGTGTTTTAGTTGCTTGACAAAATAATGAATACAATTTTCAAAAAGTTACCTGAAAGGAACGACAAAGACTTTCATCTCACTCAAAAATAACTTCTTTTTTTAATTAAGAGATCATTTTCTCAAAATCTTATTTTCAAGCATCTATCATGTTTGAGCAGTTTGAATTTTTAAATTGTTATTAATTAAATCTATCCCTGAGGTATTAACTCATTTCTTTAACTAATGAAGATTTAGAAATTTAGAACTTCACTTTGCCAGAAAAGTTACATTGTTATTTCCCTGTCAAACGAAGCTACAAGCGGATGCCATTTCTTTCTAAAAGAGTCGTTGTGAATCATTTTCCTTGCTAATTACTTTCTGAGGTCAATTAGAACAATGCAAAGAAACAAGAAATTCTCGTTAAATGCATTATACGAAGCATTTTAAAGGTTTATAACTATACTATCTTCTTTAAGCTTTCTTATCGTTTTTATTTCATTAAAATGTTATTTTCAATTGTCTTTCTTATAAGAACCATTTTCAGTTTTAATACTAAAGTTTTCTGCATCAGATCTTCAGTTAGTAAAGATATATATATCCATAACAAGATTTTATGAGAAGAATTGTTCATAGTTGTTATTGTTGTTGTGTCCTCTGAAAAAATCAAACGTTATGGTGCCTATTAAAAGTCTTGACAATATCAATGGCACAATTGGAGAATAATGCCTCCTCAGTAGGGTAGTCTAGTTGGTGAAGGCTTGCCCAACTTCGAAGAATGGTGTGAACTTGAAGACATGGTGTGGTGTAAGTTCCTCGTCAGGGTAGTCGCCACAATTTTGGTATTTTCTTGTCCCATCAACGAGAGTTTTCATGTTTTTGTGGTATTCTGTTCGGAGTCTTATAAGAGTGGTAGCTGTGTTTCTGTTGATGTTAAGGTTATTGATTAGATATTTAGCGCTGATTCTTGGGGGAACAATTAGTTTGGACTTAACAAAAACGTTTGCATCCGCAAGTGAAATAAAACGTGTGGTCTGATCCTGAACTCTGTTTTTTTTGCCAAGTAATCAGCAATTTCATTAAACTCAAGGTTCACATGAGCAGTGATTCACTGCAAGAAGTATTTTTTTTTTTGGAGTCGGTGTAGTTCTTCAATCAGAGATAAAACGCTGGCTATTAGGCTTGAAGATCCCTTGATGATGGCTTATTGCGCATAGTTCATTGACGAATGATACAATAACAGTATTTTTGTTATCCTACCAAACAGATAACACCTTCAAGTAATTGGAAAAGTTTTTCCTTGTCGTTTAGAAAAATACAGCAAAAGATGAAATTGAATTTAAATGCATTATTTTTACATTTTATATAAAGAATTTTTTAAACATTTTAGAAATTTTTATTTATTGAATCAGATCGAATATCATCTTCTTACCTTTATCTGATACATTTCCGTGAGAAAACTAACTTCAATATTTTTTTTTCGAAGTGTATAGATAAATATAGGATAATTTCCTTTTTTGAAAAAAAAGGAAATTTTTGTCGCAAATTATGTTAGAAAAGACATTCTAATAACTTATTAACCAACAAAAATATGAAGAATTATAAATTAAGATAATTTCCGAACAGGTCTTCTCAAATTTTAACTCGCTTTTTACAATCTTTTCAAATTCATTTTCAAAATATAGTCAACTGAAATTTCCTTATTACAATATATGTATATTTCTAAACGAAGATTGACCAACTTTACTGACTCAATTTTCGGAATAATTTCAAATAATCAGAAAACAATGTAATTTAAAAATGAATTATAAATTACCTAACGACTTAATTTTTTCTCTCTAATGTTGGTCTAATGCTGGTTTTCTCTGGTAGTTTTTAATATCACATTAATTATTACTCCTTATTTAAGAATCAAAACTTCACAATTTTGAATATGATTTTTTTATATTTATATATTTTGATAATTTATTGATCCTATTCATAAGGTCATCGAACTTCATCCTACAATACATAAATAATCATTTATAACTTCAAACAACCAACAAGATAATGATCTCTTTAACATAGCCAACATAATTACCGGTAATGGATTTTTAATCGATTTTCTCAATAGTAGTTGTGCATTATATAATTATCGGTCTTAATAACCTTCTTTAATGAAAATAATTGTTATTTTACTGTATGTATACAATCTCTTTTATTCTTAGGGTCTCATTTTTTGTTGTATTTTGTAATTTCTTTCTGTTGTTAATATTTTGAATAGAATAACATTCGGAATTGTTCCAAAAAAGTGATATTTGGAAATATGTACTTACGTTGCCAACCTGCAAGATTTTCATTTTCAATCGCATTTTATGATTCCAAGAAAAAATTGGCTTTATAATAATGCTAATCGATGAAATGATGATTACCATCATTATAATTATTTTAATATTCATTTTTCTTATTATCCTTGGGATCATAATATGACAACAAATGTTTCATCAGGATAAAAAGTTTCATAATTTAAAATCGAATTTGCTCCTCATTAGCTAACAATTAATTGCTCGTAATACCAGAGATAAGTAGGTTTTATTAAAATTTGCTGTGAGTAGTCGAAGTATCTTTTATACCTTACTGGCAAAAATATTACTTTCATTTATTTATTTATATAATGTAGTTTGCTAATGTATATAACTTGTTAAAAAGAAAGTTTTAAATAATTCATTTACTGTGCATTGATTTTTTTTCTTGAGAATGTGATATTTTTATGGAACTTCAATAAAATTAGTGTGTTGTTCTGAAGGCTATAAACAATGAAAATTTAAATTAAACATTTAAACTGAATGTTATAATTGTTATAAACAACGAAATCCCTCGTGTAACTACTGTGCATTAACGCTTCCAGTTCAAAATATCCGACTCGGCTCATATTAGGTATCTTTCTGTTGATGGCCTTTATAAAACTTTCCAACTGCTCAGCATTAATTAAAACAATTACCATGGCATTTATCGAAGTCTAACAAATCTATCACATAAATTCACCTCATTATTGAAGCATTTTTTGTCTAAAATAATTAATTTTGTGATCTCTTTACCATATCTCATTTCTAGTTTCCTGGGATGAGGGAGGGTTATTCGATTTTCCGATAACACTCTGCTCCCAATTAGATAAGTTAAAAGAGGTTTTAATGTAGTTCAAATGATTAATTAGCTTCCAGAGGTGCTATCGATGAACTTATTTCTGTTCGGGATTTTCGACAAGGGGCAAATGGAAATGAAACGTATGTTCTTCTTGGATTCATAATTCGTTCTGCCTCAGAATTTCATTAAACTAAGGAAGTTTCAGTTTCATTCATCAGAAAAACATTTTAAATTATATATTGTTCTAGGCAATTTTTTTACATGTTTCTCAATATTTTACCAGAAAAAAAACATTATGTGAATTAGTTTCATTGTGGATCTGTTAATAAATTCCGAAGTATTGCTCAACGAAAATGTATTTGTTGAAAGTAATCTAGTTTAACTAATAGTTGTATGTAACTACAAATCTTAATTTTAAATTGAAACAAGTAATATATAAAAAAACAAGTAATACATGAAAAAATCTTTTAAGTCAATTCCTACTTAGGTCAACAAAGAAAATTTTTATTTTAGTTACTTTTTATTAAATAATTACAATTAATATAATTAATTTATCAAAAAATGATTGCATTTCGCAAGAAATGAATGCTCTTTCTTCACCTTCAAGGAAAATTACTGAAATCCATGCATTTTACCAACTAAACTGCTGTGTGTTGATTTTCATTCTCATTAAAAACTGTTAGAACTCTATATAAAGTATTAAAAATTAATTTAATTTAATTAATGAATTTATATTTGAAAAAAAAATTGTATCAATAGCAAGTATCATCCACTACAAGTTTATCAAAAATGTATTTGAATATGAGAAAATTAATAAAAAGTATTTAACTAAAGAAAGAAAATTTGAACAAGATATATATAGATAAAATGTGAATTAATAGTAGGAATCGAAGGAATAATTAATAAATTAATATATTTTTTTGAAAAAAATTGTATTAACATCAAGTGTCATCCACTACAAGTTTAAAAAACGTATTTGAGTGTATGAATAAAAAATATTTTACTAACGAATGAAAATTGGAATAAAATATATATAGGGAGAGTATGAACTAAGAGTAGGAATTGAATAAGTGTCAGACTGCCAAGTAAATATTCAGATAAATTAATAAAGCGTTTCAAAGAAAGTGACAAATGTCAATAACTAGAAAAGATTAGATTTAAAATTTCTAGTTTGAGCAATGAAAGGAAAGAAAACATTTTTGGAATATTTAAAATAGTAAGATTTGTATAGGGATGAAACTCTTTAAGGTTTCATTATGAGAAAGAGGTGATTAAAAAACTAGTTTCATTAACTTTTATTTAATTATTTTCTAAGTTCCACATTTCACAAGATAAGACAAACAAGAACACGAAAATTTACGAAATTCATTTGGAATAAAATCTAATAACCCCCAAGAAAAATAGTGGGAAATATACCTTATGTCATCTGTTGTTTCAAAAGAGATGGTATTAAAATTCAACCTCTACGGATTTTAAATTTCTATGAACAAAATTTCTGCTTTGAATGGAACTACCAAAATTATTTAATATATCAAATATTCAAAATCGTTTTTCTAGTTTTCAGGCAATTATTCAACAAATAAACATAAATTTTCTAATAAAGCAAAATAAAAACCCAATTTTTTGGAACTGTTGTTCCATTTTTTTGAGTTTTTGATTATTAAAATTGAATTCATTATGAAACTACTTGTGATATTAGAAAGAAAATTCAACGGCCGTTTCGTTTGACCTGTCTTTGTGAAATTTCTCTTCAGTGAATAAAGTTAAGTAATTCCTAATATCCCCCTTTTCTGTTTATATTGTGGATGATTGATAAAATTATCACAGTATTACCTTGAATTCGAATTTAAGAGAACAAATAATTCTCTGAAACATCCACAACGCACAATACCGATACGAGAACAAAATGCATTAGAGAATTATAAAGAATGGAGAGTACTCAAACGTGTAGCATTTCACTTTTTTTCAGCAATTTTTATATCCCTGCTGAAAGTTTCAAAATGTTTTGATACGTTGGTGTGTGATGTGGGTTTTTAAGTGTTTTGATTCTATCTTAGCCCGTATTTTTTTTTAATTCTCCTTCAAAATCCACTTAAATCACTTTAGATTTCGTAAAACTAAATATCCCATGTTCTTCAAGATTAAAAATATTAATATATTTTTAGTTTATTTTGATAAGAAATAGCCTTACTGTACACTTTTTTAATTTCGGGGCAAATTATTTTTTATATACTTTTCATCCTTTTCATATGTGTTGTTGTTTTCACAGATCACAGTAATCTGTTTGTTGGGGCCCTGGTCAAAAGGGTTAAAAATTCTAAATCCGATCCCAGGTAAAGGGGGTTATTGCAAATTAAAGCCATTGATTTCAAATGTTGTCCAGTTGGTGTGTTGTGGAAATTTGGAATGTAAAATTCCAGTTTAGGTTTCATTCTCGTTTTCTGATTGGGTACAAAACCCAAAGACCTGTCCCACAATTGTTTTAGTGCTGCTTCAAAACATGAAGTTAATATATTCGAGATAAATAGTAGAATTCTGAGATTTTCATAGAAATACATTTTTAAATATATTTGGAACTTAGTTGACATTTATATCAGACTTACACATTTAAATTTTGACTTCATATGAAATGCCTCGCCTGCAATGATTTTGAAAAAAATTTTGGTTTCTCGATTTCAAAATAGTTATATTAATAAATTAAGCCCTAAATAGAAATAAGTGAAACAAATTTTAAATTAAAATAATTCTGCCATTTATTTCACGATTGAAAACATGTTTAACTAATAAAAATTGATTTAATAAAACTGATTTTGTTTAAGAAAGTTAATTCCTTCAAAAAAATCAAAATTGGTTTTGGAACAATTTATATAGACTTTCAAAATGAATTAATTTTCGTAAAAGGGATTCAAAATTCAGTTTCAAAATATTTAAGAGACCTAAATTACTTTTTGAATCTTCACCAAGTATATAGAATTAGATCCACCTATGAATGAAACACTAATGCATTGGCAATTCAATATAAATAATCTCTTGTGCTCCCGAAAAATGAAACTTGCAAAGAATTTACACCCACACCAGGTTATTTTTAGTTTTATTCCAGAAAATTATACAGATATATTTTTTTTTAAAAAAAAACTTTAAAAATTCTCACGATGCTGAAAAAACTTAATTATTGCAATTAATTTAATATCTTCCATGTATCATAAATCCGAACTTAATATCAGAGATTTTAGAATAAATTCTGAAAAAAAAAACTCTTCATGAAGTATAATTAAATATACCCGTTTTCTTAAGGAGCTATAAATTTTTTGCACGAAAAAAATACCTAAAATGTTTTGCAAATGTTTCGATCAATAAGTACCGCAAACACTTCTCCACGTTCCCTCTCCGATAATTAGCTCATTATATGAAAGTCTGTGCACGCAAATCTGTAATTGCAAACAACTCTCCAAGTCTGAGTGAAAAGTAACCAATCAGCAGCTGAGTAACTCGATTTCAGAAATAAATGGGATTTTTTCCTACTAAATGATATTTGTTTTTCAAAACCTATTTTAATATAAAAAAAGTAACTAGCTTTAAAATTCTCAAAAAAAGTGGGAGGGGAATAAACGCAACTTTTTCACATACTAGTAAAACAGAAAGAAGCAACAGAACATATTAAGATAACTATATAATGAAATCGTAATTTTTTCCTCTCTTAAAAATATCAAAAGTATTACATATACGTGTTATTTTATTATTTCAATATAAAAGACAACTACATGTAAAACTTACTAGATGATTAATTAACTAACTTAATTAACTTGTTTGATTAACTAAATTGGTTAATATAAAAGTATAAATTAAATCATTCATTTGACTTTTTCAGTGGCATGATAGCCGAAGTTTAATTCTGTTTTCAATATATAAACTCAATAAAATCCTTTTTGTTGGTTTGTTAAGGAAGGTCCGAAAACCTATTTTAATCTTAATGAAAAGAAATCAGACAGATTAAGAATTTGTGAGATAATAATTTTTTTAGCTAAAACATATTTCGTTTTAAATTTAAAAGCTTCTATGAATTCTATAGATTCCTTAGTAATTAATTCATAATGATCCGCTGGTTTCTAATAATACGCATTAACATTTTTGAATGCAATTTGATAAACTATATGTCCTGGGTAAATGGAAAATGTCATATTGAATGCGGGAAAGTTAACTTGATAGTTTTTTTGTTTATTCATTTATGCTGCTTTTGGTGTCCTTTGGTAAAATTTCAAGTCAAATGAAAATGGAATTTGAAAGAACTTTTAAAGAATTATGAGATAAAACAGAACGTTTGTATTCTTATTGTGACAAAAACAAGTTGCAGCTAAATGATAAATTCCCTTTTAACAATCATTGACTTAGGGTGACAATAGTTACTCACGTTTTACTCATTTATAATCAAAAGAAAATGGAATATGGAGTAGGAGAGCGTTTGAAACAGTGTAGCTCAATTCAGTTTAGCTGGTCAGCAATTTCCAGCAGAAATGAATTGCTACTAAATGTAATTAAAAAACGCATTCCTCACACAACATTCCCTCTGCTACTAAACCCAGAGGATTTAGTAGCAGAGGGAATGTTCTGCTCCCTCTCCCAAAATTTCTAAAAAATTAATAATGGAGATTTCATGATTTAGACTTTTTTTACTAACCGATTTAAACCAAAATTTGATATAGATTTAGAATTTCTGTAAAAATCCCATAGCAAATTTTTAATATTGATATCATTGCATTTTTGAGTTATTGCGTTTACATGCTTCTGAAACTATAGATAGACAGATGTTTAACTGTTTTTTTTTTTAATTTTGGCTTTACATTATATAGGTGTCTACTATATATATGCTAAATTTGAGTGCCGAATTTTATTTATCTAATTTTCTTCATTTTGCTTTTATTATGTTTCCTTATATGCGACCTGCCAGACATACATAACGTAACACCATCCTGTGCCCCCAGTACTTGTAACACTAAGTTATCTAACCAGTTTTATGAGAACAAGATGGTATAGAGAGAAAAAAGGAGACGATACAGACTTCCTATGCAAGAAATTTACAAAAAATTGGTAATAATCTGAAATTTACAGTATAAATAATATACCAAATTTCATCCACTTTTCAGTTATCTTTCTTGCAGATAAACAAACATTTCCCAAAAAATGTGCTTTACGAACTCAGAAAGGACTAAATATGGAGATTCGCCAAACTCTCAAAGGGTTTTTTTTTTTTTTTGCAATTACAATGTTTTCTCTATACTTCGTATCCGAGAAAGTAAAGATAAATATTTTCTGATGTGTGGTTATTTTAATGCAGATTTTTCAAAAAAAGATCACAATTTGGAATCAAACTTTTATACATTCGGGAAATAACGATGAAACTGGCAAATAGATACATAAGGAAAAATGATGATTATAGAAATGATGGATGTGGTATTTTCATTAAGGATCTGAACATTCGACAGACATTTTCCAAAAATATGTTTTTCGAATCCAGAAAGGTATAAAATATGGAGATTCATCAAACTCTCGAGTTGTCGATATTTTTGACAATTACAATTATTTTTCTTTTGTACCTCTTATATGAGAAAGTGAAATGGAATTATATCTGATTCGGAAATATTAATACATAATTCTTCAAATAACGATCAAAATTTGGAATCAAATTTTTATGGATTCAAGAAATATAGATGAAACCGAAACGTAGGCGCATAAGGAAAAACGGTGATTACCGAAATGATAGATGTGGCGTTTTCATTAAGGATCTTAACACCCTCACCCATAATCGTAAAACTTGGAAATATGGATCCATGTCAAGGCGTAACAAATCCTTTCAGCTGCCGCTCCCCTTGCGACCTTTCCTCCTTCTACATTAAATATAACTTATGGCCAGACTTTGTCATCTGATAGATTCCTGTCACAGTGTTAATAATACTGGCGTGTTTTCCATGCTGGTATTTCCTTTCGCTGCTTTTTTTTCTGTGGGTAAAGGTGGGAAGTAGAGGAACAGGACGCAGAAAAAATAAATAAAATGAATTGCAGAGAACATTTCCAGACCTCTCAATCATTGGTGGTGGAATGACTTCTTTGCGTAGCGACTTCAGAAAATAAATTCAAAGCAATCAAATTGAACACGGACGGAACGTAGGAAATGGCGGGACTTTACGAGCTATCAAACTAAGGAAAAAAATTCTTTTCACATTTTTTCGGACCCCCTTTTTTTTTTTTTTTCTTCTTTCCTTTCTGCCAAACAGTTGGATGTCATCATCGGAGATTTTTTCAAAAAAATTATCAATTGATACATCTGAATGGAGTTTTTCCCCCACCGAGGAAGTTAGGTGCCCCTTTGCCAAATTTTGAAACCCTATCGGATTTCGAATTTATTGTTTTTTGCGTCAGTTAGATACCTTCTTGAATTCTCTTTTTTTGCAGTAAAGAGGAGAAAGAATATGTCTTATAAGTGCTTCTAAAGATCATGGGTAGTTGGATGAAAGATAAATTTTATGACTCTCGTTAATTTTCTTGAATCTTTTGCACTTTATTTGAAAAAGAAACATTTTTAGTAAGATGAGTTAAAGATCTGAGTTAAAAGCATTCATCTTCAACTCTAAGTATTCTGATCAGATGGAGCTTTTAAATAAATATTTAATTAATTGCTTTCTTAGTCTCTGAAATTGAATTTCTTTAATCCCTTTCAGAAAACTGCTTTTTTTAAATCGCTTTAAAAAGTGACAGTAAATGATTTTACATCTAATTAAATTTTTTTACAAGGGGAGGTGAAAACGAACGTGTCTTCTAATTATGAAGATGTATTTCCCACCACTTCTCTAGAGACTAGAAAATTCCCAAGAACCTTTCGGAGATTTCTATTGTCGCTTGTTATGTTTCATTTGTATCGAAAGAATAAAGCTTGTTACTTAACTCATTTTTTCCACTGTCTGGAGAGTATGCGTATCTGTGATTGTAAAAAAAGAATTTTATATGTAGTTGCTTCCGTCTTTTGCTGTTTCTCTGAAGGAGAATATTGAATGGTATTACCAAAAAATTATACCTTTAATGAAAATTAACTAACTTGCCACAGCTAATGTGGCTACATGATTGAAACTAGGTCATGTAAATATTAAAAAAGGATAGCATTTCCCCTCAGTAAAGAACAATGATGAAGCATAAAAATCAGTTATATTTTATTTTTTTTCTTCTGAATTACTCCATTTTTTTTAATTTTTCACTTAAATAATTTTCTAATGATGCTACTATGTAGTGATTGATTCATTTAACTGTAAATATAAAAAAATATTTTAAATAAACCAACTTTTAAGTAATAGACGTTTTTTAATTGATTTGCATGTGGAAAGAACTTATAAATATGTCCATAAATAGGAAAGAAAATCAGTTCAATCTCCTTCTGAAATAAATTTTATAAGCTTAATTACCTAATTTAAAAATTAATATTATGTTTCCTTGTACACTTATTAAAGAATTCAAAAGACTTTTATTCATAAATATGTGAATTAAGAAGTTATTATAATTCATACAGAAATTATCATCAAGAAAATATAAGGAAATGATTACATTTTGCTTAATATTTGGCAAAGAATATATTAATGTTAAAGTAAGTACAAGCTGTTGAAATTGAAGATCTGTCGAAATCAAAATGAAGTAAAGCAATAATTTAAAAATTTACGTAAAATATATTGCCAATTCTACTGTTTCGAAATGGATGGTATTATTTTTTATTTCAATATATACATATTTTTAGAGTAAAAATTATATAAACTTATCAGCTTGACATATTTGCTTACTAATAACAAAGAGATTTGATAAAGAAATAAAGTTACAGTTATATAATATCTGTATTGATATTATTTCTCCATGTTTATATCTTATCATGTTATATATCTTTAGAAAGTCAGTGTTTTTCCAGACTAGGAGTAATTGCCAGTAATTGAGTTGATTTTCTTGATTTATTTGACTTAACTTATAACAGAATATTTTACTTCATGTTTAACAAAAATTCATATTTCTTTTTATAAAGATAATGGGATATTTGTGGATAAAAGAAAACTATTCTTATAACTTAATCACTTCCGAAATCTTTTATTAATCTACCTGTGATGATTTTTTATCACCACAGAGTGGATTAAAAATAGAAAGTTAATCCACTTTTATAGATTGTACAGTAGATTGTTATTTTATCCTCGCATGAATAAATCTTTGATCATTTCCTGGCCTGAAGAAAGGTGCATTTTTTTCTGGCTCTTTTTCAACTCTTTTAATGCGATTTTCGCTGCCACGAAACAAGTAAAGGTAGAGAAAATCCTCGTAGCCAGATGCCTTTCTCAAAACATAAATCAGATTTTTGCTGACTGGACTACAGAGTTTCCCCACATTCGCGTAAAATGTCCTCTCGAAGTGAAAATCTGCAGGGTGAAGTTTGTGTTTGTTACGGGGGGACTCTACTAGGAGTACCAAAGAATTCTGACGAATGAATTTCCAATACTTGCAAAGCAAGCTTATTGACTTTCAAGTAATATATTTTAAAGAAGTATCATGGAAGAAATTTAAAAGCCTATAAACAAGAAGACTATACAAGTTTCGGTTTCCATATATATTACTCTACTTTAATTATCTGCGGATTACCTTGATGGAAATAGAAAGAAATGATTTTACCGCTATACATTGATACAAAATATTTTTTATGTTTTACGATTAATAATTTGAATATATAATTTAATAGCATGAATTTTTTATTCCTTTTTTAAGTAAAATTGTTTTTCTTCCAAGAACTATTCACAATGATGTACTATTTAACAACAGACTCTAAAACCCTCTGCAATTTTGTGCATGCGCTATTATGGGTTTAATTCATCAAAATAGGAATGACAGGAAAAGCGGAGATGTATACATTTATTAATAAAGAAATTTGCTTTACTCATGGATTGAATTAAAATAAAATGATATGGCCAGAAGCACACGATCCTTATATACACGTGGAAAAAAATAAACGAAAATTCATCTAATAGGGCGGAAATTAATGTCAAAGGAAGACGAAGAATTCCAGAAACGGGCTTATCTTTCCGAGTCTCATTCCTTAGTGAGAAAGCGACAGTCTCATAATGCTGAAATTATTGAAAAATAGTTTATCGTACAGGTGTTAAGAAAAGCAAGAAAAAATTTGGCTGTTCTTTACCAAAGCATCTTGAGTATAATCTGCCCTAAATTTTTCATAAAAATTCCATTTTTTAAATAAAAGGAATAAATGAATGATCCAATAATATTACTGACAATCAGAATATTAAAAATATTTTACAATATATTTTCATGATCTTATTGGGGCAAAAGTTTTTCCACTGTTTTTACTTCACTGACCCTAGTTTTAAGTATTTCAGGATTCTAATATTATTTTTGTTAGTTTAATGTATTCTCAATAATTTTTGAGTATATACCAGTATATACCAATAATATACCAGTTTCAATAAAGTTTTATGAAACTGGTATATTATTGTATCTTTTAAGAGACTAACTTATCCATATTCCTATTTTATAATATGTACTGCTTATGAATAATTTTAAGTAATAAGAAATATGTTTATATTCGGCTGTCCATTTTCCAATGAGAAAGACATATTAATTGTTTTTTCTAACAATACCAGTTTCTTCTTAGTTAACTTCAATTTGATTTCAAGAGTCACTGATTACATGCCTGGAAGTTTTCTGTTAACGGATGTTTGACTAAGTCATCAGATATGCCGGCTCATTTATAAAAACCACTGAGATTACATGATTATGTATATTTTCTTCGTTTTTGTGGCAACTACAGGAAATGTATTTAAATTTAGTATAGCCATCCATTTGCACAATGCGTAAAATATCCCATGACTGTGGATGATATATTGACAAATCATGATCGATGTACACCTGGAATAGTAATTATAAATATAAGCTATAGTTGTATATTTTAATATTAATTTCTGATGTAGAAATACCAAGACAAAGGATTATAACTTCTGTAACCTCTCCAAAATTCACACACACACACACACAAAATTTTTAATGCTATTTTGGCATTAAAAATTTTTCTGAAAAACTTATGTGGGACATTTCAAATTTTCTATCTGCCTGTCCCATTCGATATCCCTAGCATACAAAAAAATCGGCACACAGCAGTTCAGCACTCATGTGAGCTCCACAGAACACTGACACTCCGTCTTGGATTCTTTATCCTCTCGAAGACTCATTACTTGAAAACAATTCAACTACGCTTCGATTTGTTGCAGCTACTGCATTAATCTTCGGAGGCAAATCAAGGTGTATCTTAGTTTCTATAGAACGGATCATTAAAATTCTTTAAGTTTCCAAAATTATCCATTTTTCCTCAAAAGTCGCCAATTTATCAAATGGTTGCCAAGCTCTGAGATCGCTGACGCGGCACCCACTCAGTACCAAGAGATACGATAACACTATTAGTGCTGGGAAGCAGCTTTACAAGCTTGTAGCAATAATCATTTCAATGTAAATGTTTCATGTTGTTTCATTGATATAAGAACTAAAAGCGAAATAAATACACATTTTTGCACAAGAAGCTATTTATTAATAATACAACTTTCCCCATCATTTGTACTAAAAGTTATAATTTACCATTTTTAATTAAAAATACCTAATAAATTAAAGAAAAATAAATATTTCCCTATGAATGCTTTTGGAAAATTATATCTGCAATCCATACTTTTTAGAAATATTTGCTTTTTTACTAAATTTACTATTTATATGAGAAGATATTTGAATGAGAGTGCTTCAAGAAAGGAAAATCGTTATTTTTTTAATATATAGCCTTGAGGCCTACATACTAGGATCAGTGAGAAGCGCATATGTTGAAAAAACAAAACAGAATTGAAATTTTACAATAAGGGCACTAAAGCTACATACAAATGCCATTTTTCCAAAAACCATCTCCTCTATTTATATATTTTTCGACAACTGATTTTTTATACCTTCTACGAAGAGTTTCCTCCCAATATCCAATAATCATTGCCGAGCTACAGCTTTCATCTCGTTAGCCGAGTGATATTGTGGCTTTAAAGGTTCTTATTTCATGAGATAGAACACATGTTATTATGGAAGTTAAGCATGGAAATTATAAGATGCCATCTATCTCCTCATTTAAACCGTCTCTGAAAATCCCTAGTTAGTATTCCCACGTGCAATGTATTTCGAAAGTTTATTTAACTGACGATCTATAAGTGAATTTCGTAATATATTTAAAATTTCAGAACAAGAACGCAATATCCTCAGGGATGAATTGAGTATACGTGTCACTTTCTCTTTCGAGAATCAGTGACATCGTCACCTTCCACTGAAAAGGGGGATTTCAGCCCTTTTTTCAAATTGTTGGGATGGGATTTTTCCTCCAGGAAAAAATGTTAATGCCGTGTCTCATTTTCTGTGAAACTTTCGTACAAAAATTGCTTAATTTAATAATTATTTTAAGATGCAAAAACAATTTTAACACCTCTTGTTGTTTTTCGTCTATAGACGAAAACACTCATCAAAGAAGGAATATAAGGAATCCAAGATACTTACTAATGATCTTGTACTGATTTTTATGTGAAATACCCTATTCATTTGTTGTTCTACCTTCTGTTTCTAACATTACTTCAATTCTCCCTAGCAACATTTTCAATACTTGGGGAAGTTTGTAATGTTTCCGCTGTAGTGGTGACCTCATCATAGTAGATTGATTCTAGAGAAGGTAGTATTATTTTAAGATGTTTCAGCTCGAAACTGCATTTTCACAAATACATTTCAGAAAACCGTCCATAAATTTCGGTACATATATATATATATATATATATATATATATATATATATATATATATATATATCCCAGTCCGGCTCCCAGTCGCCACATCACTTACTACACATAAATAGCTGCATACTTGCCACAAAATTTGAATAAAATTCTCTTTTAAGATATTTTTGACAGATCTATGGACATACTATTTCAGTAAAGAGAATATTCATACTCTAGGGTTAAATTTTAAAATGCTGTAGAATACGTTTCCTTGCATGGATATTTATGGTTGCAATTGATCCATTGAGATATCAACATGAGAAACAAAATATAAAAGGCATCAACTTGTTTTCTATCAGCATTATTAGTATCTGTTTCTTCAAGGCAATGCTCATTTTAATTATTCAAAATTGAATTCATCATTAGTGATACTAGCATGGAACTTTGAATTTGTAAACTTTTCGTTAATAACCTGTCCAATCAAGCATTCGTTTTCGAAATTTATACGTTTATGAGAAACATTGGAAATAACTTAATTGACCCTATTAATCATACATTACTTTTGGCCAGTTCAGTTTTGCAATATTATTCAGTTTTGTAAAAAAACTGTTGTCAATAAATAAATTATGATTAGTTGTCAATGATTCTATAAGTAAACAATTTATGCTTAATTTGATATCCAAGTATTGGTTTATGTCTGAAAATATGAGTTTTGATAATGCATATCTTATAAAACGAATATATGTTGTAATACATTCTACCACTCTTCGAAGTTAGGTCTATGAGTTCTGTCTAATTGCATTTCCAATCAATTTCTTTTGAATTAAACGAAGCAAACAAAATAAAAAAACATTGACTTGACTAATACATTTTATAGATTAAATATTTATTTTAACCCCAACATGGATCGGTGACGCATATTTGTATCAAAATCATTGCTGCCTTTATTCAGGTACTTTTGCAAAATTTAATAAATGACTAACAAAATTATTTATATACTAATTTTTTGACTTTTGCACGAAATTGTTCAGTCAAAAAAAGTGTATTTATGTAACTAATTAATTTTAATAAAATACTATGTTTCAAAAAACTTTTTAATATTATTTTTTTTGTATTTATTAGGCTCATTTACAGAGATACGACTATTTTTATACTATTAGAAGTAAATTTGTCTGTTTCGAAACATTTGCTACTTTAACCCTGAATGAAAATGTAACATTGTTTAGAAGTGCTTTGACTGTCAACAAGTCATTGATTGTGAGTGGGCTTCTCATGTATTTTCTTCACGCTTCAGTGTGAGGTAAAAACCTCATTCGGAGAGGTCCAGCAGGCCAGTAAAAAAACGATACTTTTATATCTTCGAAATGGAGGTTTATAAATAACTCTCTCTTACAATCCGAATAAGTAAGGAAAGGAAAAAAAATGCGAATTTGGTTGATCGTGGATCGGATTCCTGCAAACTCTCCTTACCCAGTTATCCTGTGATGCTATCTCCTTCATTTTTGCACGGAGAACTTGTCATTGGGAATCTATCCATCGATTTATAAAACCTCAAGTGATACGTGACACGGATAAGAGACTAAAGAGCAAAACTTACCCCTGGTTGATAAATTTACTCATCCGCGGAATCAATTCATTTCCCATGGATTTTTTTTGTATGTGTGTGGGTGTATTTGGGATTACTTTGGGATTTGCCATAACCATAACGAAATATTACTGTCGGAAACTGTGTATTACAGGAATCAAAAATATCCTTGAAACGTTTTATAGATGTTGAAAGAAGGTCTTTCTAAGTATATAAAAGTATTTTTAAATTAAATATTATTTAACATATCACTGCCAAAAGTATTTATAAAAAAAATGAATTATCTTGATTAGTTTTTAATGAGGTGGATTTTTAAGTTTCCTTTTACAACCGATATGTATTAGCTAATTATTATAAAACATCTAAGAAATGTCAAATAAATAATTTTTAATTTAGTTGTTATGTTTAGATTTTTTAAAAATGAAAACTGTTAAAAATAATTCAAAATGGTGAAAGAAAGAGATTTTTGGAAAAATTAAAAATAATATATATTTGTCACTCGAAAATTCTTTTGCGATTAAAATATTTTATTTATTGCAATTTGGTAATATAGGAGAAAAAATGTAAAGTTTTTAAATTTTATCAAAACATTTCTTCTCTTCCAGAGATACCAATTTAAAAAGTTCCCTGTTTTGAGGATGGAACATCTCCGTCCCCCTAGCTCCTAAATTTGAAGATATAAAACCTAAAAAATTGCAATTTAGTTATCAAGTGAGAGATGACTGCGATTTACTTAAAAATTGTAAATTAAAGTTTCTAGAAGTTATGAAATGATATTTAAGCTTTATCTGGCACCGTTTTTCCAGAAAAACATATTTGACGAAAAAAACCCGAGTAAAATATTTAATCAGCTCTTCAGCGAATATTAGACAAACTCATCAGAAAAATGCAAAAAAACCCATTAACCCAAAACCCACGCTACCAAATTTGAGAATAAAAAATTTAACTATAATACTTGAACCAAAAAACTATCTTGGAAAAAATCTTATTCTATTTGAATTTTTAATTTTTGTGATATATATTTTTACAGAAAAAATATCCCGGATTCAAGTTTGTAATGCGAATTTTAATTACTAAGAATAAACTTATCTACCTACACTCTTAAATACTTTTTGGTATAGTTTGTTTTATAGATAACAAAGCTTTAATTTATAAAAACTATACCATAATACATTACCACCATACCAATAATTTTTGGTATAATTTGTTTAATAAAGAAACAAAGTTTTAAGATTTGAATGCTCGTCTTCAACGGATACCTCTCCTGCTTTTATTTCCGGGAAGCCCAATGGATGTGTACGAAAAATGAAAGACTTCTAAAAATTTCTTCTATTTTACCTAATTATTATTGACTAACTATTATTACGTTGATTTTACATAAGGCAGGGCCCACCGACGTCCTGACACGGGGGTAACGCGTCTTCTGAGTGATCTGGGCTCCCTAAGCTCGAGTCCCGGTTCGGGAATGATTGTTCCTCATATTTTCAGTGAGATGTGTGAATTTGCCCCCTGGTAAAAGCATCTGTTCAAGCTTAGGTGATGTGCAAGTATCTAAGACGTACTATTGGCTTTTGATGGCTCTACTTAAAACAAGAGACGCATTCTCGGCTTAAAATCGCTGATTGTGCCAGCGAGCAAGTGTGATTAGGAACAAAGTAGGGCTCATTTTTTAAATTATAAGCGTCTATCGCTTAGTTATTCATAAAATTATTGTAAATAATCATGGACTCTACGAATGATACTGCTATGATGCTCTATAGATCTTTGTAGGTTTTGGACTTGAGTTCTGAACTGGTTGCTCTTACATGAAGGCAACTTGAAAAATAAAACAAAATGTGAATTTCTACATCAAATGTATAATGCCTCATTCTCCCGTTATTCAATAACCAGGATCTTGTAATTTGCATTCCCTCAACCCTTCTGTAATAACATTTCATAGAAGTATGCCTGGAATTATAAAAATTGCATTAGTATTCTTCTACAGCTAGACCAACATTGTGATTTTATAGAACACACATCGTCAAAACATCCGAATTTTCCCTATTACTCAATATGTCATTATTTTAGAAAAAACACAAGTTTCAGTAACTAATTTATTTTCTTGATCGGCGTTTCAATACTTATCTGAGATATTCTAAATGTTCAATTTTACAAATTTCTCTTTTTTTTCTTTATCAAGTCGAAATTGCAAATGCCAATCAAAGTGAACAGCATAATGAATGGTTGACTTATTTATTTGAAGTCATGAGGATTGAATGATGCACTACTAAATAAATATTTACATCTGACATTCTTACTGCATTGAATAAACTTGCATTTCTCAAATAAAAGTTTCAATCTAAATTTATTGTTCGCATCCTGAAATTTAAAAATATGCATGTCTCAGAAAATGTTGCATTATGAGCACGAAATTCTTTGTGAACTTTGATGAATGTAAGATCGTGTGCTTACTCGTTAATTGTTTTCACAATGGGGACTGTGAAAATTTTTAATTTTTACTTTTTATTCTTTTTCCCCACATAAGCCAAAGTTTTAAAATACGTACCCCCATATTATTTAATGAAACTTTGTAAAAAATGTATTGGAAGTATGTATATAGATACCACATTTAGAGAAATAAAAGTGTTTTAAACTTTTTTGGGTTATACTGTTTTTTAAAGTCTCTAGAAGGTAAATTTATCGCCAACAAAATGTATATATGTCTGTTAAGTTAAGTTATATTAACGTTACATTGTAAAGCAATTCTAATGATATTTCGAGAAGAACGTATTTTAAACCCAGGTCAAGTGATGAAGATAGCACTTGAGTAGTTTAGTTATAAGCATGGAGTGATTCCTCTATGAAGGAAGTCAGTTAATTTCATTTGAAAGAATTTGAGGCTATAGCATTTTGAAATTATTTGAATGTATCCAAAAAATTTCAAAGATACGTTGAGAAGTCAGATTTGGATAATAGTTGAGTGATACCTTTAGAAGAAACATTTTTCGTATCATTGTTCATCGATGCTTCAGTAAAATTTGCATAAAATACAAAAGTAGAAATAAATGCGCTGTGACAGAGTCCAGTATTTGTAATCCGAAGCTTATATCTTTTCGAAATCCAAAGACAGAACTCACAACCTTTTACTCCAAAGAACCGTCGTGTAAACGGGTCTGGTGCACGATAAATCTGTCTGGGCAAAACGTTCTCCTTCTGGTGTGGTGTGAAGTTTTTGAGTGGAAGTGATGGGTTGCCAACTGAGCTATCTTCCTCGTCGTCTGACAGTGATTTAGAAGTGCGAGATCCTCCCAACATAGTTTTAAACATAGTTAACGCATTGCTTTAAAACGGGATGTTAATACAAAGAAACTAAAAAAGAGCCTTTTACTTCCTTGTGTTTTAGCTTCAAAGTCAAATATTCAGCGTATTCACATTATAAGCATTTATTAAAAAATATTGTCTACAAAACAAATGTCAGCTTTAATTACGGTTTGAAACTGAGAAAAATTTCATGATGGCTAGGGATAATTCCAGATTAGCCCCCTCAATTAACAAAAACACATAAGATGCTATAACATAACATAAGATACACATATAATGCATAAGATAAATCAGTGTTTAGAATGGGAATGCATTAAAAGAATATTAAAATGGTTCCCGTACCGTGCGTAAGGTCCAATGTTTCCAAATTTTAAATTAAGAATAAATTTATGTTTATTAAAAAAGTGAAGGGCTAATTTTTTATTGAGTTTAATATTGTGTACTTTCATATTTGAGGCTAAATATATTTATGGTTGTTTCTTATTTTTTCTCAGTTGCTGTCTTGTCGAATATATTTTGAATTTACAGAAAATATATCTCAAGTATTAGTAATGAAGATATTTTTTGTAATGAACTTGTGCTGTAAAGTTTAGTACAAAAATCTATTAGCATTCATTTATTACAATACACAATAAGAAACAAATGCAATTATTTCATTTTATTTCGTTTGTACCCATAAAAATACTTTTTTAAAGAATATTTTGTCCTAAGTTGGGATGCTTAAAAATTATTTTTAAAAATAATTAAATTTAAAATAAATTATTAAAATTGTTAAATTAACTAGAGGTGGTTAAAAATTAACATTTTAATTAGTTTTTATTTATTTGTTACGATTACTTTACGCTATTACGAATATTTAACCAAATTTATCAAACAAAAATTATAAAAGCTTCTCCTATTTCCTATTTTTTGTGATTCTAATGGTATGAAGTCTCTTTTATTAATTGTATTTTTTTAATCTACTTTTTTTCGTAATCATAGGAATAAACAAATGTTTCCTTTTTACAGTTGCAAATCTATGGATATAACTCTGACTTGTTCAACAACTTTTCGGAGGCATTAGCACTTTGCAGAAGTGACAGTATAGTAGCTATAGCAGTGCTCATACAGGTAAATATGCTTTGTAATTCATCGTAACATTACAAATGCTATAATTAATAAATAAATAATCTTTAAGAATCCCCAAAAATTTAACGCTTACATGTTTCAAACTGAGTACATATAACACATTACTTGTTCAGCTCCCCGATTTTCCAAACATTATAAAATGAAAAATAAAGTATCTAATTTTCATTAAAAGGTTATTTTTGCTGAGTTTTAAAAACATATTTTTTAAGTTAAAGAAATATGTTTTAAAATACAGTTTAAAAATGTTTTTTAAATCCACAAAAAACAGTATCGCACCCCAGTTGCATTTTTTATTCATACTAAAACTGTAATTTGGTTTATCTTATGAATAGTTAATTTTTCCAAGGATATATGCACCTAGAATTTTCTTATTTAAGACAGAGTTGTGTAGTGTTAGAGCTGAACAAAAACTACGTTACGACCAAAAAGAAATACCTGAGACTGAAAAACACGTAAGCATTTTCTGAAACAACCCGGCAGCTCAACCATTTAAAAGGAACGATGGTTGTGATTGCCTAGTTACTTTAGCATTCTTCTTCGTAAAAATTTTAAGTCAAGGTTTTTTCACAGAGATGTTATTTATGTCATTTTAAATGATATCTTAAAAATTTCTGACATTCTGCTGGAATTTTCACCATTATTCAGAAATAAGAATGTTTTTTAGCAACCTTGGCATAGGCTAGTGAAGGAGAAATTTAAGCGGAAAAAACTATGGTTAAAATTTTATTGCTATGATCGCTTCAGAAAGGGTTATAAGGTGTGATATATGCCAGTTTTCTCTCCAACTAAAAATGAGCTTCCAAGTGGAAAAAGTGTCATGATTTGAAGTATATTTTCACTTTTTCTCAAATTACTCATAAAATACGGAATCATTTCTGAGAAAAGCTTCAATTCATTTAAATATGGGAAAATATCAAATTCAAATAACCAAATATAAAAAGGCAGAAAATTAAATTATGGAAAAAGAAATGAATACGAATATAGTATATTTTTCTAAAAAAGTATAAGCTCTAATTAAAATGCCATTAATTTTTTAAATTTTCAAAAAAATGTATTTCTTTTGAAAGATTAAAGTAGCGTAAAAAAAGATTTATGCAATGATATATATTTTATTATGCATGTATTTCGTGATGTGCTAGAGCACTAGTATAGGGGAGAATTTTAAAGATAATGCTCCCATAAGTTCGTGTCAAATTTAAAGAATCACACTTCAAAATAATGTGTTTCATGGCCAAATGACTTCTATGTAGTTTCTAAACAGGACTTTGTCAAACTATTTTACATTATTACTATGAGAAGGTCAGAAATTTGCTTCTATTTTTAATTAGAAAATAAAAAAGGCCAAAGCTTCAATTTTCCACAAGTGGCACTTTGAATTCGTCTGCACTAATTCCCTATGTTTCTAGCAAGCATAGAATTAACATGAAAATAGTAGAAAAATTAGATAAAACTGAGGGTTGCTCATACTGTAGAAAAGAAAGAACAAAAAAAAGAAAAGAAATGTATTGGGTTGTTCGGAAAGTAATTTCGTTTTTTTTGGTGAAAATGAAAGACGATCCTCGTATAATGAATAATTATTTTATTAAATTATATATCGCCCATTCTGATCCAAAACCTTTTGCCATCTTTCTGGTAGAGGCATGATTCCACGCTCATAAAATTTTTGGTATTTGCTGGCAAAAAACTAATCCAAGGTGATTTTTGACGTCTTCATTTGAGACTAAGGTTTTACCGTCCAAAAAATTTTGCATTGACCGGAACAAATAATAATCTGAAGGAACCAGATCTGGATAATATGGTGGAGTGGATCATTTTTGTGACATTCGAGGAGCGAATCACAGACTTCAATGCGACAACACAAATTTCTCTCCGTGAGGACATGGAGAACTCAAATATCGAGCTTCGAGGTTAAACCCAGGCCTTTCAGGTGGTCATAAACAGTTGAATTCACTAAATTTAAACTCTCACCGATCTCACGTGTTGTTGTTCGCCGGTTTGCATCAACTATTACCTTTATCGTGTCTTTATCAGCTTCAACCGGCCATCCGGAACGTGGTGCATCTTCGACATCAAAATTGCCGGATCGAAATTTTGTAAACCAGTTCTGACACTGTCGTATTGTCAACGCATCTTCTCCATACACATCGGTTAATTTTTTTCTGGCTTGAACAGCATTTTTACCTTTCCCACAGGAAAAAAGTGAAATATGACGAAATTGCTGCTTATTGCTTTCCCTATTTAAAAGGGCATCTACCAAAAACTACTGCGTAAAATCAATTGAACTTTTTCACACACAAGCCTTGCTATATCACCTCTCAAAGCATATAATGATTATGCGGCTTAAGTGTGAAATTGGGACAAAAAAAATACAATTAAACCCTGTGTCGTGAAAAAACGAAATTACTTTCCGAACAACCCAATATTACACCTTGATCACAGTTGATGGTAGGTATTACGATACAGGTTTTTGTAAATTTTTAGCAAAACTATGCAAGATCAAAGTATATTACTCATCTAATAAATAAATAATTCAGGCCCTGGATAAGAATTTTAACGACATTACGAATAGCAATGATGAATTCGAATTCATCCATCAAATTTATCATGGCAGGAAATGACTTCAAGAATAGCATTCAGAATGAAAAAATATTTCTGAAAAAAGGTTTTATACTATCTTGTAAGTGTCATAATATATATCATAATATATAATATAATATATTGTAATATTTATAATATTTAATGAATATAAAGTGTCATGTAAGAAAAGTTTAAGAATTTCCTCTTGTTTATATTCAAGTAAAAACTTTGTAGTAAATTTAAGACTGATTGGTAATGATTTAGGATGGTTCAGTTCCCTTTTAAAAGTTGCAATGAAGTTATATTTGTGTGAATTCCTAATTTTGAATAATGAGCAGTTAAATACGGTGCGAGATAACTGAAATCCTATCACGAAATTACATACTATACTACTGATATTGCTCTGGTGCATTAATATATATATATATATATATATATATATATACACTTGTGCAAAGTCAGTTGAATTGTTGAATTTAATTTAGAGCTAGAACTCATACTTTTTCAATAAAATATGCAATTTTGGGCAGAATTTCAAGCTCTACAACTTTCCGGTTGGACAGTTTTAAAATTGAATGTGCGACTTTAAAGTAATTTGTCCCCATTATTCCAACTAGTTATCAGTTACCTTTCATTAGAAGAAAAAGATGCAATTATACTGGAATTTAGCTAAGCGATTACATTAACAAACCTTTAACTTTAATTTTTCCGTACTAAATATCTGTGGCCTCAAACCTATACCCAAATTTCAAAGTAAAATAAAAACAACAACAATAAATTCGGAAATGTGCAACAGAATGTCGGGCATTTTTGAGGTATCATTTTAAATGAAATAATTTACGTTTCTGTGAGAAAAAATTTTTGCTTGAAATTTTTTCGAAGTTATGTGTGTGTATTTTTGCTAGAGTTATAAAGCTGATAATTTCGCTTTCAGTTCAATGAATAAGAATCCATATCGGAAATGACGATTTTCTGGAATCGTATTTTTTAATCAAAGTCTAGTTATCCGTTCCAGGTACGATAATTGCATGCAGGAAATTTTAACATATCTAAATATTTCTATTCTTAAATAGATAATGATTAATATTTTCCTAATCTTCGAATCTGGGATAATTGGTACCCGTAATTTGCCTTGTCTTCTACTTGTAGCATTGGTAATTATACTCATGTCCATAAATTAAAGATAATGCAAGTCAGAAGCGAAACACATGTGACCTATTTATAAAGCCTATTTATTAAACAAAAGATAAAGAGTGGAAAAAAAGATGCTATTTGTTTGATATCATTAATATAAAATTTCGAGTTTTTGCTCCCTAGAGCAAACTACAAAAAAATACCTGTTTACAAAAACCAATATTGCATGGTTCACCTGATGGTTAATACATAGTACGTCTCTCAGATGATGCAATACAATACCTACAACGTTTATGCCTGATAAATATTGAATTATCGATCTTATATTGGGGAATATTACACTACTCATCAAACAAGGCTCTCCGACGTTCCGGTAGATTGCCGATTTTCCACATTTCAGAATGCCGATAAATCTACTAAGTAAATAATAATCCAAATGAGTCCTTTATGTCATAACTACTCGGTTATTGCACTAAAATTCTTATACAGCGTTTGAGAACCATTTTACTTCTTTGCATGTATTCCTTATATATAAATCTGCCGGCTTTCTGGCACAGAGGTAGCGCGCATTCCTTGCGTTCTGGGGGTCCCGGGTTCGAGTCCCGCTTAGGGCATGGTTCTTCTGTGTGCTATCTGTGAGATGTGTGACTGTACCCCCCTGTAAAAGGGGACTATGCAAGAAAATGTGGGTGGGCGTGTAGTTAAGTCGCACTCTTGGCTCCATTTGGTACCCCTTCAATAACAAGAAACGCTAATTTCGGCTTAAATCTGCTGCTGTAGTAGTAGGGGGATTGTCCTTGACAATCACCATAAGTAACAACATATAGGGCTCTTTTATAATCTCGTCATTGTGACGCACTGTTGGTGTCATCTGGTGGCTCCCTGCAATTTGCATATTTTTTTTAAAGATGTGTGTAGTCATTTTACGAGTGATATATGTATTTTAGAGTTCAATTTCCGCTTGACTCTGAATTATCCTTAATTTATGAACATGAGTGTATATGAGAAAATTATACCTTGCAGTGGTAATTATATG
The DNA here is from genome assembly GCA_026289955.1 of Argiope argentata. Classification (NCBI taxonomy): domain Eukaryota; kingdom Metazoa; phylum Arthropoda; class Arachnida; order Araneae; family Araneidae; genus Argiope; species Argiope argentata. The sequence continues at coordinate 1,635,452 of JAOUZG010050968.1, forward strand.
AGAACATAATATCAATAGAGTTAAAACAGCAAATCTTTTTTTTCTGAGTTTGAATTTACTTTGTCAGATAATGACGTTTCTATATGTTGGAATATAACATTATTAAATTGTGCCTTTTTAAAGCTCAGTTTTTTACAAGTTAAGGAATAATAGTTCATTAAAATGACTTCTAAACTTTATCAATTAATAGATGATGACCTAGAGTTTATTCCCAATTTCTCTGATTTTTCAGAATTGATTTATTTGGAGTAGCTTCCATTGTTGATCATGATCAATATTTTCCACTCTTGCTTGCAAGTTGCTATATAAAATATTAGACTGAACAATTACAACATTCATTAGCGCATATTTTATGCAATACAAGTCAGAGACTAATTATTACGTATATGAATATACAGGGTAAGTCAAAATGAATATAGCTATTACAAACGGCTATAACTATTTAATGAAAAAATATTTATCGATAAGATTTACACAGAATGTAGAAGAATCTTCAAAATTTTATATACAGAAGTCATAGATGTTCTATGTGACTTCCCTTGGTCACACGGACAACATCTAATCGGTATTCCATTTCACGCCATACATTCTGAAGCATTTGTTCATTAACCGACTCAAGCGCATTACAAATGCGTACTTTCAGTTCTTCAATTGTTTTGGGCAAGGGAAACACAAACACTCTGTCTTTCACATAACCCCATAGGTAGAAATCACAGGGATTTCCTCAAACATCCGATGCCATCTGCGTATGTTGTTCGCATTTGGAGGTTCTTCATTGTACCGCTGACGAAATTTTCTCTGCACTGTAATAACAGAACGGCAACTGTGAAATTCCAACACAGAGAATGCTTTCTGCACGGGACTAGCCATTTCCACTAATGAGACGCCGCGCTGAACAGGTTTCTTGTCGTTGCGAAGTTCGATTTCGCGCATGCGCAGGCATCCGCTTGGCTGCACGTGCGCTTTACGTTAATAAATTTTGAAGTTCCGTCTACATTCTGTGTAAATCTTATCGATATATCTTTTTTCATTAAATAGTTATAGCCGTTTGTAATCGCTATATTCATTTTGACTTACCCTGTACTGTGAAAATCTGTCTCTACCGATACACTGGTGATCTACATAATATACTGCTATGGAGGTTAACGCCATATTTTGAATATATAAAATACTATTTTTTTAAACTTAAGCCTTTTATACGAACTTCAAAATGTAATATAAGTCAGCAGTATAAAATTGTACATAAGAGAGAGATGACGGGAAAAAATTGTTTAGAAAACAACTTAATTTTCTTACTTTTCGATGTAAATGTCATTTGCATGTACATATATTCCATCCCATCTAGCGGGTTAAGTTGTACGTCGGCAGCATTTGATACTGCATCAATGTAATTCTAAAATGTGGTAATTAAGAATAGGTAGATGTGCAACAATCAAACGTATTCTCAGTCGAAATTTAAGTTATTCTTTGAAACAGTAAGATGCTACTTCGTCATTATTTTAGCCACGTGAAATTAGCCTTTATTGCTTATGCCTATGAACAATTAACATTAAGGTTTAATTTTCTTTACGCAAATCTCTACCATTGAACAAAAAAGAAATGTTTTTTGAGCTTAAGGAAACGATAACAACTGTGGATAAACTATCTACACAATATTCCTCTTCTTCAGAGATATCTTTAAGATGAATATCCATGTTCAACAATGAATGAAGCTTTCATCCAACATTTTTGAATCGTAGATACTGTTTTCCTAATTCCAGGTGACATAATCATATGAAGATCTATATCCATGTTTATCAAGAATGACACTTTCTTCCAACAATTTTGAATCGTAGTTACTGTTTGTCCTATTTCTGGAGACATAATCACATGAATTTGATTGGGTCTCTTGTGTGTTATCCAGATAGTAAACAATATACTGCATTAATTTTTTTCGATATTATACCTTGAAATTTTAGATTATTTGGAAATATAAGGGTTTCAATACTTATTTTCAATTTGATGACAAGTAACGCTATCATATTTTTCAAATCTGGGGAAGGGTGAAGGCAAGGGGTTCAATCGTCAACAATAAGAGCAACATTTTTCTTTGTCTCTTTGTCAAATCAACCTGTAAGTTTTGAAGATTTCATTCGGCATCCAAGTCTTCTTATTTTCTTCAAGCTGCAAACTTTTAACAATTTTTTTAAAACCTATGTTAGACAGAATTTCCACTTGTGGAATGACTTGTGGCTTTAACTTATCTTTTTTAGTACTATTTGATCTTAGCAGGACTGTCAGATGCTACTTTGATTTTCTCCGCATTTAAGTTTACTCCTTTAAAAGTCGTTATTTTATTTGGCGTTTACTTATAGAACAAACCAATTTTATCTTTAAGGTACGCATCATCAAGAAAATTTCAAGAAAACTTTTTCACTTAAGAACAAATTAAAAGCATTTTAATCACTCTAGAACAATTCAAGAACATTTTTTCTATCTTTTTTTTAAAACTCCAGGATATGGTATTAATAACCAGAACTGACTTTTATTCATTTGGTTTTTAAAAGAATTCCGTCCTTTAATAAACAATGTAAGCCATCCATTTCTGGTTTAAAAATTGTTAAAACCAAGAAAAAATGTGAATTTTTCTACTTTTCAGAAATCATTGCTACAATATTGGACATATTTTGTGTTCTCATTTTGTGGGGCCATCTTAGGTTATTTGTATGAATATGATCATTTACTTCACCTTTAAATCCTTATTCCTAGATGTCCACTTTTCTTTTCTTTTTTCTTTTTTTTTATCATCTTCAAATTTTTCCCCACATAAATAGTGGTTTTCAACTGCGAATTCCCATATTTTTAACCTAAACATGGTTCAATTCTTGATCAATTTTTGAAACGCTTTTCATGGTCTTCAAGAGCAAATTCTTTTCTTTGAGCCAACACTTTATCTCATAAGAAAACGAATTTCAAGAAAAATGGGATCCGCCTGAAGTGCGTTGTGCCTAACTTACTAATAAAAAGTTTCGACAGTGACCATTTGGAGAAGGAGCCACCACACCTAAAAACCTTTCTAAATCAAACTGAACAAAGGTCATCTGTATAGATTTAAGCCCTGTACTTGCATCAAAAACACACTTTCTTTAAAATGGTGATTCACATATACTAGGCTGCCCTAAAAAATGCAGACTTCATGTCCATATTTAATTAAGATGGGGTATTGGGTTATTCAAGGAAATGTATCGAAAATGAAGAAAGAAACTACAAAAAACTCTCCTTTGAAAGATAAGTTTCAATATAATAGGTTGCCCTGACATTTCCATATCTGATAGAGGTGATGGATTGAATTGTAAAAGCAAATTAATCGACAAGAAATGGAGAATATCTTTAAGGATAGTACAGTTATCCCCCAGTTTTCAGTGTATGCAGGATATCTACTCTGATCATCTGTCCATCTTTAGTTTCTAAATCCTTAAAAGTAGGCTTATACTTAAGTATGAAAAATTCTTTTTATCTGATTCTAATCAATAAGCATATTGCTGAAAAATAATAAAATCACATTCTTATGCACCCCTCAGACGACAGCAATTATATTTAATAATATAATTTTGACACTCTCCTGTGTATTAAAAAGTTCCTTAGTATTGCAAGTTAAAACTGAAAGCTGCTTAAAATAAACTAGGACAAATAAATCTATTTCATGGGACAATTATCAAATTTTGAAAAAGTACAATGTTTAAGATAAATTAAAATTATCATTACAACTTTCTTATTTTCTAAAAGTTCAACCGAAAAGCTGAAAATATTTTTACAGCTGACACTCAAAATATAACTGGAAATTAATATAACTCCTGCGAGTGACAACATGATGAAAAAAGCAATCACCCTTCATTAAAAATTTAATACATTAAAAATACGGATATAATCAACAGCATGAAGAACTTTAATTAGAAATCACTTTACCGTAATAATTTCTCGAAGTGGCTGTTCTGGAATGAAATACAGAAATGCATCCATGAATAAACTCTTGCTGTACATTATGTAAATTTGTTAGTTTAATAGATTTACAGGGTATCGGAACACGATTTATTAATTCTACTGTACACGTGCCTTCTCTTTCTTAGTTTTTTTTAAAAACATTCGCAAAGAAAATTATTTTTGAGACCATAATCCTACGATCGTGGGAGTCATTCATAAAGCGTCGCTATCCAATAACGTTACTTCTAAGAAAATAAGAAAAGTGTATGTCTGAAAAGAGTGTGTAGGCGGAAACATGCAGAAAACACATTCTTGATAAGTACCATAGTGAAGCGAATTCTTCCAAAAAACAGATAATGGCGGAAATAGAATAGTTTTAGGATGAAGAAGATTTCGGAGAAAATGTTCCAAAGATAGTCCTTATTTTTCAAAAACCATTCACAGACTAAAACACTCGATACCTTTTACGGCGCATATCAAAAGATTTTCCAGGTAGTGAACATGTATATTGTGTGCGCTCCCGCTTCTTAGATTTATATTTTGAATACTCATCCGTCAACAAAATTTTATTCAGTAAGGATAAATTTTCAGTTTGGTGAAAGTGAAATTGGAATAATGAAAAAGAATTATATTGCTTTTTGACAATAGTATTTGTTTCATTAATGGAATTTCAATATGGGTACATCCCACGTTTCCTTAAAATGCGCCATGCTTGAGAAACTGAATTCTCAATGAAATTTGATATTCCTAAATAGCATTTCGTAGACATATCTCAAATAATAATAATATTTTATATTAGCAGCTTCTTTAAAATGTTAGAAGATATTATTAAGAATATTTGTAAATGGCCACCTGGAAATTTTAATGAATATTGCTTTATATATTTTATCTTCTGTTAGTACAGGGAATAAAACCAGGCATTTTTAATATACAGAATGTATGGTAAAATTCTAGACATGTCAGTTTACAGAATATGATAATATTCTACAGTTGTCAGTCAGTCAAATTACAGAATATAAATGCATTCAAAATGGTAGATAAATATGGGACATAAAATAATAAATATAATAAATTAATAAATATGGGATAAAATGGTATAAATATGAATTAATAAATATGGGACAGGTATATTAACTTACTTCCAAAATGTGATTTTTTTTGCATAAAATAGGCTTGAAAGCTATATGTTGTCCACAAATAAATTTAATATTAGTTTTCTGATAAGAATTACGCTTATGTTAAGAGTATTTTATGCTTTTAATATTACAAATTCTTTGCTTATGCGGAAGGGAAAGTATTATACATTTGAAAAATGTTATGTGTTCATTTTTGATTGGCAGCATACATAAGTTCACTATCCTGTTGCAAATGCAGACATTTCTTCTAATTATTATTGTATTTATTATATATATTAAAAGGACAAAAATTTCGTTCTTTATTTGCTTAATTGTTTTTTAAAAGCCTTATATGGTGACCAATGGTTCAACATGGTGTTGTAACCCTGATCGAAAAATATTCTTCATTTCATTTCATTATAAAAGCAAGCATAATTGAGAAAAGAGATTTTATTCAGATAAAATCGTAATCGCAAAATAGCTTTTATACTGAAAGATAACTCATTTGTAAGATTCCGTAATTTTTAAAAGGTTTGTTCGTTTAAAAACATAATCATTATCATAATATCTAATAAATAAAAAATATTTAATCAAAGTTATAGTTTGAAATGATTTTAGTTGTCTTCAAACTTTTTTAGTTCTATCTTAGTCTTTTTTTAAAGCAAAATTTGCTCTAAGTCTCTTCTCATATTTTGCTACTATTTGAAATGATTTATAAACATATTCATATTTTAGAAGTTTAAGCTTTGTCTTTTTTTAAAGTCGAAATTTGCTTTAAATCTCTTTTCATGTTTTGCTACTATTTGAAATGATTTATCAATATCTTCATAATTTTGAAGTTTTATCTTTGCATTTTTGTTAAAGCAAAATTTGCTTTCAGTCCCTTCTCATATTTTGCTACTGTTTCTATCCATTCATCACTTGGTTTCAGTGTTTATAAGATGCCTTACAAATTTTGAAAACTCTCTAGTTAACTATACTCTTTCACTTAATTTCAAGCCTTCTTATACTTGTTTCTTTTCTTTGCTGAGACTTAGAAAAAAAGACTCATAAGGAAGATATTTGATGAGAACGATGTTATTTCTAGATTGATAGGACTTTACCCCAGTATTTACATTCGAATCATTCATGAGATCTGGATGAATCATCGACCTGTCAATTGCATATAAAGACAGAAACTCGTTATAACCAAAAATGATCTCATTAAACAGAACAAATTCTGTAATTTCGAACTCTTCCAAAATATTATTTGAAGTCATAAACTTGATGAACCTCTGCACAGCCAATATGACTAGTAATATAAAATTTGAATCTGTTACCTGAGATTAACATATATTTGTTTATTTATCACATTCAATATGTTTAGAATAAGTCAAACAAAACCCTACAAAGCTTTCAATAATTGAAGCAGTAAGGAAATATCTTGATATTCTTACTGGTTTTTACCCTTTCAATATCAAGAATATTTTTTCTTTGTTTTATGAAATAATAAAGCACCAAGTTTTTCATGACTTAGACGGATATGGTTGATAAAGTACTTAAAAAAGGGAGAAAAATAGCCTCGTTTGAACCATCCAGAAGAGAAATTACATCGGGTGGATTTCCTTTGAACAAGAATAATTTGAAATTCACCCGCGGACATGCAAACAAAGGAGGAAATGTATTATCTAAGGAGCTTACTGCAGTTATCATTGTTACCAATGCTCCTGTTTCACCAGAATTCATCCCACTGATTTGCTTTTTTTGTTTCGGTCCGGAATATTAGAATATTCTTTAAATATAGTTATTCTGGTGTTATCACAATTCCACATGTGAGAAAGTAGAAATTCATGACCTGAAAGATTCTTTAAAAATTAGAAGATACAGCTGCTGATGTTTCATTTTGGAAGGCTGTGTCTTAAGTTTATTGCTTGAGGCTATTTTAAAGGAAGCATATAATCGAACCTTCAACTAAAATCTCGTGGCTGCCGTTTCTTTTCAATTTTATAGGCAATCCAAGATGAATTCGCTTTCTTTTTTTATTGGAAATGGCAAACTCAAAACCAAACGGGTTTCTAGAGATTTCTTTAAACCAAAATGAATGTTAGTAGCTATGATTAAATAGTCTTCAAACCTAAATACCTCAATCTCAGTAAATACTGTTTCGGTTTAACAAGACAATAAAAGTATTATAAGCTTTACATACCCGATTTTTTTATTTGGTTTAAATGAAAGCTTAAAGTTCACTTCTTTATCTCGAAATCCCTTGAGGCCTTACCAAAGTCTGATACTAAAGTGTCTGAAATTTAGCGCTTAGAACCCAAAATTATTAAATAACAATCTTTTCTAGAAACTTATTCGACTACATTATGCGAAAATAGTTTTTTGAGGTTATTTCCTGGAAAGAAATAATAAGACATAGAATTAAGCAAAACAGAGTTCTCATTTAAAGATTCATGAAATTCAACTTCTCAATTATTTATTTTTATTCAAATTGTAAGATTTTGCAGACAGAAGATTTCGGAAATAAAACGATTCCCTGGATGCTTCTAGATTCCAAACATTTTGTATTGAAAATATTTGAAGCAAGCTAGTAGTATTCAATTTATAATATTATGAGTTTTATTAAAGTCAAGAAACAATTTTTTTAATTAAAATATTAATTTATATGTCTTTCCAGACAGGTTGTTATCCTGCTAACAGTACCTTAATTCTGATCGTTAAAGCCTACCAAACGAATGATTTAGTATCTAGTATGCATTGGTAAAATGTTTCAGAAATAAATTTAGATGCATTATTTTCAGTATTCTCTAGAAGTAAATATATAATGCTCAAACCAATGAAAGGGTATTGTAAGTCTTGTATAAAATAACACTATAATCAAATTTTTGCATAAAATGGAAAAAGAGAATCAAGCATGATAACTTTTTTTATTTTCAAAATTTTTAGTATGTAGATTTTGAGTTTGACGTTGAAGACGACGCTTTAGCCGCAGAGAATTTCATTTGGCTTTCAGCTTAATGTAAGACAAAGCCGAAAAGTATTATCGACATTCAGTAAGCGCTTTGCTTCGATGAGAGTGATATTTCAATGAAGTAATTAAATCGAATCAGAAACTCGAAGAGTTGTTGGCCGATGAGAAGGAGACCAAATACAAGCCGAAACAGTAGAAGCCATTTAAATTTCACATGGTGTCCTTCCGAGGATCTAGAACCATTTTTTGAAGACTTGAAATGCAGGCCTAAGATCAGCGAAAGGACGTAGACTTCAACAACGCTCAGTTAGATAGTTATTTAACGCTAACGGCTCGGAAACAACGAATTATGAATGCCACGCATATTCAGCAGCACCCTTGTTTGGTTACTGGCACCTCAGTATTGATAAAAACTGCATGAAACTGCCTTAACACTGTAGATCTGTTTGCTTGACCAACGGTATATGTTTCGTCAACAGCAAGGCAACAGAACAAGTGAAGGGGAGGAAAAATGAATGGTGCAATATTCTTTTCTCTGACTACCGTTTTTCTGCTTATCCTCATAATAGGCGTATTTTCATCTGGAGGGAAAGTGGCACAAGAAACAATCCTGCGTTCGTGCACGAATGCGTAAGATTTGGTGGCAGAGGATTGATGGTCTATACTGGCATCTCTATTGTTGAGCTATCGATATCTATATCATTTGAAAAAGAGCTCTGACTGCTCGCAGATATAATGATGAAATCCTGAGACCTATTATAGTCCATTATGCAGTAGCAATTGGATATGACTTCATGTTTATGGACGATAATTGCAGACCACATCGTGCTAACTTATTGAAGAACTTGCTTTTGGGCAAAGGATTCATATGAATGAATTTTCCAGCGTATTCTTCGAAAATGAACCCAATCGAACATGTTTGGGAAATTCTAGGCAGACAAATTGATGGACGCCTACCAGCCCCATGAGCTCTCCAAGAACTGTAAAGAGCTCTTCTGGAGGAGTGGGATGGAATACGCCAGCCCCTCATTTAGAGACTCATTGGCTCGACACCTCAAAGATTTGCAGCGTTCGGGGAAGATTTACAATCCCCTACTAAAAACGATTGCGAAAACACCGGTTTTTATTTTTTTTCTCATATTCTCAAATTGCGTTTTTTTCTTCTTGTACCCAGTTGATCAATAAAATGCATTTTTTTCAGCCAAACAAAGTTCATTATTATCTCATATATCTTACTAAGTCTGTCTATAACGTATTAATCATTCAAACAATTCTCCAGGTTCAAGATCAACCTACTATATCTTTACTTGTTTTGAGAAGTGAACAATAACTTTAGTTTTTTTGCTTTCTTTCTATACTATCTTCTTTATCCATGATGTTCAAAGAAATTTATATCATAATTGATGATTAAAATTGGATTTAAACAAACGATGATCCATTCACAGATAAAAATGCAACTTCCAATAAGAAATAAAAAAAAGCTGAAAGAAAATATTAAAATAAACTTTAATTGGGTCTGTAAAAGAAGAATATTATAAAATTAAATTTATTTGAACTCAATTAAATCGGTTACTTTCAACATAAAAAAAAATCCCTTGGTTAGTTTTTTTGACACCGAAACAGAAACACCATCTTATAATGGCACAGATAAAAGGAGTGGCAATACTTTAAAACCCCGCCCAGCATAATAGAAAACGGTATTTGAATATAAAAATTGATTATGCTTTTAGAAGGTAAGTGAAATTAAAAAAATCACCTCTGGGAATATAACTGAAGAAACTTTTTATTTGTTACCCTTATTTATGAAATAATTAGAATTCAAATAATTCAGAATAGTGTTCCTACAGATTCCATTTTTGAAATAATATATTTCAAACGAAAAATGTTGGAAAAATAATTCGTTATTGAGCTTTGATTGTACTTCAAATGAATTTTAACCCTACATATTCAGTACTTTTTGACCCACAAAACCAATTCATACAACAGCTCAACGATTTCAGTTAGCTTATATTCAAATGGAAATTCATCTAATCAGTCTGCTTCGAAATTTAATGACAAACATGATTATTCTGATTTATCAAATTTAGTGACTGCGCTCTCGAATAATCTAAGCGCCGGCTTTGAAATTGCTCATTTAGTTGAAATACGAAATTGTTATACGCAACTGTAAAACGTTGTTCACTATAGTTGAAATTGTAGTTGCATAATTGATATTAGAAAACACAGATGTTTTTGTGATTGACGAAAACGTATTTTGAAATTCCTATTCGCTTCCGTTTTCTTTTCATATATTAGTTTCTATTAAAATATATTTCTGTGAGTCACTTTTAAAGTTTTAAATAAAAAATTTATTTGAACAATCTAAGTATTTCTCCCGTTACTTGATTCCTAAAACCTATACTTGAACATCAAAGAATTACTCCCGTTCCTTTATTCCTAAAAACTATACCTGAACATCAAAACATTTCTCTTGTTTCTTGATTTCAAAAAAATATATATATATTTGAACATCAAATCATTTCTTCTGCTACTTGATTCCTAAGAAATATATTTGAACATCAAAGCATTTCTCCTGTTCCTTAATTCCTAAAACCTACACTTGAGCATCAAAGCCTTTCTACTGTTCCTTGATTCCTAAAAAATATATTTGAACATAAAAGTATTTCTCCTGTTCCTTGATTTCTAAAAACTATTCTTAAACATCAAAGAATTTCTTATGCTTCTTGATTCCAAAAAAAAGTGTACTTGAACATCAAAGCATTTTTTCCTGCTCGTTGATCTTAAATGCTGACAAAATCAGATTTAAATTAATGGTTCAGTCCTAAGAGTCCGTATTGAAAGTCCTATTTTAATTACTTCAAGAGATTCACATCATTCATTGTTTTACGTGCCTAAAAATTATGTCTTATAAGAAAAACCTTTGTCAAAATTGAGGTTTCCTTTTCAACAAAAGTTTTGATGCTAAGTTCTTTTGTGTTTTAGGGGCCAAAGTTGTGCATCAAGGGCTCATAACAAACTTCTTTCTTTGAATTTAACAGCAAGAATATTAAAGTAGTCATAAATATTAAAACACAAGATGGTGGGAAAATGCTTGGAATGATCAATTATATTCTTACATACGATGACAAATGTGGACAGTGATATTAATTAAAGAAAATAGTCAAGAAAAACGAGCATCGCTGAAAGATCGAATGGTTTGTCCACATTAACAGAGAAGTTTTCCTGTCTTGTATCAGATGTGTAGACAGAACCAAATGATTATATCTAACGATCAAATAAACTTGATTGTTTTGTTGATGACAGAGTTAATTAAATAACTCCAAATATGTGAGACAAGTGTATATGTATTCATCATTTGGTTCAAATAGGGAATATAATAGCTTTTGGTAACTTTCAAATTAATAATTTGAATCGAGTATTTAGCAGTTAAAGGTTTGTATTTTGAACAAAGTATTCAATTCTTGGTCACCTTGAGATAGATGTGGCATTTTGATATATCACATATTAAATTTTTTTCACTTTTTTTATATGAAACTTAACTGTTTTTGACTAAATTCAACGTGAAGCATAAGCAGCGAAAAAAAAACTGAATCTCTAAAAAAATGACGTAAGTAGTCAAACAATGTAATTTGTTTAAAATAATATAATTTATTTTACTCTTAAAATATAATGATTTTTTTGTTGAAAATTTAATAAATTCTTTTAGATCAGCAAGCTAAAACTAACAATTTTTTAAAGCGACTTACTATAGTTGTAATACGTAAGACTCAATATCAAAATAGATTTAGCTACAGGCTTTTTCGTTCATACAGTAGAAAAAATAATTTATATTAATACATTTTTGTACTGTTACTTTAAAATGAAAATTACTACCATTAGAAAACTATGAATAAAATAATTATATTATAACGGATCAGATACATGTAAAAAAATAGTTTTAAAGAATTTTATGTCAATTCCTACTTAGGTAAACAAAGAAAAATTTTATTTTAGTTACTTTTTATTGAATGATTACAATTAATATAAATAATGCATAAAAAATTGTCAATTTTTCTCAAGAATTGAACTCGCATTCTTCACCGTCACGCGAAAAGTACTGAAATCCTCGCATTTTACCGATTGAACTACTGCTTGTTTCCAATTTTCATTAAAAACTTCTAAAACTCTATTTAAAGTATTAAAATTTAATTAAATTTCATTAATGAATTAATAATGGAAAAAACTATAGTGCCATCCATTACAAGTTTTAAAAAATTGTGTTTGAACTTGAGTGGATGAATAAAAAGTATTTTATTAACTACTGACAATTTGAACATTATATATATAAATTCTTCTTCTCTTTCGAATATATTTATATATATGTATATATGTGTGTGTGTGTGTATTTGGAGGGGAACTAATAGTAGGAATGGAATAAAATTTAAAAAGTATTGACTAAAAATGTTTGAATAAGAATGGTTAATACTGCGATAAGATTCATAATAGAGGAATCTAAAAATGATAACTAAACTAAGTCAAAATAAATCTTTAAAATTTTAAGGACCAGTTCGAAAAATATCTTTGAATTCCCAATGTTATTGATGAAGAGAGAAACCTAAAGATTAATTTCTACATTGATGAATTATGTCCTTGAAACGTATTTGGTTAAAGGACAACTGAAAAATATTTTTGTTTACTTGTGTAAATTTAAAAGGGAACAGATGCAGAACATAGACAAATCGATACATCAGTGAACAAGACGTATCTTCTCTCTTTTCTATGTCTTCTATTCTTTTTCGGCGCTTCTTGAGCGTATTCAACGACGAAAGTGCATTGGACTGTACGTTATGTTGAACAGTATAAGAGAAAACAGTGAATTGTTGTCTTCTTGTAACAAGAAAACTATTCGAAAGAATTCCATAAAATTTGGAATAAAAGTATAAATCGCTGTTTTTTCCGGGTTCTACTCGTTTTTCTTTTCTGATATCAGCTTAACCTTTGCTTGAAAAAATTTAAATCCACAAAATATTAGAATTTCTAACTTATTTTTAGGTTTATTTCAATTTGATTATTGTATTTTTATCGAGCTTTTCAGAATTTGGAGATGGAAGATAATGAAAAATTTTGCTTTTGATTAGAAATATTCTCTTTTTACTTAGATACAATATCAGAATTTAAATCTAGAGAATATCGGAACTTAAAGCCTTTTTTTAGATTTACTGCCATTTGATTGTTTTATTTTATCGACCTTTCAGACCTTGGAGATTGAAAGTAATAACTGATTTCGATTTGACACATTCTTCCTTCCTTCTGATACAGTACCAGAATTTATAACTATTTATTATCCTAGTTTGAAAGCTATTTGTTCTGATTTTTTCGATTCGATTATTGTATTTTTATCGACTTTTTCAGAATTCGGAGATTGCAGGTAATGGAAGATTATGCTTATTATTAGATATTTTCTCTTTTTTTCTCGTCATTAATTCTATGCTTTGTCAATTCGTAAATAGATACTACGTACTTAAGTCGGGAAATGACATATGAATTGATAGTTTTGATTCATCAACATTAATTGTCAAATTAACTAATCTTGACAAATAATCTAATAATGTTCGTGCAAAAAAAAGAAAATTTAATTCATGAGTTTATTAGAAGTCTTTCATTTTGAATTTGAAATGCATGTACAAAAACCTAATTTTTTCCAATCATTAAAATGTAACAAATAGTATGTGTGTATTTTTAGAAATTTTTTACTAATCTGCTATACATAATTTAGAATAGATTTAATATATAAACAATATTTGTCACTGATAAATCAATTCATTAAACCTTTTAAAACTTAATAAACACTTTTGTTACTTCATCATTTAATTGAATGAAACTATTTGACTTATTCAGTCCGCGGTAAGTTTTTTTAAAGGAAACCTTTATAACATTCACCACAATTGGCTGGTGATTATTTTGATAAAAATCTGGAGAAAATTTCCAATTTTCGGATGTAAAATTAGTTGGGGGGGATCGGAAGACTCGTGTAGCTTTATTATTTATTATCACATCTTCATAAAATTGGGGTTGATAGAATTCATGCAAAGGGACAGATTTTTTTTAATCGAAAAATTGATTAACCGAGTCAATAAAAATAATAAACATTTCCATTGCGAAAAAGATTTTTCAACAATTCCCTCTAACAGGACTTTTTAGATAATGCATCAAATTTTTCCGTATTTTATATTCAAATGTATTTTATCAAAATTACTGTAAAATGTAACTTTTAAAGCTACAAGCATCATACTTGTCTTAAAGGAAATATTTTTTATCAGCGTGTAAATTTGTTGAGATAGTATGGACATAATTCAGATTAATTTTTAAAAAAATCTAATAATACCTTCTTTTATTTTTATGCTAGATATCGTTAAATGTAAAAATTTCATCGCATTTTCGTTTTTTCAAAAAGTTTGGCTTGAACAGTTAACGAAGAAATCCATCCTAATTTATTTCCAAGTGAGCTTTATAAAGTCATAAACAACAATAAATAACGAAAACAACTTAATCTTGAAGCAATTTAACCTCTGAATATTACTTTTAATTATAATTATGCTTTGACAAAGAAACTTAACAAAGTTTCGAATACCAAATATAATAGATTTTTAAATGCGTCACGAAAATGTTAAGTTCAGAGAAGTGAAACCATCCATATTTTTTTCTCGTTGAGCTGTCATTAAATGCTGTCTAACTCTAAAAATAGCTATTATCATCCATCATCAGTATGCAAAGTAGTTCTTTAATCACGTTCTAATTAGAAATTCGAATTGCTAAAAGTTCCGTTGAAAATGGAAACACAGGGGATTAAGCACACTCGGAACATTTTAACTTGAGATATGCGTTTCGAACTGTTCAAGAATGAATAATTGTCTGAATAAAAATATATGGAAAATTCACAGATAAAAAGATTAGACACCTTTTTTCGCTCCCAGAAAGCGTGCTAATTCATTTTAAGCCTCCGTCGTCTTTGAGAGAAATATATCCCTTAATTAGTCGGAAAACATTGAGTTTTAAAAGGGCCGAATCTATTAGCATATCTGCTTTTCACTAGAAATGGAAAAAAGTTGCGGATCAGCCAAACAAATGCTATTTTTAAAAGGAATCTGCAATCTCTGCTGGCTTTCCCGGCCGAGGTAACTATTCATAAATCGAAGCATTAATCCGTTTTAAAAGAGGAGCATTTTTGTATTTCTTCGTTGCAGATAAAACAATCAAATTTAATAGAATGTCACTCTAACAAAGTTATTTTAAATGTGTTTCTCTTATTTAATATTCTTTCTAGAAATATTATTCTTAACGCATTGCTCAATTCCTTTTTTTTTTCTAAATGCATTTTTATTTTTATTTTGTTGGTTAACCCTTTAACAGGTTTGCCCGTATGCCATGTATGCATCGATTTATATTCTTTTACCTCAATTAAACATCGATAAGCTGCTCATAGTTGTTACAACATGGAATAAATAAAATCTCAAATATTCTGAAAGAATTCCGAAATGAACCAAAGCTACAAAATATTTCCAAAATTGAAAACTTCATCTAATTTCATAGTAAAGAAAATAAATCAGTGGAGGGAATGAATTGACTTTTTCTTGTCGTTATTTAATTTTTAAATATAAAACGTATTAATTTTGATTTCTTTGCATTTACCATTTTATAGAAATTAACTTTTTTAATACTTTTATTCAAAACAAAGCTGTTATTTATTCCGTAACGAAGATAAAAATTATCGTAATGTTGTTGAAGATATAAATCATGAGTGAATACTTCTTGTTGAATGCCAAATAGATTGTTATATAATTTACTGACGGGATGTCAATTTTTTCAATTAATTGACTGTCTTAACTGTAATTTATATAAATGATATAAATGATGAGAGAATACTTATTGATATATGCTAAACATATTTTTATGTGATTTACAGACAGACAGTCTTAATTTGTTCAATTGGCTGACTAACTTAAATATTATTTATAGACAGTTTGTGCTAATCTTTTTAATTGAATGACTGTCTTAACTGTAATTTACAGATAGATTGTCTTAATCTTTTCTGTCTTGTCAGACAAAGTTTTTTGTATGTCAAATTTCTATTTCCTAATATATAGCATCAAAATTGCAAATAAAAAAAGAGCCGTAGTGGCCTAGTGGTAAGGTTTCAAGTTCGGGACCCAATTCCACAAAATAAGCATCCTGTAAGGGGTCTATTACGCATTAAAATCCTCCAGGGTCAAACGCCCTGCCGCTGGTGTGGAAAGTGAGGTGCCAGCTCAGGTATCGTCCACGTGGTTCCAAATTAGGAAGTCCGTCCCAAAATAGTCCTTCCGTTGCTTTACTACTGAGGCTATTAAACTGAACTCTCAAGTCACAAATAATATAAAAAACCGTTTTTTTAAACAATTCCTACTTAGATTAACAAAGAAAAAAAATATTTTAGTTACTTTTTATTTAATAATTACAACTGTTGTTCTCGTGTTCCACTTTACAGTGGAAAGGAGAGCGCAATAGCTACTGAGGGTATGAACACATGAACTTCTGAGAGCAGAAGTCTGACTTCTAGCTCACACACGTCACAAATTTGTTTTATTGGGTGGACTTCATTCACGCATTTCATTCATTCATCCACAGATCGTTATTAAGATCTGCAATAGAGATCGATCACCTTTGACACCTCCAGTGGTATTACTCTTGGTATGTAGGACTTTGTGAAAACGGCAGATTTAACGTGTGCCACGTGCACAGAGAGTACTCGGGTGAAAGGTTCGAACTCACAGCCTAAGGAATGCGAATGAACGTCCAACCAACTAGGCTATCTCGACTTAATAATTACAATTACTATAAATAATTGATTAAAAAATTATACTAGTGTTGAATTTTCAATACTAATTGTAGCAACGCAAAATGCGTGAATTTTCTGCGGCAGCTGGGGTAACGCAATAAAGATTAAATGTTTATTTTATTTTATTTATTATGTTTTATATAAATTCAAAAGTACTTTAAAATGAATCCAAAAAATTGATTAATTAAGAATATTTAATTTTAAATGAATCAAATTTTAAGAAAATAAACAGAATCGTTTGAAATAATCGACCGGAAAAATGTTAAGCCTAACCCCATTGCCGTGGGGGGGGGGAACAAAATTAATTCGTTACTCGTTTGGTAGCAGAAAAATGAAGATTTTTGGGGAAAAATTAATTTTTAATTAATTAATAAAAAATTAATGGATTAATATTTGAAAAAACTGTATTATCATTAAACATCATCTACTAAAAATATAAAAAAAAAATTACTTGAATCTGACTGGATGAATAAAAAGTATTTTATTAACGATTGAAAATTTGAAAAAGATATATATATATATATATATATATATATATATATATATATATATATATATATATATATATATATATATATATATATTGAGAGTGTGACCTAATAGTAAGAATTTAAAAAGAAACTCTTAGATTTTGATTTATAGGCATGTTTAGGATTCTTATCTCAGAACCCCGTAATGTTTTTCACAACATCAAATTAATGCCCTATATTCTCATTTTAAGATATTGCATTATTTCAAGAAATCCGAAGAATTATCTCATTTCTCTAAATTTCCTTCTTTTTCAAACTATGTAATTTTTAAATATTTTAATTGGAATCAGATTGCTGTTAAAGCTTTAAAAATAATATTAAATATTTTTATAATTACTATAAATATAAATTTCTCTATCGAAATTCTCATTCTTTAATAGAATGAAATTAAAACACTCTCCTCGCATTTTTCTCTATCGAAATTCTCATTCTTTAATAGAATAAAATTAAAACACTCGCCACGCATTTTTCTATAAGTATCATACTTTTAAAAGTCAAAAGACGATAGGTAAGAATTTTTCTTTCAAAGTAAGTGTTATTCTTACGTACATTTAAAGATGCCATATGAGCATAAGGAATTCATTTCCAGTTGTCTTTTGACGTATCACGTTGGCCATCAACATCACAGACATATGATGTCACAATGCTTTAACCTAAACCCGCATAACGATAAATATTTTCGATACGTATCTCATGTCACAGAAAACACATATATATATTTGTGAAATGTTTTTTTTGAATGTCTGTTTATGATTTGAGATTCCCCCAAGCTGCAACTCAAGCATTGGGGTTTTACTATAAAACTATGAAATAGATATAAGAGGGGGTTTTTTTATCTGGAGAGGAGGGAGAGAAAAATACAATTTTAATGCTTGCAGAAAAGGCAAAAGTATCAAAGTAAAATAATATAAAACAATTTTTGAGAATAACAATAGGTAATTTTTATAGAACTCTAAGAAATATCACTCTGATGTAATGTTTATATATCATTAATACCAGTCCAGTTTTATACATATACTGAAAATACAATACAATAATGAAATATACAATATACTAAAAATCACATAATCGAGAACAAGAGTATTTCTAATGGTTTTGATTAAAGAAATTCATCAGTTCAAATGAGTAGAATGTAGTTTGAATTTTGTTGTTCCGTATCTGGTGGTCATTTTTACTTAATTGTTGATTTAGATACCTGTGAATGCCTTCTTTCTTATCATAGCTGTACTGAAAACTGGCAAAATATGTGTCTCTTGAGGACATCTTTGATTTCTCGTAGTCTACCAACAGGTTTCCTGTAGTCTACAAAGTATTTAATAGTATTCCTAATAGTCGATTTAAATCGATTAAATTATCATATTTCAACACGGTCTCGTGAATCATATAATTTATTACAAATAAAAGTTTTATTAAAATCTCTTACGTAAATTGGCAATATCATTGATATTTGAAAATGTGTTAGGATTATTTTGCTTTAGTTTGCTGCTGAATCTTTACTCCATAACAGATCGTTAAAAATTAAGGTATCCGACAACGTTCGAAGAAATTTTTTTTAAATATTGGATTTAAAAAAAAAACTATTTACAGTTTTGAGATGTATTGTAAATTATAAACACCATAAATATTAAAAAAATGTTTGAAAATGTAATATTTTTTGAGAAATAGGAAAATTTTTAGTAAAATTTAAGGAAATTTAACCAAAACGGCTAACATTCTACATAAAATTGTAATGCAGCAATCCTAATTTTCTTTGTACACAAGTTATAGAATATATTGGTGAATGAAATGAACAGAAATATAAGAAAAATAATCATATTCAAAGAAGTTATGGGAAAAAAATATACGTATATATGGATTTTTTCCATAAATTCATAACCATAATTCTAATTTCCATAAATTCTAAAAACGCCTATAAATGAAAAAGTATTTCACCAAGAATAAAACTTTTGGTTCACTTCATTGCCTATATTATTTGAAACACACGCTGCAATTTTAATGTAAATACCTCTTATAGTTTTTGAAATATCATGTTAACGGCGGAGAATTTTTATGAAAATTAAAATTTTGAGAAAATTAAAGTTAAAAACAAGTTTTAGTTGGAAAATATGGTTCCTCTTATTAAAATTGCTTAAAACTCCTCTGTCTGATATTTCAGACCTTTCTTTTCCTCAGTAAGTCGGCATTTTTTCTTTCAGAGGCCAGAAATTTTTTTCTTTGAGTTTTTAGTTGTGTTATGAATGTCTTTTAGAACTATTAATTCGCATATAATTCCCTGCACTCAATTTTAAAATGTTTAGAATTTCTAGAAGACCTTTTATAATATCAATAAATTGAAGCATAGTTATAAATGAACCTAACTGCAATGTTTGTAACTCAACAAAATGTTCTTTCGGTACAAAGTTTCATAACATGCCTTAGAAACTTTCATTGGCATTTTACGTTTTTCCATGTAAACTTCTACGCTGTAATTCCTGTCCACATAATTTTCTAAACGGGCTTAAATTTGTTTATTATTTGTAGTTGAAGCCAGCTGATTTATCCTGGAATGTTAACATAGTTGTTATCACTGAGTTTTGAAGAACTTGCAGTAGTAAGATCAGTAGAATTAGTTGGAATTTCACTTTCAGTCTTTTTTAAAATATCCAGAATTGTACTGATTTCTGGAGAATTTCCCCCTCGTTGAGCGATAATTTTTTGGCGACCCATTATAAAGTTGTTAAAAATTGTAACAATTTTCAAGAAAATTAATATTTTTGTCTTTTAAAAAAGTAAAATAAAATTAGAAAAGCAAGCACGAGATTGTAAACAAAAACAGTAAGTGAACAGAAATATTTCCAATTTTTTTCAAAGAAATGAGAAAAATATATGTTAAAAATGTATAGCTTGCCACCAGCAACATAAAATAAAACTATTTTATAAAGTAAAACTGAAAGAAAATATCAAAATTTGGCAAAATGAAGGCTATTTTTAATTTCAGAATGTCACTTCCGGTTTTATTTTGTTTCGGTAAAGTATATTAAAATCGCTATAACCTTTTTTTCTAAATTACTTAGAAACAAAATATAAACGGTTTTGGAAAGAGGAAAGTCTGAACAATAAGAAACAGCAATAATTTTTTTTTTCACCAAAGTGGTTGAAAACCATTGTTTTTAACGTAGTCGGATACTATAAAAATATGTTTCACTTTGTTATTGGGCAGCAGTGGCATAATATTAAGGTCTTGCCTTTGGAACGGAGGATTTCTGGTTCGAGACCCATTTCCACCCGAACGCCGGTGTGCTAATGGGTCTGATATGCGTTAAATATTTCAGGGCCAAACGGCTCGCAGCTGGTGTAGAAGCTTGAAGAGGGGAGTAACAGCCCAGGTGTCGCCCTCCTCGTCTGACTGTGGTTCAAAGTTACGAGATTCATAAGCAAATACTCCTATTGTTGCTTTAAAAACGGGACATTTCTATAACTAAAACTAAACTAAATTCATTCGATTATTTTCTTTCTTTAAAACCATTATCAAATTCCATTTAAATAGTATAAGGTGAAGAAGAACTATTGTGTAGTAAGTTATCCATTCACATTCAAAATTATACAGCTATGCTTTGAAAATTAGTAAGTTATTTCATTTAATGTATTGGTAACAAGCTTTAATATACGATTTGTAAGAAACAACTTTCTTTTTATTGAGGTTTGTAAATAATTTTGTGAGAGATATTTCATAAATTAAACAACATTTCGTAAAATAAGTAGCACAACAGAATAAATGTTCGCATTCTATTATCCAAGTATGAATAAAATTCTACTTATAACAGTTACTTAATCGATTTACAAAATTATATCAAAACCAGACGATTCTGTAGGATGAGGAAGCAGCTGGCTTATTAATGAAAGCACTATTTACTTTCTTCTGCAAATCATTTCTGCCGATGATCATTTTGTCCCTTAAGAGTATTTTAATCATCATCAAAATAGCGTAATTACCCCTGTGAATTTGATGCTGGATGGAAGGAACACTCCCGAATGGAAACATAAATCCGTTGCATTCTTGCATTTACAGCAATATTCTATAGAAATGTGGTTTCGAGAGACCCGACATATTCTCAAGTTTTAAGTTTTCTGACGACAGTTAAATACTTTTAATCTAACGCAATTCTGCTTTTCTGGTGATTTAAATAAACTTTACATAATCTTCTAAAGCTTCAAGTTGCTTGGAAACTCTCCTAGCCTCTAATTTAATCAAGTACGTGTTTGTAAATCATCAGCTTGGACAAGCACCTCACAAAAAAGAGCTCTCTTTTCGTTTATTAAGCACTTAAGATTCGTAAAAAAGTTATTTACTTCTGATAAAGGATCCTATTCTCTTGCTCTTTCAATTAATGGATGGATTTATTTTCAAAGAACAAGTTTAAATTATAATATCGGTCATTATTAATCAGAAAAGTATTTAATCACTGAAAAATGATTTATTCCGATTTGAATATTTATTACGCACGCTGTTGTTTAAGTTTCATTAATTGATCCTCGCTGAATTTGATTAATAAGAAAATGAACAATTGCCAATTTTACTTTGCTTAATTAAAGATTTTTCTTTTTTCTTTTCCAGATAGGGAATTTGTCGAACGACGAGCTACGTATTCTAAGCAGTCAACTGAGCCAAATCGTGTACAGAGGTAAGTAATAAATGAAAGTAAAGATTTAATTTTTTCTGTCTTTTTCTACAAAATTTCCATCATGCTCACATTTTCTATTTGATTTCATTTTAATGCAAAGGCATCCAGACCTTATTGGTGATTGTTTTCTTTAGATACATTATTGTTGCATCTGACGCTATTTTAATTATATAAGGACGCAGAAAATTAAATCTTTCTCCGCTAAAAGCTAAAACTTTCGTTGTTTTTATAAAGAATTTTTAGAGTGTTTTCCTTCATGTAGGAGGAATTAATTATCTTGAAATAACAGAATAAATTAAAATTGAACTACCATAAATTTTTGCTTTTAATTGCCTTGTAATGTACATTATTTTATTTAAGCCAGTTTTCTTTATAGGTTAATCATAAGAAAAGAGTTTTACTCATCACTTTCAGCTTAATGAAATTTTTATAATTAATCTTGGGGTATGTGTCATTTTATTCGTAAATGCCACTTAATTCTAAAAATTATCTTTAATCTTTAAATGGTTTAGAATTATTTTAAATCCGAAACCTGAAATGACACAATTATTCATTATCCAGGAATCACCAGATTTGTAATTTGGGCTTCATTTCGTATGGAAACCGTTAAATGAGATGAAATCTCAGTCTTTTGTGAAGCCGCAGTAGCCTGATGCTATGGTCTCGGTTCCGGACCCGAAGGGATTTGTATTCGAGACCAGATTCCACCAAAATACCATCGTGTAAGCTGGTCTGTTGCAAGTTAAATCCGTCAGCGCCTGATGGCTCCCCCCAGGTGTGGAAATTTGGAGATTAAGATGTCATCTCAGGTGTCATCCTCGTCTTCTGACCATGGTTCAAAATTATAAGGTCCGTCTACAAATATCCCTAGTATTACTTTAAAAGCGAGACCTTAATATAATTAAACTAAACGCACTCTTTCGTGAGAATTCCTACCCATAAAAACGGAGCTTCATTTATGTCTAAAAAAAACCTTAAAAAATTAACCTAAAAATTATATATCTTTCCAAATTCGAAAAACAATGGATGATTGTAGATTAATTTATAGCTTTAAAAGCGATATTTTAATAAAACTGAACTAAATTCATTCTTTCGTGAAAATGTTTATGCATAAAAATGAAGCTTCACTTATGTCTATCAAATTTTGCCCTCAAAATCCTCTTTCTCGAATTTTAAAAACCGTGGGTAATCGTGGGTTAACCTGTATTGGTAAAAAGTGTAAGTTAAAGCATAAAACACACTTTTTAATCCTATAACGAGTGTTTGGACAGATTGATCAAGTTATTTTTATTTCAATACATAGAAAGTCGATGTTAAACCTTTGGAAAATTTTGATATGATGAAGGGATCGTCATTGAGTGATTAACATTGTAGGATATTAATTAACAAAGTACAAGATTTCTGTTTGGTCTTCCATTCTTCTTACTTTTATAAGTTATTAGAATCCACGGCATTTACAGACTGTTACACCACTAACTAATTAAACATTACATTAACTGATTCATCACTTCAAATAAAGGGAGGACTGTTCAACTTGGCCGAGAACATTTCATATCACATGCCTTTGTAAAGGTTGGATCCAAAACCGTTGATAACAAGTTAAGGTTGTAAACATGAACGAATGCATTTTAAGTCATGTAGAAAAATGGCATTCATCATAAATATTATTAATAAAAATGCAAATGTTGTAAGATATGATCAATGATTTTTTTCCGAAATCTGAAACTTTTTACTCAAATGATGAATGAGAGCTCAATATTTCTGAATATAATCATTAGTAGAGAATTTAATGAATACAGCGTCATTTCTTTTTTAAGAAAAGCATTGTACATTATAATTTCAATTATATGATATTTGAAATTAAAAGCTATACATCTTTTGTTGAGATAGCTTTCTTTTACATTTTTATTTTGTTCCACGGGGGGTAGACTTCATAACTGAGGATAAGAAAATTAAATATCAGGAGTAGGTTTTCGCCCCCTGGTGGGTACATAAAAAAGTGACGAGACGTACTTCTCAAGGGAAAGGTTGTACCATGGTGATGGCCCTTTAGGGCTCAATAACAGTGCAGGCCAGTGTTGTTTTTGTAGTGGTTCTGTCTTTAGGATCTTTCAGTGTGCCTTTCGGCGGATCGGAGTAGCCAGATTGTGCTTACTTTTTATTTCAAAATAAATCTAAGGTGTGGACCTTAAAAATAAAATTATTTTTAACCACTTCTTTTTTTCAAAGCACCTTTTAGTGATAATTTCTTCTTAAAACAATTTTAATTATCTAAACAGAGAGATTTTTTAAAATTATTTTCCCACAAAACATTTCAGAGAATACTTTATTAAACTCTGAATATATCATGTAGCAAATAAAGTTAAGGCCTTCATTAATTTTTATTGAATATAGTTGTCTTGATTTATCGGTTATCTAATTCAGTTAAATCGAGGTTTTATGCCATTTACATTTCATAAATACTTTTAAAAAACGAAGTAGGTTAAAAAATATTTTTATAAAGCAGAAGTAATTTTTTAAGCCTATCTTATTTCAAGAAGCACCAATTTTTGGAGCCTGCTAGCCTTTTCAAACTTGAGTATCAAGGAGTTATTTTCGTTGCTAATTTAAACTTGCCTCAAATATATAATAAAACAATTAATTTTGGGGAAAAAGGATGCATTAAAATTTATCTGTAACGTTTTATTGAAATATCTGTACGTCTATATATATAAATCGTAGAATTGATTTTCCCTGTGACAAGGAACATTGCATTCATTTTATCCAACTGGCTTCATTTACAACAATTTGTGTAAAAGGAACAGGTATTAGAAAATTTTATATTATTTTTTAACTTTCATTAGATTTGTCAGACAATTTTAATGGTAAAGGCATTGAATCATTTATGTAAACTAAAAAGTGTTTCAAAAATTCTCGTCTTTCAGCATATATTTGGATTGGCATTTAGAAATACCGAAATCCGACTTTTGTGCGTAGATGTCTTACAGCAATCACTTGTCATTCATATAAAACAGAATTCTCAACTTGCTTCACATGCTGTTGCTCATTTGCATTCAGCGAGGTATTCCTGATATCGGTCACGAATTTAAAGCCTTAGAAGATTCTTTCTTTTACTTTTCTGCGTCTTTACTACACGTACGTTTACCCAATTCGAAGTAAAAATTTCATTTAAAAATTCGAAGTTGAGCGCTGCTGCAAGCAAAATCTTTAACTTATATTTTTATTATTGTTTTAAAAAATGTATCTCGAATTCAAATTAACGTTATAAAGCAGGAATTGTTTTATTTACGGCATTTTCAAAA